>VXBX01003583.1:360431-380875 GCA_013400415.1 Scytalopus superciliaris | reverse complement strand
TTTTTTTTCCCTTAAGAACAAGGTCTAATAAAAATAGAGTGTATATTAAAGTAAGCTATATGATGCAGTTTACATAAAATATAAAGCTTTAAAACACTTCTTATGAAGATTTAGATACTTGAAATTGCTTCCTCTTGCACACAAAGTATGGGCACTTAGATATTTTCACATGTAAGGACTCTACTTCTGTTGCAAAGCTGCCTTCATTGGAGTATTTGTGATACAGGACACTGCAGAGAGTGTGGACACCCCTGATTTTTCTTGATCCCTCTGCATTCTTTTATTCAACTGGCACAATAGAGAAGAGAAGTTGCAAACTGAGAAGTTACTCATTTGCAAAATCAACTAAACATTTGTTTTGTCTTTGGATTTTTTTGACAGTTTTAATTGATGTTGTTTCCCCTCTGGCAATAAACTTTTCCATCATTTTGACATCGTTTTTGAGGGGGAAGGAGGGAGAAATCACAAAGGGAAAGCAAGTTTGTTCTGTAATTCAGCACTCGAAAGCTCCACTTCCATTTGCCAGCATCAACTCGTTAAGCATATGTTGTCAGCACAAGCATCGAGCATACTATGATAAACTTGTGTTTCTAATTTCCTAGTGCAGGTCCTTCTTACTTTCTCAGTGAGCTATGCAGGATCCTTCGCTGCTGGTAAATAACAGGTGAAATGCTCTTTATTCTCCTTTTCCAACAGGATCACTGCGAGGAGAGGTTTCCTGTGGGCACAGATCTTCAGGCTCAGTGCTCTGCGTGTTGCAGACCTGATAGTCCACACAGCCCCGAGCGATTACTCAAATAAGAGGATAAAGAAAACAGAGTTGTAATCACCATTCGTTGGTTTAGAAATGTCATGCCAGTCGCATTTCAGACATCGAATGATATTAATACTAATCAGCATATATTAGCAGCCAGACATGTTCACAACTGTTCCAACAGCTGAGTGCCTCCAAGCTAAATTGATTTCATCCCTTAGACACCCATTAACACCTCTCCTTCCCATTTAGATAATAGAACACAGTTGTTCAGGGGTGTTTATGAAATGACATTCATTTGATTGATAAGTGACCTTGACTGAATGAAAAGATATCCTTGCTGGAATTTAAAGGATCATCTTCTTTTTCAATAACCTTGTCAGAGTTATAGGCCTCCAAATCCTTAAAGAATTTAAATAATCACAATCAGTAAATACAGATATTTTTTTTTCCTTCATGAGAAGTGTGTTAGGGAGGATTAAGCTCTAAATAAAATTTTAAATATGCATACTAACATTCTAATTGTAAAAGGTGCTGAAGAAAGAACGATCATCTGCTTTTAAAAATAAATCAGTGTTTAATTATTTGGATTTTGTACCTTAACCTATTTTGAACAACTCACTGGCTCTAGAAGGCTGTTCTTACTAAGATGAAATGAAATATTGAAGCTTCATATATTGTTAATTTTATAGGACAGATACCCTAGCTATGATTAATTAAGAATATTGGAAACCTCTGATACAATGCCAGAAAAATAAAAAATCAGTACAGTATAGGAAGGTTTTCTATAGCTGCATTATGAGAGTTTTTCAATAATAGATTAAACAGACTAAATAATTAAAATGTCTTTGATTGAAGTCAGACCATTCTCCTTGTATTTCAGCATTACACCCTGTGACAGGCATGACTGTCTTTTCAGCTCCAAATATGGAGCTCCTTCATTTTCTGTACATTAGCTCAAGAAAAACATCAGACAGAATTTAAAAGCAAACCAAGACCACTGACTCGAATATTTATTTTAAGAATTTAAATTAGAAGCTAGGACTGGAATTCTCAGGGAGGCATGAATGCACTTAAAATCAGGTTATCTGGGGGGAAGGTGCTGAAACCCACCTTTCTTTGTTCCAAAGGAGACACTTGGGGATGCCTTTAAAGGCTGGAGCCCTCGTCATGCAGCTGCTCTCCCTCCTGGCAGGATGGAAGGACACCTGAGCAGCGTCACCTCTGTCACAGCAACCCCAACTACAGCACTTTATCAGCTTCCTGAGGGCTTGATATGAGACTGATACGAGCAGCCCATGGGCCAGGTGTGGTTCACCAGTTACTAGTCAGGCAGAGTCAATTAGTTGTGCTGTTGTGATTAACCATTTTACGGCCCCATTACAGCATTTTCTGCTAAAGTCGTTTAACATCTTTAAAAAAATATATAATTATTAACTGAAATAGAACTTTTCAGGTTGTAAGAGCTCCCGAGTGCAGGTGTTTCATGTACAGCTGGAAAGACTCAACAGATGACACAGCAGGAAACCCACCCCAGCATATTCCACGCCACTGGCAGATGCCCACCTTGGCTGGGAGCTACAAAGAGATCAACTATTCAAATTGCCAGATTCTGAGCAGGCACTTGAATCTATGTCTGCCTCTTTACACGACAGCATGCCCAGCAGAGTAACATTTGTTTCTCCTTTAAAAGTTTTAAATGTAGAGTCTAATTTAGAGATGATTTGGCACAAATTTGCAAGTAACTGATACAAGTTATTTTCATTGTACAGAACAGCTGCTTATAGTCAATCTCATTTAAGTGAGAGACAAATGGAAGCAAAAGCATTCCAGAGCCAGTTCAAAGTTATTTGCATAGGTTAATTTAAGGTTTGGGGGGGTTTTTTGTAGCAGGTTTTCTCTGTTCCACTACTATAACTCTTTCAGTACTTTTCTCTCTGCTGCTAGAAGGGAAAAGATCAGTCCAGTACGACCCTCAAGATGTGGCGATCACACAGCTGTGCTCTTTTTCATTATATTCCTTACACTAATCAAGGATCTCGTGTCCTTCACAGCTCAGCAGCCGCTGCATGAAGTATGCTTTCCACCTCTTCCAAGTGAACAATGCTCTGTAACTTCCTTTCCAACAGCAAGCTAAATCTGCAAAAGCTGCCTTAGGGGACAGGCGGTAGGACATCTCGAGTTTGGGCTACACTGGGGTGCTCATCAGTGGCTGCAGTGCCACAGGTTTTCCTGCTTTGGGGTTTGCACACATCAGGTGTGGGGAGAGGTGCTACAGCAGAAGCAGGAGGTGCCAAAGCTGTTTACTGGGGACTCGGAGTAAGAAGCCAAATGCACCTTCTGTTCATGGTATGAAACTTCACAGCCTGAGGTAAAGCTGAAGACTTACATGAAGACCAGGATTTTACCCTAAAAATAGCAAAGAGAATGAGTTTTGGGCACAGGCACAGCTGACATAGCATAAGATACTGAGCTTGGGATAAATATTCTTACTCAGTTCTTCCAGTGTTCAGGAAAATAGGGGTTAGTACAGGCAAGAAGAATGCTAGGCTACGTTTGAATAAAACAAATGGAGTTGCCAAAAGGGCATAATCACTCTTTGTCCTAATTAGAACGACTGGCAATACTCCAGGTTTTGTCCAGTTTCTTGGGTTGAAAGACTTGAAATTATGTGAGTGTATATCCAAAATAAACATCACAGTCAATATTACAATGATTATAGTAATATTTTTGCATGTAATACATCATTACTTCTCATTAATTTTGAACTGGCATGTTACAGGAGACGTGAGATATTGTCATTGAGTTCAAACATGGCCTTTTTTCAGGTTCAGAGAATTTGTATTAATCCTTTAACAATTGATGTTACATTATAGTATTTATGCTTTCTCCTCTATTTCACAGGAATAGACTGCTTTAAAGCAATAGCAGGAAAGAGATATGGAAAACTAAATTATAACTTGATATATAGGAATAGAACTGATGTAAAATAGTTCATTCACATGTATTATTGCCATGTATTATTCTCTCTGATCATAGAGCCTTCAGGCTGATTTTCAGTTGCCAGATGCAAACTCACATTTAATTTTGGGGTTGGAATGTCAAAAAGGGTGAACTTTATTTGCCTAACTTGTGATTATCAGATGTTTTAAGTTATTGAAAGATATTTGAGTAACTACTGGATCACAACAATTGCCAATCCAGGATGTGAATGTTTGGGATGCTCTGCTTGCTTCTGCTGTGAACCATTCAGATTGGTTGCCCAGTTAAAGAAATTGATGGCTGTACCCAATCCAACAACAGATGGCATCATTTTTATATTTTTGCCAGCATTGATGTATCATGTCAGAGCAGATCTATGAGAAGAGCTTTTAAACTGAATGTATTGTGAGAGAAGACTGCTGGTGTCTTGAAAAATTAATCATTTTATTATCCTGAATGATGTTTGAGATGAGGAAGGAAAAAAAAAAAGTCAATAGATCCTATAAACTCAATTTCGCCATCAAAGCCCCTGGTATGGTTGAAATTCCATAGGCTGCACATATTTCACTGCAGTGTCTTTTTTTTGCTGAAAATGAAGGTCTACACTCAGCACCGATGCTGTTCTACTTTTGCCTGAGCTGCTCCTCATTTCTTAACTCCATCCCAGCCAAAGCCAACACGCCCCCTCAGCCCTGAGTCTGCATCACAGAATCCTCCTGCAGTCCCATCCTTGCTATGGCCAGCACAACTGCTTGTAGGGGCATCCTGACAATAAACCCAGGAACCAATCTGACAACAAAACCTTGGAAAAAAAAATGGAAGTTTCAGGATACAGATTAGTTTCTGTACATGCTGCCCTCCTTTCCCAGGTAGTTCTGTCAACACAACAGATGGCTTCACACAGAGGGGAGACAAAGGAATGAGCAGCATGAAAACAGACAGCTTAGAGTAAGACACACATTTTTAATCTACCACTGAGTAATAAACCAAGATCTGAGCCTGTACTTAATTTTCTGTAGTGCTGATATTCCCCAGAATACCTTTGGGGGGAACAGGAAAAAAAAAAAAAACAAACAAAAAAAAACCCAAAAAACAAACAAACAAACAAACAAATTGCCCTGAGTTCATTTGCTCATTAATTTATTTCTATGATGCCTTTGACATGCTGACATTCTTTTCAAAGAAAAAGTAATATAAGTAAGACTCATCTCAGTTTTGTGGGGGTTTGCTCTCTTTTGTGTTTCCTGAATAATCAGTGTTTGCATTTCCTGTGCAGGTATAGAAGCCACACCAGAGGTCTGCTCAGTCAGACTGAAAGTCCAGTAACTCACAAATTTATCTGCAAGAGCAGCCAAAACCAGGTAGCTAGCGAAGAATATAGACATACAGTAACATTTTTAAAAGTTAACACTCACTGCAGAACAGTCATAGCTTTATTTTGTCAAACTCATTAAACTCCATTGGATATTCCAAAGTATTTCATCTGTTGTATCAGAGAGGAAAGGAAAAGTGGTATTTGTCAAGAGACCAGTTGTTCTAGACCTGTGCTGTAATACTTTGCTCCATGGAGGTAGTAAGGACCTTCCTTCCAACTGTAGGATGATTCACCTGCAGCTGGGATAAAACAGGAGGCAGGAGAAGTGAGTTGGTACCTGGTAGAAGTTTTACATGACTTGGGAGGAAGCTCATTTTCCTGTGCTGACTGAGACTGAAGAGTGGGACTTCTCAAAGGCCAAAGACAAGACGTTGCTAGTTTGGCCAAAGAGTACAGCCAAAACCAAGGCACATAGCTCAGGAGATGGTGAAAAAGTGTGCTCCTCACTTGCCAAGAAATGAGAATTAGCAATGCAGAGGGAGTGGTAGGTCCTTACCTAGCAAAGTGCTCAAGGAGTTCCTGCTAGGCAGAACACAAATAGGATGATGTGGTAATTTGGCAAGGAGGAACTCATGGTTTATGTAAGATAAACATACTGTAGATTGTAACTTCTAACAGGTTTTTGTTTTGTGTGGCTTCTAAGCTGACTTAGGTGTAAACACTAGCCTTTGGAAAAACTCATGCAGTAATGACAGCTGGAAGAAAAAGAGCAACTTTAAAGTACTGTAACTGTCCTGTAGGGCAGAAGTGACTAAAAAGTCATACTGTAATTAAAGTGCTCTGGTTCTCCCTGTTCGTAGAAAAAAATATCCATAGTGTCAGGTTGTTCTATTACCTTAGTGTCAGTGCTGGAAATGTTTGCCACCAGAAGCCACGTGAACACAACAGGCTGTGTACAGGTTCTCATGCAACCCACATTGGAGGATTGTGCTCTGCAGGCAACTGGATAATATTTCAGCTGGAATAGCAACATTCAGAAATTAACATGGACCAAACTAACCACATGTTTGTAAATAATGCACATCTCATACGTTGCCCAGGTTTACAGGATATCAGATTACTAAATAGATGGAAAGGATTGGCTAGAAGTGAATCCACTCTGCAGAGCAGTGATGATCTTAATGAATTCAAAGACCATTGCATTCATGACTGATTTCCTTTTTTAGAGTTTCCACGGTCTGTGAGGACTCACTGACTACAGGAAGTGGCAGATAATGAGCAAAACCCTCTGGTGTTGTGGAGTTCTAAATTATTACTTTTTTTAAAGTTCTAATGTGCTGCCAGTGTAACATTTCTGGGGATGGGGATATATCGTGATATGAAGACCACGTTAAGAAGTTATGCATGACATGTTCTATGTCTAATTTGTTGAGAAGAACCTGTTCTCTGAGAAGACTTCAAATTTCTATGTATATGTCTCCAACAGGAATTAATAGAAGCCCCAAAATGTATCCAGGAACTCCCCTCCATTTCATTCTTCAAATTAAGGTTGCACAGTAAATGCAAGCAATCTCCAGTCAAGAAGGTTTCAGGTGGATAGTTGAATAGCTCTTTCTCTTTTCTGAGACAAAATGAAGAGGCAACCAGAAAACACCACTTAATCCCTTCCAGCTAAGCTTTCTGGGTCCTCTCTAGGAATCGTCTGATTCCCCTGTCTTGGATCCAAGCACGAAGAAGCAAATTGCTCATTGTGCCTGTGTTCTCAGTTTTGTGGCCTGGTGTTAGTCAGGTTCTCATCATCATTTGCATGTGAAAACAGTTCAGCATCTTCATTAGCTCTTCATCATATCAAATGAAGCCTCTATAGGTATAACTCTTTGGGTACCTGCTTTAACTTTTCTTTAATTCATTGAAGGGAGTGGGTGCCTTAGCTTAGGACAGGCAGTTGAAGACTCTTCTGATAACTTGTATATGTCAAAAAATACACACCTGATATGTTTCTGATAAGCGTATTTTCCTAGGAAAAAACTGTTGAAAAGTAACTCTTCCTGTTCTATCTGCACAAATAATTAGTCAGGGTGGCTGCATTTCATCTCTATTTTAGACAAAAAGCAGCTCAGTCACTAAAATTATTCATAACTCTTTTGGAATTATCAACCATTGATATCAGTTTTCTTTAATTTCAACATTAAAGGGTTTTGTTGATTGTGGGAAATGCACTATAAACATGTTTCTTTCCTGTATGATAAACTGAGCATTCCTTATATAGAAAACAGACCTGGAACTCTGAAATACATGGCTAAACAGCCGTGGCCACTTGTGGTTTTACCAACTTGCATTTGCTGGTCACTGAAACCCTGGTAGAAGTTACTTACACATGGCAAAGTCAACATACTTCACATCAGCTGTACACAGCTCAGGACTATAATTCAGCTCAACTTTTTTGGCCACACTGAACATTGTTTGTTTGGCTCACAGAGCAACCGAAGCTCAAAAACTTAATTCTGATTTCTGATTCCGCTACTGGACAAAAATTAGGAGAACATTTCTCAGCTATGACCAGCTTGATCATCTCAGCAGTTTTCAGAACAACTGACCAAAAAGTGATACTGAGATCTTGCCAGTTCTTAAGGGTACACCGCTCCTGTCTTTTGTTGCTGTTTGTAGCTACAAATACAGGCACACCTGAAATCAAAAGCTTTCAGAAAGAGAAGGAACACACATCTGCTTGGAAACTCTTTAGTAAAGATGTAAAACTCTGAATAGACTTGCTGGCCTTTCTGTCCTTAAGCTTGCTCCCTGTTCCTCCATGTGAATACGGTGTGTTAATTGGCCCAAATTTGAGTGATTCTTTGTTTTCACTAATTGATATGAGAGGATAGGTTATGATACTGCTTTCCCAGAGGGTACAAAGGACCCAGCACTCCTCTTGTAGACAGCTCCTCTCACTAAGCAAAACTGAGTAAAAGGGGAATCCAAGTCATTTAACAGAGGTGAAAAAACCCTGTATGCATGTGGAAGAGGCCTATTTTAAATGTCTTTTTAAAGACCAACCATTTTCTTTTGTGATTGTTACCCGTTGATGACAGACCCGGATGGCTCACAGGACAAGCATTTACCACATTTAGTAGAAGCTAATATTGGACTGTAGATCTAAGATAAACTTAGCAGTTTCAGATGGTTAAAGATGGCCAGAGCTTGACCTGGAAGTTACAATCACTTAAACAGAATACTTTTTCATTAAATAAATTATATTCACCATTTATTTTCCTAATTCTATCAGGCATCTGTTTGTGAGAAGAGCAAAATTTTTGACAGAACCAGACTGAAATCCCAGTGTCTCCAACCTGCTTTCATACTGCTCCAATCATCAAAAAGAAAGGTTTCTGTCCTTCTAAAGTAATTGAATAAAAAGGTGCTTAAAATTTTCAAGTATCACGGTTCTTATTAATTGTTAAACCAGTCTAAAAGCAGCTTGCAGACTAATTTACAGGCCTTGGGTAAGCAAGATACCTGTGTGGGTAGCTTTCCAGAAAAATGGGCAGGATAAACTATGGTCTCCAAACATCATTTCTGATTAAGATTGTTTTATTTTAAAGACATACAGCAGTCAGTTCCCATGGACAGTGTTTCTTAGCTTTACTAACTTGCAGGTTAACATGCATTATAAGACTAATTCAAATTTCTCTTAAAGTTAACTTGCAATACAACTCATATAATTGCAATTCACTAATACACTTCTAATTAATTATTTTCATAAACTTATAATCGTGGCTCTAAGCGAGTAAGAGGTGGGTATAAAACAAGGAGATACATCCTACTCTTCCCTCATTAGGAGTGTTCTCTCTGAAAGCCTTCAGGAAACTCCCTGCTCATTGACAGCATTGGGTGTCTCTTCTCTCTGAGGGAGACCCAGATGTGCATCTCCCTCTAAAGTGTGTATGTTTTGTCTTCAAACTATACCACAAAATAAAGGCAGCTTTAGCAGTTTGTCTTCTGCCTTCTGCTGTGCTCAAAGCTTGCATTTCTTTAGGCTGTGACTGTGTTTGGTGTGTAAATAACCATATCAAGCACTGCCCCTGCAAGGTTTGGGACATGGATCTTGAGAGAGCTGTGGCAGCTGATGGGCAGTGAGTTCACCAGAACCGAAAAATCTGAGCTATATGATAGAGAAATCAATATTAGGTATCCAGGGCATGCCGGTGGCAGCAACTGACACCATCACTGGCCTGAAATTTCCCTTGTGATAGACTGCAGGTCACCAGGAATTTGGGCTGAAGTGGCTTGGTAAGGCAGCTAGTAAGATTTACAAGTCCGTTTATGAAGTGTCAGATGTATCTTGTGAGACTGATCTCTGTTTTCATGCACAGGTAATCACATATAATAAGCAATCACTCAATTTCAAACTCCTATTTAACCACAAATAAACATGTCTCATTGCAGCATAATGTCTGATATAGAATGCTCTCCCCTCATCTTGGATCAAGTTCAAGGCCTTATTCTTTAGGATTCTGAAAGTTTTCAAACCTATTGCAGTACTGGTAGAAAAGTCCCATGGCTTTCATGATATTCATATTGGTAATTCAGGAGGTTTTTTCCACCCTGCATGTTATATATTGTTGTGCAGTGAGCTGCTCACCCTGCATTTTGGTGATGTTTAGTGATATATGGCACTTATGTGATGTATAGAAGATGATGTTATTTGCTTTACCCACTAGAAATTAATCCATATGCATTCAAGATCACTTGCTTCCAGGCTGGAGATTATTTGAAGGAGGTGATGTCAATTTTAGCATAGAGACACATCCTATTCCTTTCTGAACAATCAGCCTTTTCCAAATGGATTGTGACAACACTTTTCACCTCTTACATGAATCATTCCAACATGTTTCATTAGTAGATGTGCGATTATAAGTTTAGCACTACAAGTACTATTTAGTACTATCTATACCTAAATCCTTCTCAAAGTAGGAGCTAGTGACTATTTCTATCTTTAGATAACTGGTCACAGAACCAACAGAATAGGTGCTTAAATATTCTTTTGCATAGTTTAGGCAATCTGGTTTTAGTGTGAGATCATTTTTTTGAAAAGAAACCCGGTGACTCAGGCTCTCATCTGTAGAATTTTGAAAGTTCCACTCACAATAAACAAACACTGATAAATTTGCATGCAATAACTTTCATCCCTTTTTCTTTCTGACAAGGCTTATCAGAAGAGTGAAAAATTTGAGTATGAATGTCTTTGAGATTCATTAATGTGCTAAGTAATACTGGTCTTTACAAGAGTCTATCTTGTTTGCTTCAATAACAGATCCAAAGGAAGCACAAGGCAGCCAGATGGTCAGAACACAACTTCTTAAAGGGGGAAAAAAAAAAATCAATATGAGAAGATTATATAATAGAACAAAGTATTCCTTCTTCATTCATAAGACTTTCTTGTTTTCTGAAGGATGGAAAGCTGCCAGACTGGCCATATTGCATTAGAAATGTCACTGTTTGCAGTACATGTGAAATGTAGCCGGTTTCAATCAGTCAATATTAGCCCATCAGTCACTCCAGACTCGTCCTCTGTGAACTTGAAGGAACATACATTGATCTGTAAACCTTTTTCCCCCTGTATTGAGCTGTCCTAACATTCCCCCCATGACTTCCTTCAAGAGTGCTCTTTTCTTGAGCTTTACAACCATATCCCAGCGATTTCCCCTCACATGTAGCTGAACCTTTCTTGTCATCTGGTTTAACCAGTCCCAGCCACCTGGCATAAGCCCTGTTACCACTCACAGGCAAATGTTCAAGAGCTGAAAGATTTGACTACTGACTTACTTTTCTTCCTAAATTAGCTGCCTGTAATGTTCATTTTTAGAGTTGTAACGTTTTTATGGCACTCAGTGCCATGCACTGGTCCCTGCTACAATAAACAGACAAGAAAAAGGTGTCTTGTTAGCATAAGGAAAAACTACAGCAATACTATTCATACATGGTATAGCATAATGTATCACAAAATAATTAAAACTTATAAAGAGTAATCAGAAAATACGATGTCATCTATTCCTCATCAGAATGGCTGAGGTTGGAAGGCACCTGTGGATACATCTGATCCAATTCCCCCTGCTCAGGCAGGGCTGCCTGGACCTGATTGCCCAGGACCATATCCAGACAGATTTTGCATACCTCCAAGGAGGAAGACTCCACTACACCCCCCAACAACCTGTGCCAGCGCTCAGTCACCCTCACGGTCTGTGCCCTCTGCCTCTTGCCTTGTCACTGGGCACCACTGAAGAGAACCTGGCTCTGTCCTCTTTGCACCCTCCCTGCAGATGAGATCCCCCTGAGACTTCCCTTGTCCAGGACAGACAGTCCCAGCTTTCTCAGCCTTTCCTCCTGGGAGAGATGCTCCAGTCCACGGCATTCATGACCCTTTACAGGATTCTCTCCAGTGAGTCCAAGCCTGTCTTGTACTGGAGCCCAGTACTGGACACAGCACTCCACGTGTGGCCTCACCAGTGCTGAGTAGAGAGGAAGATACTTTCCCTTGGCCTGCTGGAAACACTCCTAACATGCCCACAATGCAGGATACCAGTCTTCTTTGCCTCCAGAACTCATTGCTGGTGCCTATTCAACACTTGATATCCAGGGGGATCCTCAGGTCCTCTTCTCTCCATCTCTGTGATTGATCAAAGATTCTTGAGAGTGGCCTTGCAGTGACATCAGGTAAGTCATTCAGCACTCACAGGTGCTCATGGACTTAGGTAAGTCCATTTTGCTTAAGTATTCCTTGGCCAAATCCCAGGAAGAGGACCTTCCACATTCTACTTGCTCCTTCCTTTCTTCTCCCTCTTCTATTGTATGGGCCATGGGGATTCCTGGAGGCTCATTTTGCTAGTAAAGACTGAGGCAAAGAAGACATTCAGCACCTCAGCCTTTTCCATGTCCTGTCTCACCAGGTGCCCCGCCTCATTCAGCAGCAGGATCTGATCTTCCTTTTGTCACCTGTCTCCTCCTTGTTGCTGCTGACATTCCTTGACAGATTCAATACTATTTGGACTTTGATTTTCCTAGCCTCTTTCCTTGGGTGTTCAAACAGTGTTTTTTCATTTATTCCTCCTGCCCTTCCTTCCATCCTCTTAGGCTTCCGTTTTGTGTTTCCCAGGACCTCCTTATTCATCATGAAGGCCTCCCGGCAATTTTGTCTGACTTCCTGCTTGTTGGGCCTTATCCTGTGGGATTCTGCCAGTCAAAGTGGCCAAAGTCTGCTCTCCTGAAGCCGAGAGTCATTTTTCTTTTTGCCCAGCTCCCTCCTCTCAGTGTCACTGCAGCAAAGGCTGCCCTTCACCTTTACATCCCCAAATGAGCCCCTCATGACTAGCAAGCAACAGGTCCAGCACATCACCTGTGCCTCCCAATCTCCCTGCTTCTTGTCTTATAGCTGTCAGATTCCCATGCTGTTAAAGCTCCAGTGCTCTGTACCATCAGCTCAAATTAGCACATGTGCTGTATCCAGAACTAGCAAAGCACAAGTGCAAAACCTTGTAGGAATTGTTCATAGCATGATGCTGTGCTCTACGTAAACAGCTTAATTCTTCATCAGTTTCAAAACTGGAGAGTCCACTGTAATATCGTGCCCTGATGCAGAGTTAAAAACAAGCAAAATGCCACCTAGATTCGTGCAGCTACACAATGGTGCTAAAGCCAGAGAAAATCTAGCAAGATGCCCTCTAACTCAGAAGTCAGCTGAAGTGACAGCTGAAGGATGCACATGCTCAGCAAAAGGGCTGACATCTTTTCCATATCCTCTGGTTGCTTTCCCTGCTGTCATCCTCTCAGTATTACTATCCAGGCTGAGCTTTAATCAATTTGCTCTCTGCCATTCCACAGTCTCTACCGAGCTGTTAATGAGATGCTTGATCACACTATCTGTGCAGGATGCTGCAGATACAAGATTTCCTCACAGACTCCCCTAATTGCACTTGCTTGATACTTCTATTGAGCAGAACCATGACACAATCCCATAAAGTGTCCTTCATGCTAGAACAACTACAAATAATTTAATGATTATTCACTTCCCTATTTAATAACAAAAATAAATGCACAAATCCGAACACCAAATAAGATTTTTAAAGGCTATTTTGATGTCTCAAAATGTATTTAATTTAGTTTTGTCTTTTATCTTCTTTGGAGGATTCTTGCATCCTACTTTGCCACAGTAATAGGATTATTGAGCTTAACTGCTTATGTTGGAAAATAAAATACATCCACACAGCCAATGTGGATAAGATAGAATTGCTGCAGCCTGGGGGGTTACTAAGAAATATCTTCCATAGATTGTTTCTTATTCTGTGTGGGTTGGTGTAATCAGCTCCCATCCTCCAGCAAAATAAAAGCAAAAACGTATTACTGAAAAAGTAGTGAAAATGAAATATTCCTGGGTGCCCCTTTTAACTGCGTGCATTAATTCCCTGACATGTCTTCCTGTCCTTCTCCTCTTCCAAATGTTTTGTGGTGTTTTACCTTTGTGCTGCTGTGGTTATGCCCCCATTGCCATGCAGAATCATTCACTTTTGAAACTGGAATGAACTGCTGCTACAAAGATGACTGTGCGGTTTCTCAGGGAATTTTATTTAAGAACTCAGTAAAAATATCTATCAGTAAAGAATGCAATGACAGTATATGTCATGTGTCTTAATTACCGTGCTCTTCATTTATTCCACATATGACTAGAATTATTACTTACATTATTCTAGGAGATTAATTTGCCTCTGTACCTTCTGCTCTCTTTTTGCCTTCCCCTAACAATTAGCTTTCTTTAAACAAGCTTTTAGTTTTTGTGTTCTTCAGTAGTCCTATTTTTTCATATGTCTGTTACTCTGCATAACACTATGACATATTCAGAGGCAGTATCAGACATGTTCTCTTTCTCAAATAAATACAACAGTCTCTTTCTAAAATAAATGCAGTAAATTCTTAAAATCCACTGATATTATGACTGTCTTATCAAACAGGCTTTGGGATGAATAATTTCATTATTTTCCTGTGCAGGAAAGAAAGGTAATTTTGCTATAACTTATATTTCACACAGCACCATATATGTTTTATGTGTTGTGTAATGACTCCTGTCACTTTGCTGTTATTTGCTGGATCTATAATAGAGTTCAAAGGCGCTAACTGAGATCAGGATCCTATTACAACAGCACTGCCAAAGGGCAGAAGAACTTCATCTTCTGACTCTGTGAAAAAGGTGGAATTGAGCTCAGTAATAATCTCAAGCATGTCCAGGCTAGGCATGGACAGGGGAATACATAAAGAATGGAAATATTGGTACCCCTGCTTTGTCCATGGGGTAGAAAGTGACAGCAAACTTACCTGATTTGTCCAGGACACACAGAAATTCACAGCACAGCCAGATACAACTTTTTCAGTCAGTAATCTCAAGGGTCTTTTTTTTTCTTTTTCTCCCAACTTATTTGTCAACTGAAGGAATAAGTTTTAAACTAAGCCAGCATAGGAACAGCAGTACTTTAAATTGCAATGCATTCGACTGGAGTACAACAAACAGATTGGTGAGCACACAGGTGTCACTGAAGAGGCAACACTATGAAAATACTGCTCAAAACATTATTTTGAAAGCCATGCTTTATGAAGTCTTTCTGTGGAGGCTGAGGTTTGATTAGGGACTCCAGAGGAGAGGTTAGATTGAGTAAGCTGTGATGAATGGAAA
Organism: Scytalopus superciliaris; assembly: GCA_013400415.1. Classification (NCBI taxonomy): domain Eukaryota; kingdom Metazoa; phylum Chordata; class Aves; order Passeriformes; family Rhinocryptidae; genus Scytalopus; species Scytalopus superciliaris. The sequence continues at coordinate 366,109 of VXBX01003583.1, read as the reverse complement.
AACAAGGACTGAAAATGGGAATAAAGGAACAGAACTGAATCTGTCATAGTCCAGAGGGAAAGTACCAGAGAGGACTGAATTTGCAAAAGGGACATGAGCTTACACTGACACAACCTCCTTCAGAAATTTGATTAGAATTTCGAATTCCCAAACCTCAGATTTCCTGAGCTGTCAGCAAATCCTTCACAAATCCTCTTTACTATCGGTTAATTTTAAAAGACTCTATTGTCACAGCTCAGCTCTGAGCTGTCTAAAGACTCAGCATGATCCAGGTGAGTGTATGGTGACCTACAGTTCACAGCTTTGCTTTGTTGTTTGTTTGTTTTTGAAAAAGCAGGGGGCCACAAGCAAAAACACAGCTTAAAGAGTGTTTCCCATGCAGACTTAATAAATCCCTCTTGTGTCTTCGCATTATAATTTGGAAATGTATTTTACACAAGATTTGTTCCTCATCCAGTGTTTTTTTGGACAGGTTTCCTCTGGGGACATACCAGAATTATACAGAGTAGGATGCTGTATAATCTTTACATTAATTTTGCAGAAGTTGGAATATATGCATTGGTGGATGCAGCAGAAGAAACTAGATGAAAAGAAAGGATGGTCTGAAAACTCAGGGAAATGGAGTGGTGTCCTCACTCTCTCGTGGATCTCTCACAGTCACTTCACCTAAACAGACCTTTTGGCAAGAGGTCACTAGCTCTGTTCTCCTTCTCGTGACTCCAGACCCTTGCTGTGGTCTGAAAACTGTACGTATCTACACCTGCAGCACAGGAAACAAACGTTGGATTTATCCTGTGTCATGTCTAAACTAAAACGTATCCCGTATCTGAAACATCTGAAAAATCAGCTGGTGAAAGCACCTCAAATTGACTGTCGAAAGGAGTGGGTATTTTCTAATTTATTCTGTCTCGGTTCTCTCTCTGTCAAATTAGAATAATAATTCCTCTTCAGTGCACAGGAGTGCTGCGAAGATAAATTCATTAAGATTTGTAAAGCACTCAGGCACAGCCGTGATGAGCACCACGGAGAAGCCCAAGAGGAAATTAAAAATTCTCTCTTCAGAGCAGAACTTAAAAGTGAGACACGGGACCATACACTGAGCAGTGACAAAGAAACAAAACGATGAATGGTTACTCATTCAGGGAGCATTATCTGTGTATTGTGCACAGTAGGAAACAAAAGCGTGGGTGGGGAGCAGGAACTTGTGTGATCAGTTAATTAAAATCGGGCTTATAACACGTGCCAGAAGATGGGAAAATAAAGGTCCATGGACAACACAAATGTAGGTAGCTCCAAGAGATGAGTGTTTGACTACAAGCACTTGGCAAATTTTTTTCCAGTGCACTTTTTATGTTTAAAAGGGAAAAAAGCTTAAAAGATCTCCAACTACCTTAATTCCTTTCACTGAGACATGACAGTGGCCATAGCTTTGCCTGATGTTACAACTGATCTCCCGATTCAGTAGATTTGCTCTAGTCTTTCTCCTGCCTCTCTCAAGTCAGTTTAATACCTTCTGTGAAACCTGTAGGATCCTAACAGGCACGACTGATTTTTTTTTTAATGTAGCAGTTGCATGAAATGAATGTTGTTTGAAAAATCTGAAGAGAAAGTCACTTGTACCAATCCAGCATGGGTTACATGAAAGAAACCCAAAATTTGCTCATTGAAATGTCTGAAAAGTATTAATCCCACCTAAGTTATGCCTAACCACAGTAGTGCCTTTTTTCAATTTAAGCACCCATAACTAAACAAATGAAAGACTGCTTACAGCATTTCCAAGTATAAAAACTGGATTAAAAATTCACTGAAAGTCACCTTTCTAATGCTGTTGGCAGTGCTCTGATTGTTTTTCGTTCCTCTGATTGCATTCTTAATAAGTCAATCAGCGAACTGCAAGTTTCATAGCATCCCAGTAGCCTATATCCCCTTGCTTCACAGAAAGTTTTTAATAAAACATGGACTAATGATCCTTAGCTACATAGGATAATTGTTTTTAGCAATAAATATATCCTATTTACCATTATAAAATAATATTTAAAAGGGGAAAGCGCTATTCTCAAGATTTCTATAAAACAAAGGGATACAGGGAAGTATTCTAAGGTCTTTTTTCCTAAAGTTCTAGAATTTATCCTCAGTTTTTCAGAATATCAGGTTTCCTTTTTAGGTTTTTTGGGTTTATTTTGACAATAATGTAAATCTGGGATGTCAGTTTTCCTAGACAATACTGAGCAATCTTAATATTCTATAATTGCTCATACATACAAAAGAAAAAGGAAAGGCAAAGGGGGTTAAAATATTAGTTTATTAGATAAAAGTACCTCTACAGTAGTTTTGTAATTTTGAACTGTACTTCATTTCACAATGAAAGAGAATTGATGAGATATAAAGTAGATCAGCCTTAAAGGGGATAAAATCTATTTTAATTTATACATTGAAGTCTTCTAGGGTTCCCTTTTCTAATTGGATATGGGTTTAAGGTTGAAAAGTTAGAAATATTTTTAAAATGATAGCAGGGTAAGAGGACTTAATTGATCCTCTTTGAAAACTACCTGGAGTTTGTGAATATGAATAGTTACTCAGTAGATACAAGGACACTTCTGTTGTTGACAACAAGTGATTTCTGGGTTCAGTGTTTTTCCATTTTTGTGTTTTCCCCATATTGAGAGCTCCAAATATGACTCTAACCTGCAAAGAACAAAATTATAAATGTCAGAACTGTAAGATTTTATATCATGGAAACACAAGTAATGGTGGAGTTGAGTTCATCTGTCACACTTTGCTGGATAAATGTTCCATTTTTGGAAGATATCATGGAGTATTCCTGACACAGGGCAGTGTATTAACCTCACCTGAATCATGGCATCTTTCCAGAAGAAAGGGTAGAATGAGACAGTCATAAGACCAGCCATAATTGTAGAGCTGGAGAGGAGAAAGAGTCTCTATGGAACCACACGGTTAATTTTCTGAACTCACCATCCAATCCAAGCACAAACAGATGTGCCTAAGAAGACACCACGTGACATTGTAGAGCACGTCATTTCGTGTTCGAGGTGCCAATTACCATAATAGAGTTGGAACTTACCATGCTTTGTCTTCATAAATAGGTTTTAAATTTACCCCGAGTTTTAGCAATCCTCTCCTCCAGGTAAATTTAAATGCCTTGCAGAGGCAGACTGAAAATACACCCCCTGGAAGGTGTTTGCGAAGAAGCCTCCAGGAGTTGCCACATATAATGGGGGAATTTCAGTATCCCTGAGGATTTCAGAAATCTCCCTGGGTTGGCTAAGTGTGACAGAAGGCGTAATCCTTTTAAATACAACAGCTATTCAGACCTGAATTTTCACCCTGAGCAAAGGGGAAGAGGAAGTTCCAGAAATCCCAGGGGAAACCCTAACCTGTAGTGTAAGGCAAATGGTTACAGGTCTTAGGGCACGAGCTGCATTAGTAATACCTGCTGTACTTACTGTAATGGTTCTGAATAATCTGATATCTGGAAAACAGTGAATAGGACATCTAAAAAGAGAGCCTGTCAATTTCTCTTTTGCACCTGGATCGTACATTATTGCTGTGGACCTTCATCGAACCCTTTTGCTCAACAAAAATGCCATTGTGGTGAGGTGTGGGACAGCCTTCAAGACAAAAGAACAGAGTATTAGAAAATAAGTCACAAAGATGCAGCATTTTCAACTTTCGTTCACTTCCACCTTGATGTCTTTATAAATAACAACATATTTTGTTTCCCTGAAACCGTGTATTCCTTCAAAACTGTAGAATTCACAGTTGAGTCTCAGAAACAGGCAACTCACCATGCAATGATCCAGGTTTTAACTCCTGCTTTGTTGCAGTTTTAATCAAAAGTAACTCTTTCAAGTGCACTTAATACTATAAATATTCAAATGTACCCTGAATTTATAAACCTTGGTGAACTGGTCATTATTCTAGCCCATCTAGCAATCAGTGAAGAGATACCATGAACTAAAGAAATCTTGAGTTGTTAAGTCTAGGTTTGTAGAGTCTGCATTGCTCAGCCACACTGACAAAGCAGCCTGGCTGGCCTCAGCAGAGGGAACAAGCATCGAACAACATTGGCAATTTATTCTCACCCCAGAAAATCTGAATGGCAGGTTGAAAGAAAGAGGGGGGAGGGGAAATTCGAAGTTCCCTGTTTTTCCAGGCCTGGAGATAAGTAAAAAGCACTCCACATACCTCAGTCCTCTTGTCTGCTAGTAAGTTGGGGCAATCATTCAATAAATGTCTTAAAATAAATAACATACAAACAAAAGTACATGTTTTTTCTTTCCTTCCTCTTAGCTCCATCTCTAAATGTTCTCTGAAGGTGAATAGAAAAGCTGTACCTTTTTGTGATCCTGTTACTAATGCCCTGCATCACTACTCTACATTGCATATAACAAATCTAACTATATTTTAAATAAAGCTGTATGGAGTTTTTCACAAATCTTGTGGAAAAGAGGTTTGAAACACAGCCATGTTACTAAGGCTGAATATTAAGACTGAATCATTTTGTACATAAAATGAAAATCTGGTCTTTTACAGTGTCTGTTACCTACACTATATAATCTTAAACCTTATAACATTTGCTCTTTGAAACCAGAAGAATTTGGATGAAGATAGTACAGACAAATTAATTCATTAGATTTACTGTAAGTAAATTAAAAGGAGACTCCTAGTTTACCTGTATCAAGTCTTTCTTTGTCCTATAATTCCGTAAATATCTAACTGCACTAACTTTTAAAAATTTGCTTATAATTAGAGATTTTATGCACAGGTGATATGCAAAGAAATCCAGTCGGAAGACTGCTAATGCATAATTTAATTTTTTTTTTTAACAACTAAGTCATAGATCAGGCAGTTCTTAAGGAAGTTATTATGATAAAGAAATTCTACCCAATTGTGTCCTGTTTACACCCAGCGCTTCTGCAGACAATGTGAATGTTGGTGGTGTGTAATTTTGCGCAATAATTTCCCTTCAGAGAGCCAGTGGTCTAAAGGAGACCAGACTTACCAAGCTTTTTTAAGGGATGTTTTTCTTCATCTGGTTGTCCTGTTTTTTAAAGATTCTGTGACCGCAGAGACTTCTGAGCACCTTGGTCATGCCTGAAAGGGGATGTCCATGGCTTTACTGAGAGTCTTCATTAATTTGGATTTAAGGACTGGATTTTCCCTTCATAAAGCAACAAGCTTACTAAAATCCACAGAAACAAATTAAAGAAAAAAGGGACATACTTTTTAGGGTCTCCTGGATCCTGATTTCAATTATATCATGTAGCTTCAAAAGCCCAGTAGCATATAGATTTTCAAAAGGTCTTATGTCTTGTGAGTTCTTTCTAAAATCCAGTAAGTTGCAGTTCGGTTGTGAGAAATTTTGATCTGCTATACTCACTTTTTGTTTCAAAATACACTATTTTAAGATAGATGGGAAATTGCTTGTCGAAATTCCTATATGGGAGGTTACTGTAGAGCAAGTTACAAGATTAAGCATTGTACACTGGTGAAATAAGTAATACATAGTAAGTTTTGAGGCAAATTTTCTTCCTATTATTTCTAATGCTTACAAGAGCTGTCATAAGATATATTTCTCCTTCATGATGGTTCTGGGGAACAGAACTCAACTTATATATTTATTCCAGTAGGATTAAGATGCAGCCCCTCACAGAGAT
>VXBX01003583.1:346725-360401 GCA_013400415.1 Scytalopus superciliaris | reverse complement strand
AGATCAGCAAGAGCCGTTGTCTAAATCTGTCAGATAACAGGTGGTAGCCAAGCAAAAATTTTATAATTTGATTTCTGAAGTGCAACTCTCTGTCCTGAATCTATCATTCAGAGAAATCTAAGTTTTGTAAGCACACATCTAGAAAACCAGTATTCATTCTGATAACTATGGATGAAAAGCACTTTTCTTTAAAAAACAAAAGTCCATGAATGACAGGAAAACTAAAAATCGTCTGGCAACCATAAAATACTGTTAGTTACAGTAAGATACTGAACCAACAATATCATTAGAGTGCAAGCAAAAAAAAAAAAAAAAGTTGGAATTTAGTACAAATATCAAGGTTAGAAAAAGTGAAGCAGAAAGTAAAAAAAATAATTAATTCAATACAGTAGAAAATTAAGCAGAAAAAAAGATTTCCATGGAATGGTAGTCAGTGGCTGGAACAGCTATATCAGCAAAACATAACAGCACAGCTCTGGGTATGTTATGCCATCAACAGGAATAGACAAACAGAAAATAAATCACAGAAGAAAAATACTTTTATATAACTGCCATTTAGTATTTATTTGCTCTTCCTTACCTTTCCATCTTCACCTAAAATATTGTTCTCTTGTATCAGAATTGGAACTAGAATATTGTATTCTATGCTAATTAACTGTGTGAGAAACAAGAAGGCTTCTTCTAATCTTCAGAAATAAGAGGAATAAAGTGAGTATGAAATGAAAGATTATCAGAGATTTTGAAAGGGACATTTAATCTCTAATACATTTCTGGCCATATGCTGTAGTGCAAAATTCAAAGGAAGATATGTATTTTCAAGGGCACAATTTTTGAAACAGGGCCCAACAATTTGGCCTGACAGGTTACTGAGACTAAAAGATCTCTGACACTTTCTCAAGAGATCCATTATTAAAACCTATACTAAACAGATTCCAATGTGGAGTGTTTCTGAAAAGCAGATAGCCTTTACAATTTTGAATAAACCTGTGCAAGTGTTTCACTTCTTTTTCAGAATCATTACTGCCATGTGTAGCTCAACTGTTTTTGTTTAAAAGGAGCCATAAACAAGAATGGACTAAATAATTCATGATTACAGACCTCATTCCCCAGGTGTAACATGATAAAAACTGCTTGAATCGGACCTTTCTCTGCTGAAACGACCTTGGTTAAGCCAGTTACATAAAGAAAGATTAAACATACCCTTAGCAGACATTCCCAGTGCTTGGACACCTTTCTTAACAATCCCAGTTGGTGGCCATGGGAAAAGAGTATTCATGTGCTGGCTGCTGGAACAGTCCATTGGGTCTGTGACCCAGAAGCCTCGTCTACAAAAAAGGGGTAAACGCTGCTGATTCAGCTTTGTCCAAGCAAAACAGATCACCTTCAACTCTGTCATCACAATTACTATTGTCTGCCCTCAGGAGAAAACCTGTAGCATGTCAGAGATCCTAAGCACCATACAGTTTGTGCAGGACTAATGTTTTATGTGACGTTTGGTGTGTGGTTATGAAGGCAACATTGGAGAAGAGGGTTTCTGCTCTCGCAGTGGTGCCAAGGTGCTCATGGTTCTTCACTTTCTGCAGTGTAAGGAAATAATGATAGAGGGCAATGCAGGGAAGTCTTATGGAACTTGCAGCCTGGGATATATTCAGGGAATTAGTCATTGGGAAATACTTTTATACTACTCTGCGGAGATCATTCTGGCAAGGGGTACTTTTTAGGTCACTTATACACGCACAGAGAGGTGTCCCTTTTAGTAAAAAACCTGTGAGTGAGAAACCCTCTCCCCTTTCCCCTGTCCTATAGATGTGAGAGCACCCTGAAGCACCATTGGACTACTGCAGGTCACGGGAAGCATAATCAGAAGCACCAGGATTAAGGGTACCAGGAAAGTGTTGGGGAAAACAGAGGCCAACTGGCACAGAATGACTGCAGCTCTTCTAGCTGAGTCTCAGGTAGGTGTTCAAAAGAGGAGCTGTAAGCAGACTACCTGTCAGAGATGGAAGGCACCCATGAATTCTGACTCCCAAATCACACCCAAGGGTAATTCTGGGTAATGCTGGGAAGCAGACAAAAATATGCCAGGGGATATATTAAGATAAGCATATCCAAATAGTTTAGTAGTGTTTGAATTTAATAGCTGTGAAAGTAACTTCTCTGGCTTATCACAAATGACTTCACACACAGATCTGGATTGCATTGCTATTACTGAGCCAGGGACAGAAGACTGCTCACTTTCAAAGCATTGTTCATTTTTGGGGGATGATCAGTGCTATGTAAGTTTTGGAGACTTTATTAGTCGGCATTACAATCTGTAAAGCATTCTAGAAAGAATTGCATGATTTATGCAGTCTTAATAAGAGATTTGTGACAGAATTCATAGGTATCACCTAGGAGCTTGAGAAGAAAATTTAAAAATTTAATACACAGATGAAGTGTGGAACATTTATTCTTCTTTTTATCCTTAGGTGGATTCTAGGCTAAATTTCCTCCTCCTTTTTCTCAAATAAAAGTGCAGGTGATTTTATGTGAAAATTAAAATAATGGCTACCAATTAAATGAAAAGAAGCAATTTAGTAGGTGGACAGCTGGACTTTGATAGTTGCCTAAGTTGGTGAGCATTTTACAGTTTCACAGCCTTGTTGTCCATTAATTCTACACTCACTCTCCATTTGCCAAGTTACGGTTAGGACAAACACTCATGAGTTTGGATTTTACTAGTCCAGTTCATCAGATACTAATTTTCAATTGCAGATGTCTACCAGATTCATCCAGAAACAGAATAAGAAAGCTAAAACAAAACCCACAAACCTTTGCAGTACTTCTAGAGAATAGTTGCAGATTTTCACAACAGTGAATCAACGCCTCAGCTTCCCTGCTGGTGAGACTCAACATCCATTATCTACAGAAACCAACTTGTGCCAAGCAAGTGTTGAAATTCAAGGTGAAAGGAACAAAGGATTTATTCCCAAATTTATCTATAGCTGAATCTCTAAACTATCAAGTGAATTTACATTTAGGAGTGAATATGACCCCGTAGTTTACATCGACGTTCTACCAGATTCCTTGCAGTGCTATCCTGTGACAGCTGGTCATAGGCAGATTTGAAACTGGACTATTCATATGGCATTTGAAGATGAATGTGAGAAATTTTTTTAGATACTGCTGTTATTTAAGAAAACTGAAGAGTGGGAAGAAAAGACAGAAAAGACACAGGATTTAATGCTTAAAGTTAGAAAACTACTTCTGTACTGCATGAAAAACAGACTTGCTGTGAAGAGAAGAACTTTGTGAACTCAGATGAATTTTGTTTAATTGCATGTGAAAATCTATCTTAAAATAAGCTCATTAAAGTTGTCACGCCAAGTACTCTAAGACATGGAACCACCCAGGGGCCAATACTGTTCAATACCTTCACCAATGACATGGACTGTGGGATCAAGTTCACCCACAGATTTTGCAGATAACACCAAGCCACTGACATACCTGAGGGATGGGATGCATTCCAGAGGTACCTGGATGAACTCAAGATGTGGGCCCATGGGAATGTCATGAGGTTTAACAAGACCAAGTGCAAGGTGTTGCTCCTGGGTCAGGGCAATCCCTGGTATCAGCACAGGCTGGGGGATGAACAGATCAGGAGCTGCCCTGCTGGGAAGGACCTGGGGGAGCTGGTGGGTGAGAGGCTGGGCATGAGCCATCCATGTGCACTCACAGCCCACAGAGCCAAGTGTGTCCTGGGCTGCATCCAAAGCTGGGTGGGCAGCAGGTCGAGGGAGGGGATTCTGCCCCTCTGCTCTGGTCTGGTGAGACCCACCTGCAGTGCTGCACCCAGCTCTGGGGTCCCAGCACAGGAGGGACATGGACCTGTTGGAATGAGTCCACAGGAAATCCACAAAAATTACTAGAGTTGGAGTTCAGCCTGGAGAAGAGAAGGCTCTGGTAAGACTTTATTGTGACCTTTCAATACTTAAGTGGGGCTTATACGAAAGATGGGGAGGGACCTTATAAAAGGGCCTGTAGCAATAGCACAGGAGCTAATCGTTTGAAACCTAAAGAGGGTAGATTAAAACTAGACAGGGAAGAAATTTTTTTGTCACAGGCTGGTGAAATACTGGAACAGGTTGCTCAGAGATAATGTAGATGCCCCATCCCCAGGAATTATTCAAGGTCAGGCTGCATGGTGCTCTGAGAATGTGGTCTGTTTGAGGATGTCTCTGCTTATTTCAGGAGGCTGCACTACATGACCTTTAAAAGTCTCTTCCAATCAAACCATTCTATGATTCTTTGTTTCTGTAGAACCAAATTTGTGATTCTCAGAACAACTACTAATATGCAAACACAACATAAGGTCTGCACAACTAAGTGGCCAACGGTAATTTGCCTTAATCTTTTAATTTTTGAACTACTTTTTACCTTTGCCTTTTTACTTTCATTCATTGACTATATTGTGAGTCTGGTAAGGCTTTGAACCTCCTCTTGTACAACATTCTTTTATCTTATTAGGATATTATGGATGCAACAGCAAAGAAACAAACTGGGGAGCAGCTCTGCTGGAAAAGACCTGAAGGTCCTTCTGTGCAGCAGCTTGAGTGAGTCAGCTGTGTCTCTGTAGCAAAGAAGGCCAACAGCATGTGCTCCACCCAGCCTGTCTTAACATAAGCCCAGGTTAAAGGAAGTGACTATTCTGTTAGACCATATCTGGAGTACTGCAACATCCAGTTTTGGACATACAGTAAACCAAATGTTAAACTGGAGCAAGTCAAGCAGAAGGTCACCAAGAAAGCATCTGTCTCCCTCAAATATCCCTTCCTGGTGATCTTCTGGTAGGGCACTAATGGACTTCAGCAGCTCTGATCAGCCTCATACAGGATCTTCACCCACATGATGAACTGCCACCCTCTCCCTTGGGCACAGGGGCTCCATCTAAGGAGCTTTGGTCTCCAGCCACACCTTCCCAATACGCTAACCTGTAGGCTGATTTCCAGGCTTGATCTTGGACTTGCCCAGTCCCGACAGATTTGAGAGATACCCCAAACTTGAGAGTGCTCTTGCCTTCATCCCACCCACACTGAGCACTGCCCTGCTCCCTTCCTGGGGTGCTGAGATTGCTGGTGAGGTGCCTGTCCTCATATAACCAAGGTTCCCTTTGTCTTCCTGGGCCTGAGGAGATACTGGCCCTTGGGAAGAACCTGGTCCTCCCTGTGCTCTGGCACCTGGCAGTCTTGATAATGTTTTGAGCTGTCTGGTTCTCAGCACTCCCAACTGACATGTTTAGAGGAAAGTCTGGTAACAAGGCATCTCACCTTGTCACATGGAGACAAATACTCGTGGGGCTCACATCTCTCCAGATTATCACACAGAGGGCTCAAGGTAATAATTCTGCCATATCTTGCCTGAACTGAGAATAATAATGTGAGATATTGACACAGATGCTTATTTGGGTAATGCACAGAAAAGGTGCCAATAGATATCTTGAATTAACACAGCAAAACCAGTCTTGCTACATGCACTCTTTTCAAGGTTAGACATGTTGTTGCATTTACAAATTATGTAAAAAGATATTCAGATGAAACGCAGAGAATGTCTTTAAATGTACTAGTCTCATTATCTAAAAGTATCATAATAAATTGGAACAAATCAGTGTTTCCTACAGTTGAAAAAAGATTATTTTTTTAGCTAAGCATGAACACTGTTCCAGTTATTTAATATAAACTAGCCAAGCAATTTCTGTAATTTGATATTTAAAGTGGGGTATGCTGATAAGCTACAGACATTATATTCTGCGCACTTAGATCAACAATTTTAGTGCAGTTTCTACTGAAATGATATAAAGATAATCCTAGAATATCTATTACAGTAGGAAAAAATCCTGTGCTTTACAAGAAACACTATTCATAATTACATATAATGTCAATAAAGGAGAGATGATGTTAACATTTATGAAACGAAGCAAATTATTTGGATAAATGTTTCATTTAAAGTATCTTTCGCTGACTTTTAAAATTAAATAATGAGATTGAATCAAGTCAGAGACTTGCCTTACCCTGCTTTGGATTCTAGAGGGCACAATTGATTTACTGCAGCTGATTAGACAAGGGCAAAAGAAAACCCAAACCAAACCCAAAAAAACCTCCAAAAACTCCCCCCAAAAAAACCCCAAACCGCTAATCAATTTGTTACAGCTTCACCTGCAGGTGTTCAAAGCTGGAAGGCAGGTGTCTGCTTATTTTTCATTCTGGTGTACATTGCTGCAAGCTGTGGAATTCATAGTGTTGGCTGTTGGATGTGCTCCCACTCCATCAGTGCTGATACACACAAGAAGTATCTGTACTTTACAGGAAAAGCTTCCTGCTTTCTGGAATAATGGTCACCGTTGCGTGAAACTCCTGTTTGCAAGTCCTGCTGCTGGTTTCAGTGTGATTCACTTGCCAAAGGCCTCATGGAGAAGTGTGTGCGCACTCAACCTTCCTCAAAGGACTGTGTAGGCCTGCCAGGGGCTGCCTAAGCTGCATAAATGTGATACAATCTGCTAAATACTTATTGCATGTTCCAGTGGCACAGCATGTTAGATATGTCAGCAAGCACCAGGCTAGCAGCTAATCAACTTGCTGTGATTTTACCAGCAGCATCTAGAAGAGTTTGTATTAAAAATCTGATAAAACTGTTGATCACCTTTTTCTTTTTTTTAATATGTATTTTTTAAATTCCTCCCCACCCCCAGTTCACTTTCTGAGAGAACCTATTTGTTAACGTATATATGCTTATTCACAGACCTGACTAGCTGGTCTTTCCAGGCAAGGATGTGCGAGCTCTTACATAGTTAGAAGCAGTTTGGGATGAACTCCTTGAGTGTCAAAAACGGTGTGGCAGGTAGGTCTTTGTACCCAGTTATTATTGCTGTGCCGTGTAACACTTAAAAGGCAATGTAAGTTGTGAAATACATTCTACTTCAAGAAAAGTAATGATGTGCAAAGTATCCCAGGGGACTGAGCTCCAGAAATCTAAAGCAGTTTCTGATAAGAAGAAATTCCATTTTGGAGAACTTCTAAAGAGATCTCTGTGTCTCTCCATAAAAGCTTCAAAGTAAATAATGATAAAATTGACTTTTTTTTTTTTTTTTGCCTTAGGAACTCCACTGTTGTCTCTTCCTAAATTCTTCAGCTCTGTAGTTTGCAATGACATGGTGTCCCCCCGGGTACTCTCTTACTAATAGGTACTGAAAAAATATTGCCAGACAGGACAGTTCTATTACAAGAAGACACAGGATTTTAATAGGATGTTTCTGACATCAGGACAACAATAAAACTTTGGCTTTTCCCTCGAGGTCTACTGAGGTAGCAAAACAAAAGTTATAAAATACGGAGCAATTTATATCCCACTAAGAAAAAAAACCCCTTCAATGCATGGAAATGGGAAAGCGAGGAAAACATTTTTACACCTCTTAATATTGAAATTACCCTTGGCACCAGACAAAACTTAAACTAAAAGCAGAGCAATCTAATTTCACAAATCAAATTTGTGCAACTCTTCTGTTATGTCTAGGGGAAGAGTTGCATCGCTTGGTACACTGACACTCCATCATTTTCCTAAGAAGATGTCAAGTCACTTAACTGCTGTGGTGCTGTGGGTAAAAGGTTATACAAACCTTTCACCCCGAAAGGTTTCCCTTAAAGGAACAACACTTAAGAAATACACTATCTTGTAAACTCTCACTTCTGTTTCATGTATGCCTTCTTGGGGATTTTCCAGCTGGCGAAGATGTTTACCTTTATGTTCTGCTTATATTTTAGAAAGACTCCTGTTGTTTACCACAGTCGGTACAAACATAACCTGTTCAGGTAGGTTAACCTGTTCTGAAAAACATGCTGGTGTCTCAAGGCAAAGGCTCATCTTCAATATCATGGATTAACAAGTTCTGTTTTAAAGGGGTTTTTTTTGTCTGCTTGCAGGGTTTTGTTTGGTTCTATCGGTTTTGTTTACACTGTAATCCTACCAACAGCTGTGTCAGCACTACTTAGGGTATTGCAGTATGGTAGGAGGAATGTGCATTGTGGGAAAGAAGCAGTAATATTTAAGCTGGAATTCATCTTCAAGGTGTTGTGGTTCCTTTTTGTTTTTTGTTTTTGTTTTTTTTTTTGTTTTGTTTGTTCGTTTGTTTTTTAAATACACTGACAACTGTTTTATACAAATGTGCTCACAGTGAGTGCCATGATTTAATTAGGCATATAAACCAGCTTAGCATGTGCATTACACTACTGTCTCCTCCTCAGGGCAGTAAAGATTTTCTGTCCCAGGCTTGGAGGGGCCACTGTGATGCCACCAAAGAGGTCATTTCAGCCTCTCACTTCAGGACCTGCATTCTTTAGTGGCAGTAGCAGGCTGAGGCATTGCATCCAGAGGTTTGAAATCGTGAATCTGCAGTCTGAAAGAAAATGCCAACAGAAATCTCAGTGTGCTTTTTTACCGAGATACATCAACATACAGCTGTCATGTTTTCTTGCAGTTGGAAAATTCATTTGCCTTAACACTGTTGGAATCTTTTAAGGTGCCTTCTGTAGTGTGTAGATGGTAAGCATGCACACCATTTTCCCAACTGCATAAGTAAGGAGCAAGATATAAATGCCATGATCTTGAAGAGGAGACATTTAGCTGAGGAAATTATTGTTCCTCAAATTTAAGAGTAATAACTAGCTCTGCAGTCAGCAAATGGAGGGAAATTTGAAAAAAAATTCCACAGTAGATAAAATTTTTTTTTTTTTTTTTATTGGTCAGGTGCCTGTTATAGATTAACAATGCTTGTTCCATAGAGCTAGAGGAGTCAGTTTGCAATGTCATCTGATGTACAGGATAAAACCAGAGCTTTGTCATATGAGGAATACAGGACCTTTGTTTGTGATGACTTTGCATAAACCCTGTAATTTTTTTTTAAATGATCGAAATGCTCAGGAACTTATCTCTAGGTCTTCTGTCCCCTCCCTTCACACAAATTAAGACAAGGCACTAACAAAATCCCATACCTAGAGTACAGTGGGTCTGTTCTAGTACCTGCACGGTGTATCTGTGACCTCCTATTAGGCTGAAGCCTATGACTGTAATTAATGGTAACAGCAGTAAATTTATCTGGAATTTAAATAGTTTTAGGCAATCAGAAAATTGTGTGCTTGTCCTTATCTTAGGATTATGAATGGACCCTCTGCCACATGCTGGTTGTTTCTGTATTCAGGCATTAGCAGGGATCAGTAGATGGACAGATGAAAACCAAATTGTGTACATGCACATTGTGCCTGCCTATTTGTATATGTATATACACATATAGTCACATATATATGGGGATATATTTTTTTTTCTGATAATTCCACTACTGTCTACTTAGCCACCATGCCCTAGAGAGGCAAATATTCAAATTAACGTGTTCAGGGACAGGAAAGCATTGGCAGGTACTCGTATTTTGGAATGTGTATCTACACCATAGCTTATGATTGGGAAAATCCTAGTGGGTTATTCTAAGGAAACCTCCAGGCCCCTTAAACATAAAATGTGTAGTTTTAAATAGCACAGCACAGATTTGAAAAGGGTCTGAAGGCAGCACTAGTCAGATCGTGGTGTTGTCATAGCAACAGGCATTGAAATTCAAAATATGAAGTACAAAATGGGGGTGGGAGAAAAAGAAGGGTAGAGAGGAGAAAAATAGCAACTCATAATAAAAATCTCTAAATAGAATATGAAAATTAGACTTAAAAAATCAGAATAACTATAATATCCTTACTTTGCTTATTATTGTTTGCATTTTTTTTACCTTTTCCATACAACGCTTTGAAAATTCTTTATAAATATTAACAATCTACACCTTCTAACAACCCTCAAGCAAAGTATTGATGTTGTCATTTATAAATACAAATGCTAAGGCAGAGAGAGCTTTGTATAAGTAGAAAACCTGTGGCAGAGATAGAAAGAGAGCTCACCTTTTGCTTAGCTCTGTATTCACATGCTCTTTGCTTCATTGCTTTAACATGCCTGAGTTTTATGATGTTATTATCTGGATATGTAATAGAAGAACCAGAGTAATTTTCACAATAGTGGTAGCAACATTATTCTGTTTCTAACACAAAAGTTCTGGTGATTTAATACACAGTTTGTATAGTTATTTAAAGTTTTTTCTGTATTTGTTTACTAGAGTAGTGGCAGAAAATAAGAAAAGAATGAGTAAAATAGTAAACTTCAATTTTTTTTTTTATTTTTTCAAAGGTGCACAATGGTTTAGAAAAATATACTCATTCATGCCTAACTCATCAAGGAACTGCAGCAAGTCCAACTCAGTAGGAGGGAATTAATATGCCTGTGTTGGGGATCAAGGAAATGTACTGCTGGTTAAAAGCTTGAGATAACAGGGGAATTTTTTTAAAAATAGTAATTATTTTTATCCTTCACAGGCATCCCTTTACAAACTTTTCTTCTGAATATACATCTATATAAACTTTGCTGTATTACTGACATGTGTATAATATAATTCTTTAGTATATCCAGGAAATGCTTTTAATGTAGAGTTTTGCAATGGCTCCGTTTTACTTTAGCATTTTGAAGGAGTGATAATGAGGAACTTTCCATCTCTCTATTTCCTACATCTGTATTTCCTTTCCAGGCTTGTACTTTAACTTAAAATTATTGCTCTTTAAGTAATATAATGTTACAGTATCTGTAATCCAAAGAAACCTTAAGGTTTGACAACATGAGTACCAGCAGCATAGAGCAGAGAACTTGCTTGTCACATCCAGGAACCTTAGGCAATGAGCCATAAACAAAGAAATCAGATAAAGGTAGAAAAGAAGCATTAAAAATTGTGAAAACATGCTGACTGAATGATAGACTTGCAGTGTACCAGAAGAATTGCAGCAAACAGAGGAACAAAAGGAAAAGGATTCTTAAAACATGGAGCTTAACTGCATAGGACAAGAGTTTCACTATTTAAGAAGCCAAACCCTGGTATTTCTAGGGTCACAAAGGTGGGCAAATAGATCATGACAGGAAGATTGAAAATTGTCTGGTAGTTGGGAAGCCAGAAAAAATTAAAGCATGAGCTTACAGAAGATGTGAGAGGTGAAGAAAGACCCAGGATACTAAACTGATTTCTTAATGTATTTTCACTAGACAGCTGCTGTTGTCTCAGCTACTTGGGCTGTGAAGTTCTCTGTCTGGTAGCTGTTGAGGTGTTACACCACAGAACTCGGCATGTGTGCGGGTGCTTGATGAGTTTCTTGGGATGCAGTTTTGCAGTGAGGTCTGAAACAATCCTCCGATACCACCTCTGTCCGAAACAGCAGGTTTAGAGCACTGGTGTTGGTCATCCTGGGTTTAGCATGAAGATACAGTGTGCAGGATTTGACACGTGTGAGCTGTTTTGGGCAGAGTGGAAGCTTTCAACCAGGTGTATCAGAGAAACCCTCCCACTGAGTCATGAGGTTCAGAAAGGATGCTCCTCCTCAGAGAGGAGCACAGGTGTGGTTGGATCCAATACCAGGCCCAGACTTAGTCAACAGTCTATGTCTGGAGGTTTGTGTGGATGTAGCTGAACTTTTACACAGCTTTGTTCTGCTGAGTTAAGGATAGCAAACCAATATAGGAAAATCACTTATTTAAATTAATTATAATAATGCTTAGGCTAAGGGATGTTGATCAGAACTCATTAACAGTGTAGATGGTTATAACTACTAGTGTAGCATGTGATTTATTGAAGCAATATTGAAGGAATGATATTTAGGCTAGCAAAACAATTATTAAATAGAGACTGATGTTACTCACTCATACCAACAACCCTGGGCAAATCTCTTGTGCTCAGCCTCGAGGAGTAACCCTGAGGCATGTTCCCATTTAGGGTGGAATTAAGGGTGGAATCTCCACACACACTCCAGGAGAGGGTGTGTTAGAGTTCCCCGTGTTAAAAGGAGAGGCTGGGCTTCTGTAGTTAAAGTGATTGACTGTCTGTCCGATGTCTCTGGGCCGGCTGTGTCAGCTCAGCAGCTTTAGATAAGTTACCAGCACTGTCTCTTGTTTGTTCCTTTATAAGGAACTTCATCTGCCGCATCCTCACCTGTGCCAGTTCCTGCCAGGAAATGCTTTTCCTGATGGCCTCAGGGTGTTTAACTTTGGGATTGGTGATCTTAGGTTGATCTCTGTATTGCTCAACACCAAAAGCAGCATGAGGCCCTTCTCCATCCACCACTGATACCCTTCTGCAAGCAGGGTCAAGTTCAAGCTGTTTTACCCTCACTTAGGTGGAGCATCCTGCTACAGGAACAAAGTGGAAAGGCTGGAACAAAGTACATCCAGGGACTGACAGAATGTGCTGAAGCAAGAGCATATCCATTCCCCCAATCCTTTTTTTTTCCTCTGGGTACTTGTAGGATGTAGCCTCTCTGCTTTTGGTGTCAGGCCTGTTGGGAAAGGGGCAGAGGAAGTCACATATTGGGCTGAGTGAGTGATTATGTGCAGAACCAGAAGACTGGGATAGGGAGGAGAGAAAAGGATGAAGATCTGTGCCCTTTTAGAGGCAAAGTTGCTAATTTGGATTTTAATCAGAATACTTTGATATACTTTTAAAGCTTTTGTATTAAATTCGTAATTGAATTTTCTATATAAAATCAACAATTTGATCTTCAGAATATTTTATGTATGTCTACACTGCACTGCATTGACTATAATATGGGCCTATCTCTTTTTCATCTCTATTTAACAAAAAAAAATAACAGCTTTGGGGAAAAAACCCCTTGTTTCTAATTGTTTGCCTCAAGGTGCATACAGATGACGTACCAAGGGACTGTAATTTTTTTCTCATTTGATAAGCAGGTAAATAAAGGAAGTTATTCCTATACGCTGTTTTGGAAGAAAAACTAAGTGAATGGCTTAAACAGAGATGGAAAATAGTACATGGAAAAATGCAAAGTTTCACTAATGCTCTTTAAACATTCTTGTCTAGAAAGAAGCCATGGATAGGAATATGATTGCTGTGTGTACATACTGTTTTTTAGACACCTTCCTAAATACCAATGACTGGCAGTCTCTCAAGAAGGATATTTAGCTGTAACTCTAATCTAATCTGTTAAGGGGCTCTTCTGTGTAATGGATTGTGGCCCCAGACTTTGCTATTACTACTTCATTAAATTGATTTGATTAATTTGTTTTGAACACAATCCATTACAAAAGACAATATAAACAGCTTTAATACTCATAGGTTTTCCCTAAACCTATCAAGGTAGTGTCACAATAATAGCTTATTTTTCAATTTCTCTTTGCTGTTTCCTCCCCCCTTTCCCCCATTTTCTTCCCTTTTCTCTTTTTTCTCTTCTCCCTCTTTTTTCTTTTCCTTCTTTTCTCTCTCCTTCCCTGCACCTCTTCTTTTTTCTTGCTTTTTTATTTTCTACCATTCTTTCCACCCCTTCCCCCCTCTTTCTTTACCCCCTTTCTCTCCCTTTCTTCCCCTTTTTCTTTTTTCCTCTTTCCCCCAACTTCCTTCTTTCCCCCTCCCTTTGTCCCCCCTTTCCTTTTCCCCATCCTCCTTTTTTCCTTTCTTCTGCTTTTTCTCGCCACTTTTCCTTTTCCTCTTCCTTTTTCCCCTCCCTTTGTCCCCTCTTCTTTTTTCCCATCCCCTCCTTTTATTCTTTCCCCCTTCTCTTTTTTCC
>VXBX01003583.1:324041-345624 GCA_013400415.1 Scytalopus superciliaris | reverse complement strand
GATCCCGATCCCGGTCCCGGTCCCGGTTCCGATCCCGGTCCCGGCCCTTCGGGTCCCGGTGCTTCAGAGGCCGCCCCTCCCCTGTCCATCTCCTGCCTTCCCTTCCTCCGGCTCGGAGCCTGCCCGGAGGGGCCCCCCCGGTGCCGCTCTGGCCGGGCTGTTGCGCTGCGGGGTTTGGTGCTTTGCGTGTCCCGGTGCCGGTGTTGAGGCTGCCGCGTTCAGTGTTCGCAGGGGGCATCAAACATCGCTTTCGGTGCCCAGGGGTGTTTGGCCCGACCTTGTGCAGGCACACACACGTCTGTGAGTGGCACAGCCCTCGGGAGCTCTGGTAGAGTTTTAAGCGAGCCAGCTTGTTTTTGGATTGCGGGAGGGCATTATCGTTGCTTTTCAAGTAGGTGACATAACTTTTCCCTGCTTTGAAACTCAGAGTGACTCTGTTGGTTGCTCTGATTCTAATGCAGCTTCCTTTGAGGAGTTGCAATATGGAAAAAAAACCTGGATGACACGTGAAACTTTTTGAACAACAAAACAACCCCTATAGGGTATTATTCTGAGTTAATTCTAAGTAATGCTGAATAATATATGTCAGAGAAATTTGTGATACGGTTTACTGGGTGTTAGTGCTACTCTTTGGAAGACTGGAGGAGATGGGACATTCACAATGACAACCCGCTCACAGCCAAAGCAAATTGCAAATGATGGATGTTTTATTGGTTCAATTACAGTACTGATTATTGCCTGTGACACCAGTGTATGTCGTGTCCTTTTATAAACTCCTTTTCAGTGTGTTGACAGAAATTGACAGTACTGCTGCAACTTTAAAATGTGGAATGTTAGCCCCAGAAGAGTTGGGCTTTGCAGATACTTCTTTGAAGATGAATATCAAGTCTTGTATGTGCAACGTTACTTATTAACTGAGCGAAAACTCAATTATCCATCACCGTTCCTGACTTCTTCTCCTGCTGTCACTTCATGTCATAACTGAATCCTTGAAAGGGAGGTCCCTCATCAGTTGGTGTTTGTATTGCCAGGGTATAAGGTGATCATGTAGAAATGATTCTGGTACTTGAAAGTAAAGACAGGCCATGGAGGGGTCTGAGGCACCTCAGAGTGATACACATGAAGGTGGGATGGGTCTTCATTAGGAGAGAAGGAGAGGTGGCACTAACTTGACTGGATTAAAGAGGTTTAACCAAGGGAACAACCATAAGCAAGGTTTGGCTCCGTGGGGGTCGCTCTGCAGTTGAGTAACATGGGATGCATTTCCATACTTACAAATGTTCTTAGTTCAGTGCGGTCCTTCCTGCGATGGAGAGCGGAGGTGCTTTGGCGACACGGAGCAGGTTTGTGCCAGACACGAGGGTGGGGCAGGCATCCCGTGGCCTGTTCTTTATCCGTGAGGAGACCCCCCTCTCCCTTCCCGGCTTGCCTGTCCCGGATGGGATGTTCCTTCAGCTGGGAAGCAGCAGGGTGAAGGAAGGTATGTTGCCGTGTCAGGCTGAAGGCGGAGAAAGCTGGCGGCAAGCCCGGAGTTGCTCCATACAAGGAGATGGGCTAGGAGCATGAGGTCATCACTTCACAGGGAGGAGTTCTTTTGCAGTGTGTGGGAAGTGGGTCTAGGAAAAGGAAGAGAGATTCTTTTGCTAGGGGGTGAGAGGGGGGAGGAGAAGACAAGCAGCAACAGAAGAGAGGAAAGCCTAAATTCATTCCAGCAGGAAGTAAACTGCATGTATGCTCTTAGCCTAAGATAAAACTGTCCACTTAGTATTGTCCTAATTACAGTGTTGATGTCTTTGCCTTATAAAAATGGGTTTTGAAAACTTGGAGGAGAGGTTTATTATACAGTGGAGATAGTCTTGGTATTGTTCAATACGCACCATTTTATTAGGGATTTACAGGACTTAAAATACTGTGCATGAAAATACGCAGAAAGTTTCTGCTGTGTAACATTTGCATTAGGTAATTGTAGCATTTCTTTGCAAAGGTTTGTTTTGGAAACTTTGTCTTAGTAGTGAATCAGTGTAATTGATAGCTTTGTTTCCAGGGTTGGAGAGAAGACAGTTACCTCTGTTTTTAAGAGCTCCGTGTGTGGTCACATACAGTGCTTTTGAAGTTTTGGTAAGAATTCTTAAAAAGCAGCAAGAGTACTTCTAAAATGGCTTTCTTGTATGTGTGTGTGTGTGTGTGTGTGTGTGTTGTTTAAGATTTTTTTATTCTCTTGTAGGACAGGATGGAGGGTTTTGATTACTGTCATCTTGCATGAAATCATGTTTAAGAGGATAACTGTATTTTTTTTCCTGTTTCCTCCTCCAAATTTAAAGACAGAGTTAAGTTTGGTTCTGAAGGTAATCAGGAAAGTTTTTTTTCCTGATGATGATGAAACTAAATTCCCCTTAAGTTAGGACTTAATGCTGTTTTTATTCTGAGTGAATTGTACTTCATGACATCATTCTACTTCGGATCTCAGATGGCTGTTTGCTCTGTCATAACCAGCCTCCTTTGCATTGCTGCCTTCTGTACTAGAAAGAAACTGCCAGGTGGTTTAACCACTTATGATTTTTAACTTTCTTTTTCATATCTGGGTTTCCTACTCACCTGCTCACAATACAGAGATGTTTCATAGAAATTTGTGGAGACAACTCTCTATACTTGTAACTTTACTGCGCTTCAGTGACTGATTTCTGGCAACTGTACGGGTTTGTCAGAATTGCTGATCTTTGCAATGTGTGAGTTGGCTTTTTAGAGCCTTGTTTATGCTGTGGACTCACACCTTGAGCAGAAAGGATATTCTGTTAGGCTTTCTGGGACGGCTGTTCTTGTTTTTTGCTGGGAGTTAGTACTCGGACCGAGCCTTTTCCTTGTGTTGTTGAGAGGGTGAACGTGGAGCAGCAGCAGGAATTGCATCCTGTGAGACGTTTCTGTGATGTATTAAGACATTCACATGAAACTTTCAGCTGTTGAGGGAGGAATGAACCCATCATGTGTGCAGTAATCTGTTTGTAGGTATGCTGTACAGTATTGCTTTAGCAATACTGTAGCCCATTTGCAACCCTGTCTTATGAAGTGCCCACAAGAAAATATGTAACTACTTAGTAGTTTTTCATGTATTAGGCATTTTTCTATATGGTATTCAAGTCTTGGTCTGAAGACAGCTCGAAGTTGTCACCACTTAAGAGTCTCACAACCTCTGATTTTGGAAGTGATTTATTTCAACATGAGAAGCTGAGACATTAAGAAATTAAAGTTAAGCATAAAACTAAATTACCATCATTAAGACTTAGTGAAAAGTTTGCGAATTGTTGCACATTATGTAAGCACTCTTTGCTAGAAGCAGAAGTAAAATCCAGAATAATGTTAAAGTGCATTAATCACAAGGTCTTTGTTCCCTGAAATTGCCTGTTTAGTGACTGGGAGACATACAATTCCAGCAAGGAGCCTGATACGGCCGTGAGGATGAGCCCCTCTGACAGAATGCTGACTCATCCTCAGAGTGCTCCATCCTCTCTAATACATGAGCTGGGCATTTATGGACAAAAGCACTGTGAAAATAACCACACAATCACATAATGCATATTCCAAAGAGGGTGGCATTTAGGTTTTGATGCTCCTTTTGTGAGTCTCTTAATTTCAGTGCTTGATTAGTCAGCTTTGCTGCTTTTCACCAGCTCTGTTTATGTCTAACTTTTTGGATTAGAAAACTTGGAAAAATCTTATTTCATACATTGGCAGCTTATTGTAACTTACACGGTTCATCAAAACATTTGTAGTGTCTGCCAATTGAATTGAAAGTGGCAGTTATAAGTTCTATTTCTCGGTACAAAACAGAGTTGGAAAGGGCATAAATTTAATGGCTATTTAATAAGGCAGGAATAATTTTATTGAATATTTGGTGCTGTGATGCTCAGGAAAATAGCATATTAATAATGGCTCAGCTGGTGTAGGTTGTTAGCTGCTTGGCTAGTAAATCAAAAAATGCACCTCTGGTGAACCTATAAACAAGTAAGAGTAGGATTGTAGGATAAACCACAACCTTTGATTACATAAAGCTTGTTCTATCTGCTGTTAAATTGTATAAATTTGTTAAAATCTGCTCAGTGTAGTGTACTGCTGCTGTGCTTGTTAAAGTTCAGCTTTTTGAAATATGCTAAAGCTTTCTTCAATGGTTTGGATGTTTTTCAGATAGCACCTGGCTTCCTAGTTGTGGCTTCTGCTTGGAAATGTTCATGAGTGTAAAATACACCCCACAGTATTTGTATTCCAAGTAAATTTCAGGTATTACAGATAAGGGGTAAAATCAAGTGAAGTGGTTAAGTTTAAAAATATGACAGCTTAAGCACTGTAAAAAATGGTATTTTCAAATCAAAGATGCTATCCCTGCAGCAAAATGTGAGAATTGCTTTTGTAGCCAATGTCAAGCAAAATCATACAACTTTTCAGCAGCTTTTTACTGATTAGAAGACAGAAAACTTGGAGTCAGAAAAGCAGATGCTTGTTTATTGTCGGTATCTCTGTTGTTTGTTGGTGCTGTGAATGGTGTGTTTCCTCCCAAGGAGAGTACCTCTTCTGTAATTTCCATAATATGGTTGTTTACCCTTTCAGCAGATGTGATAATTGAAGCTCACCAGATAAAAAGAAATGCCTGATTTGCCAAATAATAATAAAAAAAAACCTGCTGGCAATTGAAGTGTGAATCTAAAAAAGCAAAGAATTGTAAAGGGTCTGTAACAAAGACAGAGAAAGTCCATTTAGTACCCAATTCTACCTTTTGCAGTAGGTGAATGTTGAAATTGGAGCAGAATATCTCTCATCAGTGAATGTATTAAGTAAATCTGAAACTAGTATTTCAACAAATGTAACTGGCACCTGGATTATCTCATTTATCTAAATGATTTTTCGTGTGAGAAGGCAATAACATGCCGTTCTTACTGAGGTCAAGTCTCAGTTGGATCTGGTCCCTGTCTTCCTCCATGGCCTCTTAGTTTTCTGTGCTGCATGCTTTCTGGCTCTGCCCCTCTGGGCCCAGCTGGTACCCTCTGAAAGGAAACCTGCCCTCAGCTCACGGGGTGGTTTGCTTCAGGCTGTGCTTCAGATTTGTGTCCTTCACAGAACAGCCTTCCAGAGGTGTCCTATCCCTGAATGCCTTGTGTGCCAAAGCTTCCTGTTTCCATGAACCGTGCAGTGCATACGCTGTGCAAAAAATCAGTCTGGTGGGCAGGAACACAGTAATTTCTTGTGTTTCACCACCAAAGTCACCCAGACCTGGTTTGAGGAGCCTTAGGTGGAGATGTAGGGATGAGCAGTGTGGACGTGGATAGTCCGCTTTCCATGGGGTGGGAACTGCCATTTCCAGGGCAGTGAGTAGGCAGATGGCTGTTAACATTTGTTTATTGCAGTGGTATGGCTTGTGTCCCTTTACAGAATTTTTCTCAGGTGGAGTTGGGATTTCAGGTTAAAGTTGAAGTCAGTCAAATTCCCTTCAGCTGTCAGAAAAGAGTACAGAAAGGCAAGAATTCTGATGGAGTTAAATAACCCTTGCCTACAATATAAACATTATTATCATCCCTAACATTTTTGTTTCTGGAAAATATCCACGGATGGTGCTAGGTTATGAAGAACATTGTGCTTTTAAATGACATGTTGGCTGCTTGGTGTAATGTCTGGAAGGAATAGTTTTTAGATACAGAATGAAAGGCTGGGGGATAAAATAATAATCTATTTCAGTAAAGATCAGGCAGGTTGACTCTTATGGATGCAAATAAATTTCCATGTGAAAAGTCCAAACATGCATTTTTTTTTTGCACCTGTGCACTTCAGTGCCACTTGTCCAGACGCCTGAAAGACCATCATCCACAGCTTTTTAACTGTTTGTTATAACATTTATACATTTTCAAATAAGAATAATACCCTGCAGAAGGAGTGCTTTTTCTAACTGGGAAGGCTGATGATACTCAAACAGAATTCACTGGATCTAAAAAAGATAGGGCAGGTTTCTTCATATATCTCAAAAAATCAGCACTGTATATATTTGCAGAGTGTGTGTATTAAAATTTACTGCACTTAAAGTGTTTAAGAAGGAACAGATGGACAGTTCAGTCATCTGCCTTTCTGGTGACTCTAAAGCAAGAGCAACTATTGCATTTAAAGAGAGAGTCATCACAATATCTTTTAGGATGTGGAGCATGGGAAGGAAAAGTTGTTCAGTTCAAGAACAGCAAACAAAGGCTTGAGGCAACACCTCTCACTGAGCCACATGATATGTTGCATTTCCTGCCTGTAACAGCCTGGAATATCAGCTGTGGAGAAGGGGCAGGACTTTCTCATGGACCTGTGTTCTCTTGACCAGGTTTTCTGTACAAAATGCTGTGTAAACAAAGTGTATTAAGTGTGGTACAGTGGTGCCAAGGAAATAAAGTGACCTCGAGAAGACTGAATGAACAATGAGTTAACTAAGTAGAGGGCTTAATGAACCAGAAGAATGTAATTAGTTTAATGAAGGAGAAAAGAAGAGGAAACATCCTGATTACTCTTTGAATTTCTTTTCAAAGAGCAATAAATACTTGGAACTAGATTATGCTTCTCCTGAGGAGACCAGTATTGTCATTTATTACAGACTAATGGTAGATTTGTTATCTAATTGTTTTGTCTGAAGCGAGAAATTCTGGCTGATGTTGGGCCATAAGAAGAAATTAAACTGCCTCTATACTCTTTTAAGTGCTTCACATCCTGTGGGTTTCTCTTTTTCTATGGCTGTCCTTAAATCTTGAGAGCTAATACAGTGCTTCTGGAAGAAGCTTCCAGTGGTATTTTTTATTTCTAAGTTGATACGTGCAATGGCAGCAGGTCGATGAGTTTCAGGTTCTGAAATCTTTTCAAAGAGGAGGTTTAGGTGCTGCTCTGTGATGATGAGAGACACTCAGTAGTACTGCGTGAGTATCCTTCCCTCGTGTTTTCCCTGAAGAGATACTTGTGAAGGTGGCCTTGGGACTGTTTGCACTTGGATTTCTGTGCATGTGTTCATTCTGACTTGCCATGTATTTATCTCAAGACAGATGGATATCAACATATGAAACACTTCCTACAGAAATTTGAGGGGTTTTTTTCATGTAAGGAAGATTGCTTCCTACCTTCAAACTGGAGAAGTTGGCATCTAATGGAATGAAAGAAATCCGCGAATACATAAGTTAACTGTGCATAGAGTAATTCATTAGTCCACATGGTTACTACAAGTACTTTTTAATTTAATTGTTGATTCTTGCCACCACTTTTCTTAGAAGTTGTTTCTATCTTCACTGTTCATCTAAGACAAGAAACCTCTTGAAAATGCAATACTTTGCTTGTCTTTTGCTTTAATATACCATGTAATACACACTTGAAGCAAGCTTGAGTCACTGATGTGTGTGTGTTTTATTTTATTTTCAATTTGTGCCAACTTTTGGGCATTTTACCATTATATGTTTCTTTGTAATTCTATAACAGTCTGGTTCTTCAGCTGTAAGACTTTGTTAATGGTGTTGCAGGTACTGATACATAGTGCCAGCCACATGAGAATAATTTCTGTCAGCCTTATTCTTCTCAGTTGACTTTTTTTGTTAAGATCTGGTGTGGACAGAAATGTTGCAACACTGGAATTGAGAGTTCAGTGAGAATTCGTTGGTCAGGGACTCTCTTTCCTTGCATCCTGGAAATTAATTTAAGGAAAGTTTAGTTCTTAGAAAAATAGAGGAAGGAAAGCTCTTTTTTAAATATAAACACATGAAAGGTAGCAAGAAGCTAGGTGCATTTGTCCTTTGAGAGGAAAGAGTGTGTGTGTGACCTATTTTGTATTCTGCACCACCTTTTTCAGAGTTAACAAGACAATAGCACTGGGTCTTGAGTCATGGCAGCAAGGTCTGACTGCTGTCAGCTAGCCTGGCTCTTCTCTTCCTAACCTGTGTCTGTCTTCACCTTCTTGTATTCTTATGTCTGGTGAGATTCAGGCTTGCTGTTTACCTGTGACTGAGAGGTGAAAACTTGTACAGCCTGGAAACAAAACTGGTTGAGTGACTGCACCTAAAAAACACTTGTTGCATGGTTCACTACCAGTTTTTAGCTCTACCCTGTTTTAAAGTTTTTAGCTTTTTTCACAAGAGGTCTGAGATGATAAAGAACGTGCTGAGGAAGTTACCAGGGGAGTAGGAAAGCGCTGCAGGTGTGGTGGAGAATGAGATTGCTATTTAGAATAATTTTAGCCAATGGGAGGTGTCATCTGGAAGAAAGCAGGTGTCAGCAAGTACGAAAGCTCCCTGTCTGTAGGCTGGACTGCAGGGATGTGAGACGGGGGAGGAAACAGGGAAGGGTGCAGGTCTGTGGAAAAGGACCTGGAATTTTCTCTTAATAAAAAGGGAAGGATACGGTATCACATTGTTTGGAAGACCTTAAAGCACTTGGACAAGCAGGTGGAAAGTAATTTGAAGTAATCCCTCTGCCCCTCTCAGAGCTGGTGGGTCCTGCAGTACCCCACTGTTTTATCTTCTGAACAGTAAGTGAGATGGGGACCAACTGGAGGATTGGAGTGCTTTAGAAAATATTAAAAGATTGAAATAATTAGAATTGCTTAGTCAAAAGTTAGCATATTCATGTTGCAGAGAAATGGCTAGTCTCCTCTCTCTATTAGCAGGGAAGGTGAGACTTGGTCATGGAGAAGGTTTTTCCTAGTGCTGCTGGCAGAAGAATACTGTATCAGGTGGTCTGACAAGACTAAGTCTTGCCAAAAATCTTTCTGCCATAGGTGTATATATATATATGTGGTTTTATTGGTGGAAGGCAAAAGATTTCGATGGTGTCTTTAGATTACAATAAGCCTTACACATGGTTGTTAGTGATTTACTTCCATCGTGTCTATTACTACCATTTGCATGTGTGAGAGATGTTTTCTGTGTGGGGGTGTTTTTTTTTTTTCTCCTTCTTTTGCCTGCTGACGAGTGTAAATCCTATTCTTTGATGGATCTCACTTCTTATTTGCATGTGTTTTTAGTAAGAATACAGCTGCAGAAGCTGCTAGGGTGAAGTGTGGTCTTCGTGCAGCTGCAGGGCTAAGAGAGTCACTGTTTGAGGATGTTTGTACCCAACCAAGTGAAATCCAGTACTTGTTGAGGTGGAACTTCTGCTCTTCTAAAGGTCTGGTTTTTTAATGAACTTTTATAATAATTTTTGTACCTGTTTGTTTTGTGGTCTCAGAAAAGTCCTTAGGCATTGAATTATCTCATTTAATTATTCAATAGGCAAAGAAGTACATAAGAGCAACTTCATAAAATTTCATTTGATGTTCTTAAGTTCTTCTGGGAAACACTTCAGACATCTGACATACTGTGTCACTTTGTGCTAGAATGATTTTTTTTTTCTTCTGTGTACTTTGATCTTACGCCCATCATACTTACCTGTTTTGTGAACTAAAAAATTGTCATTACTTTCTTTGTGTGGAAGCTGCTCCATGATCAATATTACCTGTAGTTTTTGGGTGTTTTATGTTTTTCATGAGGTAGGAGAATTTGAATATATAGGAAAACCATGAATGGTATCAGCAGTGTAAGAATGTATTCTGTTCTCTCTTCACTTCTTCATTTAAAGTCTAATACTCTGGATGGTTTCAAAGCACTGAAAAATGTTTTTGAAGGTGTATGTTCAGAGACTAACAGAATGTTTTCTGGAAATGGCATTAAATAACTTGTACCAGTTGTTGCATTTATTGATGTGTGACTTCCTATGCTGTTTTCTGTGCTTGTTGCTCAGTGCTCTGAGGTTCTGCAAGTTTTTTAATGATCTGCCAGTTTTGATTGATAGCAATAATTTTGTATAAAGCATGGATGCTTATGAAATGACAAATAGGTAGGTGACCATTTGGAAGAGCAGCACAAGCCCTGGCACAGACTCTGGTGAGGCTTCTGACTCTCTTGCCTGTAAATCTTTGTCTCTTAAATCTTACCCTGCAGGGCCTTCAGTTCTCTAACAGCTTCCTATCAGAGACATCCCCAGAAACTTCTTAGAAGACTTGTGTTCACTACCACTTCCAACACCTTTTTTCACAGGATCCTTGATTCTTTCAAAGAACTCTTCAAGTTGCAAAACACGACTTTCTCTACAAAAGCTGCATTTGGGTTTTTTTTTCACCATATTATTCTGGTATACACATTCCATGTCCAGTATCAAAGTCAGACTGTCTTGTCAGCTCTGAAAAGATCTGATAGATTTTCCACTCTGCATTTCTCTTTACTTAGGTCATCTTAAGCCTAAGTTTTTTCGGAATTAATAGTTTGGCAATTTGATAGCTGGTGCTTTATCACTTTTGCTCAGTAGCATCTGACTGGAGAATTTTTACTATTGGTGTTTTTAAATGCTCATCTGATGCTTCACTGTGAGAGAAGACCTTTTATATCCCCAGTCTAGAGAGGACCTGGGCGGGGAATGGCTTTGACTGTCTTGGTAGTAATTTCAGAAAACAACAGGTCATCTAGATTGTCTGCTCTATCCTGATCTTCTTATAGTCCTGTCTTTTATATCTTCATTATCTAGTGGATTATTGCACTGGGGTAGCAAGCTGTCTGTAACTATCAGATTCTACTATGTTTGAGCTCAGAAGCAGCAGTGGGAATTTTGTAACGTTTTATTGCTCTCTGACAGATGGCTGTGAAGTTCACTGGAAAGCTTTTATTATGCCTCTGTGTACTAGCCAGTGTATGCCTATCAATTAAACCACTACTGGACTTGTATTACCAGTTTTAAATTCTACTGGTGACCTGTAGGCTGATGAAAATATGCACATAGATAAAAAGCCAGCAGTAATTGGAATTCTGAAGAAAAAATTGAGTTTGTAGTTTATTTTTATACTTACAATTGAAATTCTCCACTCTGTCATACCTGATAGAGTAGTTCTTTTAAAAAAAATAATATTAAAAATGTTGCACTCCTTGTCTGTGTGCAGAGAGCAGAAGATACGACTTGTCTAAGTGGCTCCAATTTGTTATTTCATTCAATAAATGGAATTTTCATAAGGGCTTCATTTTGCCACATGCAATTCTGAATGTGCCCAAGTGCTGGTGATGGTGTGTATTCTTCTTTCGTGAATCACATTTGAACAAGGTTTACGTTCCTGTCCGGTGATATTCTGGTGTTTCCTCCTGGTTTGTGTTTGTGATGGAAAGACTGGAGCCAAATTTACTCTAATGTTTTGCTCCTGCTTGTAATTTTTTGCTGGTGAAGACTTCCCCTTGGGCTTTGCAGCTTTGCAACAGGTGATTTTATATCTTTTTTAAAAAAAAAAAATGTGAATTTTGTAATGCTTACAGCCTCCTGCTTTTTTTCTGCTGTTGTATCTGCTTGCATAGCTGCTGTTCCTTTGCAGTGATTGTTAGCATCACTTAGTCGTTTCTATTTTTGGTCATGGAGAATGGAAGTTTTGTATTTATATTAGGCAGTTCTTTGTTTCTAGAATGTCACTAAGTAACCAGAAAAGAATACTAAATAATGCCTTCTTGAATATGAAGTAAGACTATCCCTTCGTAAGGTTTTATAAACGTGATCAGAGCTTTGTTTTAAATCACGAATATTGAAAATAGTTCTCTTTTCTTTACCGTTATGCACTGTGCCTGTCTTTCAGTTTTGCTTCATCTGTCTTTCCTTACAAGAGCATTGCTCAAACATTATGGAATGTCTCCTCTAAAGCTGGGCATTCTCACATGGGATTGTGAGTGAATATGTAACATGGGTCCAGATGTAGATTATACAGTATACCTGACACTTGTAAGCTGTATGCTTCTTATTATTTCTTATATTTCCTGTACCTTTCTCTTAATATAAATCCTCAAAGACCTTCTGGGTTAGTTTGCTTCACACGGATTGCAGTCCAGAGTCACATCTTGAGGTTTTAATGCTGTAGTCGTCCTTCCTGACCTCTTAACTTAGATATTGGCATAATTAGGGCCATGTGAGAAATTTATGTGTCTTGATTGTGTCCTTTCTCATGTGACCACTTGTTTTCTTTCACTCTTGTGAAAACACCACTGCTAATTTTGTCTTTCATATAACAAACTTAGGCCTTCCACACTTTTGTTTTCTTTTAATGGGTTCCTATTTTTGTTTTATGAAGGGTGAGGTTCAGAAATAAATGAAATTATCTAATTTTTCAACTACAATGCACTGTATCATAACAAGTTCCAAGAACTTAAAAAATACCAAACTCCTCTTACATGTGTAGGGACAGAATTATTTCCTCACTCAAAACTGTGTGTATAAAGTGATGGCATATTACTACTTGCAGTCATTTGAGAAGTCTGCTCTTACTTTTTCTTGAACTCTCGACTTTTTTGTTTTTATAAAATCTGTCTTCTGGTAGCAATCGGAAAATGTAAAGCAACTTACTTAAGTTTTGCAATGTATTGTCAAATGCTGAGATAATAGTGAAAAAAATTTGATGTGTTTTTCTTTCACAGAGTCCCCGGAAAAGGAAAGAAAAGTATATTTGACAAAGTGAAAATCAGAGGAAGTGACTGCTGACATAGGAAAACTGTACAAAGGAACATTTTTTGAGGAAAATTTTTAAGGTATGTGAGCTTAAGTCATGCTTTGCAGAAAAGCCTTTCTGAAAATGAGCTGTTTTGCTTTGAGTGGACCAATATTCCGAAGTCAGGTTTGAAATAAACAGCCTAGCTTAGGTTACCACTTGGGATGTTTATTGTTGGCCATAGCCCTGTGGAAGCATGAATTTTGCTAGTTCATGTTGCATACATTTAATATCAAATGCATACATAGATGATCTTCTGAATATGTGCTAAGTGTAAACAAATGGTATGTAAAGCTTGTGTTTTGTGTTTCGTGGTCTTGTACGTTCCAGAGGTAGATCCTGCAGTAACAGAAATGTCAATTGCTTAAGAGTCTAATTTTTATTTAAAGTGTGGATAGAGAACTAAAAGTGATTTATTTCATTATTTTAGTGGAACAGAGTTACTATAAGCCTCACATTGAGAAACTGAGATTTGCTCTCTAGCAAATTGATAACCTATTATAAAGTTGCTTGTGAATTAGTACAGAAGCCTCGAATTTGAGGATTTGTTTCCTGAATATAAATTCTTTTTCTTTTCTGATTTTGGTGTATTCTTAATGTTTATAGGTAGTGTTCACAAAACATAAGGCATTCTATATGATTTGGAGCCCATACAGATTTGGGAGCAAGTTGGAAGTGTATCAAGAGTGAGTGTGATGATGTGCTAATTCCATATTCCTCCTTATGGTGAAACCACATCTCTGCTGTGCATTCCTGTTCTGAATTTAACTGTGGGCCAGGTGTGCTTCCTGGGCTTGTGGTTTATTAGTTGCCCGCCTTGTTATTGATGCTGATGCATGTAGATCCATCATTATTTTGAGATTAACATCTTGGATATAGTTGATGGAAATACGTAACAGAAGGCATTATAAGGGCAGGAGAGTGTCCAGTGAAAATACTGCTTTGTATGTGCTCTGTTCTTCCCTGCTCATTTGATTTCAGTGTCAGACACAAGGACACCACCAATCTGGCACAGCATGGCCACTCTCATGTGTCATGGACATATTGCACTCTCTAAATTATATGTTAATTAGCTATGAAAAAACTGCTTTCTTCAGAGTTGGTGCTGGATTCCAGGAAGGCTACTAACTCTGAAATGTTGTCTTTATTTGCTGAGAGGAATGTTGCAATATTGAAGGATTACGTGAGTGTCATTGGAGTTTCTCACTGTTAGGCTGACAGAATTTAATTTTGCTTTGTTTGGAATCTGACTGCACTGCTGTGGTGGCGATTGAGACAAGTTATTAAGTGTACATTGGAATATTTACTTCCTGTGAGTGATTAGTTCATTGTTTTGAGAGTGACTCCGTAAAGAAAGTCTTAGTTTCTTGGAATTGACTGTGAGACATATTGTAGCCTGTAAGCTTACCAGATACTTTTTGTCTAATTTACATGTCCAGCAATTTTTTGAGCAATATGTATCTGTAGCTCTCTTACATTTCAAACTGAGAAAAATAATTAGTGAATAAGTTGTACACCGGCTGTGGCTGCACTGCAGTCCAGAGATAGAGTTGCAGTATTGAAATTACTCGTATGTGTGGTTTCAGGTCTTCCGTGATGTGGTTACATGTTTATCAGCACCAGATGCAGGTGTTTCAGAGCTAACAAGTGTCTTTGGCCTCCAGTTGTGCTGTGTATCTTATCTGTACATCAATTCATGAAACTCCGATCCAGGGGACCAATATTACAGTTTCATGGAAAACCTGGTTTGGGGCATTTTCTGATCCTTGGGAGGTTGAATCTGCAAGTTTAGTGGTCTGCTAACACAGGGTTTAGGAGAAAAATAGCTTCTAACTAGTTATCCTTTTCCCACAGATGCAGTGCCTTGAGAGCTGCTGTTTTATTTGGATTTTTTTGTGCTCTTAGGAGAGTAAACACAGGAAACAAATGTTTCAGGTCACCAGGAGTGGAAAAGCGCTGTTGATAGCTCTTGTCTGGAGATACTGTCAGCTGTGCTTATTTGATTAAATATGTAGATTGTTCTTTAGCATCTGTCTTAGATGCTGTTATGTCTTCCCTCATACTGTAGTTTAAATTAGGAAGGTACGTTTTTGCAGAAATGGAAACTGGAAAACAGGTCTAAGCCTGAAATCTCTTCCAGTCTTAGATGGGTGTTTGAAACAGTGCTCTGACCCTCCTTTCAGTTTATATTGTAGAGGTGTATGTATGTGGTTAATCTCATGATGAAACTATTTCAGACATTAATAGTTTCTCTTTGTCTCACTACAAGCTTTTCTTTTGATAATTGCCTCATCAATCTTGTTCCCCTTTCAGATGTGGTGAAGAGCCTGTGTTTTCCCCTGTGTGGTATATAGTGCCTTAAAAAATGGGGTTTGGAGGTGACCTGAAGTATTCTCACGATGCTTTATTAAAACTTCAAGACTGGGAACTGCGGCTGCTAGAAACGGTGAAGAAATTTATGGTAATGCGAGTGAAAAGTGACAAGGAGTATGCCTCCACTTTACAGAATCTGTGTAACCAAGTAGATAAAGAGAGCACCTGTCAATTGGATTATATCAGCAATGTGTCCAAGGTAAGGCTGAAGGATTTTGAATTTCGAACATTCTTGGAAATAACGGGGTTTGTTTTTGTTTGCTTTGGTTTGAGTTGGATTCCAGTTCATTCAGGTTCTTGAGAGCTAATGTTTTGCCAAAGTCTTTAAAATGGGCTCCTTTTAGTTCTTCAGTGGAATATGCAGAAGTTGAACTCTCATCTTGCTTTGAAAATAGTGAGTGAACTAGAATCAATCCTGATTTTTGCAGTTCATTATTTTACATACCTGGGTTGAGCCTGCTACTTTGTTTAGTGTTTTGAAAATCGAGTGTGCTATAGTAAGCTTTTCTTTTAAGACAGTTAAATAGGAACTATTGTTTACGTTGTATAGAATTTGTGACAGAAATAGAAAAATGCCAGGAAACCAAGTCAAAGCCTAGCATTCCAACTGTTATTCACACTGCGGCGTGTGTTGTGAAAACAGAACATTAATTCAGGATGTTTCTCATAATTGTGAAGTTATTTTGTATCCAATATGAAGTAACTGTGTTGACTTTTTTATGAAGGTAATGTTGTCCTTCCTCCGAATAACTAATTTTCAGATCTAGAGCAAGTCCAGTAAATATTCTGATGAAGCAGAGTTCCTTTATGACCTATTTGAAAGTTTTACTTCTGACTTGGATTCCCTCCTGAAGAGAGAGATCTATTCTGTTTAATGGCATATTCAGTTCTTGGCCCATGTGCTTTAGCAGTGGTTACACAGTCCCTTCAGTCTGGCGTGAATCCTGATCTTCTCTCTGCAGGAAAACACCCTTTTTGCATCAAGTTAAATTTTAGACAAAGCAGTTTTTATGTAGTGGGTTTATGGGGTGGTTGCTTGAATGCTAGCACTGGCATGGTGTTAGGAACAGGACTGCTCCTTGTGCAGCAGGGTAGATTTATACTGGGTTAAAGTGACAGTGCGTGTGATTTGAGAGCTGTGCTGATACAGCTAGGCTGCTTCAGCTGCCCCAACAGCAGCACTGCACAGTGTTTATAACATTCTCTTGTTGCTTCCCTCCCCCACAGTAATTCTTGCCTTGTCCATGGAAATACAGCCCTTTTTCCCTATCTCTGTTTTTTGGTGGTACATCTGAAAGGCTTGTCACCCAGTCATGTTTCTTATACACAGTTTGTTAGAGATGTTGCTACTAAAGTTGTGATGATTTCGGTAAATAAATGTTAAAACAATTTTCATTGGCCCAAGATGAACAGATGTCATGTATTTTCTTCAAGCTTTCTCCTGTTAGATCCCAAAGTTTTGTGTGGAATTATTGCTGATATGACTCATCTTGCTGTTGCTGCCCCAGCAGAATTGCTCTTAGTGCCCTTAATGCTGCCTAAACTGTCTTGCCATTCTTTTAGGCAATGAAACAGAGCAGATTAGGACTAGAAGAGATAAGAAGCATTGTCATCAGAGTATTTATCATTGTAAGGTATAAACAACCCTCAGCCTTTGTGTAGGTAGCTCAGTCTAGGATGGTTCATGTTAGTGGCACTTGCTGTAAGCAAGTAACTTCAGGAAGGCTGAAGGTCTGACGTTAGCCATGTTCTTTTTGGCTTGAAGAGAGGGCCTGTGTGCCGTATTTTGAAATTTTGTTTTGGACATAGTCATTCAAGTTGGTTTTCAGCCTCATTTTTCTTCCTTTTTTGTTTTTCCTTCCTCTTAAGCAGGTGCCATTTGTCACTTAAGTCCTGTCCTTGGTTTCTACATCTTTATATAACAGCAAAAGAATCCATAGGCTACTGACAGATCTTCTGTATGGGCTTGCCTTAAAATTTCACTGACACCTCAAATTTTAAAGTTATGTAGTGACACATTTGCCAGTTAAAATGTCTGAATTATTGATTAATTTACTCATCTCATTCGAATTCAATTTATTTTACTATTTCACAATACTTTTTCTCTCTTCCTGACATTTTACAGAATCAAAGCATGATGCAAAAACTATGGGACATAAATCTAGTATTTTACATCTCCTAAAATGTAAAATACCTGTTTGGTATTACGTGTTATCAAAACCAAATACCAATCTGTCCCAACAGCCCTTTTGTCTTTGACTATGTCTAAAAAATACAGTTAAACCAAACAATATTGTATTTTATTGCATTTTTGATGGATTGTGGTTATTTTTTGTGGAAGGAAATGCTTTGCCTTTTCTGCTGTCCTCACCCAGCTGCTTTTCTGTCCCATAAAGATCTCAATTTTTGAAACATTTTTCTTATAGCTTTTCCTAATTTAATAGCAAAATATCATCGTACAAAGCACAGAAGTCTGGCTTAACTGATACTTCCGCATGGAAACATCAGTTTCATCTTTTCCTGATGGAAAGAGGGATGTAAAGAACAGGAAAATCTGCAATCTTTTTTTTCAATGGAAAGGGAAGTTTTTATTGTGTTTCTGACTTTTTCAGGCTCATTTGGTGAATTGTAAGCTAAATGCTGTTGACAAATTCTTCTGTTGTGATTTTTCAGGGTAGTTAAAACAGTACTTGTCTCATCAGTAATAAATCACCCTTTAAGAATATGGAGGTCTCTGACCACATTTTCACCTCTGAGAGCATTTTTATGAACTCTTCTGTAACCACAAGGCCCAGTCCCCTCAGACAGATGTTTAATGATTTTTTTAATCCTGTGCAGCTTTGCCACGTGGCTCCTCTGTCATTTGGAAAGTGTTCTGTAATGGAGAGGTGAAATGGTTTTTGGCCATAGCCGGGATAGCTCCGTGCTGGTCCGTGGGATATTTATGAGCTAAAGGAAATGTTAAAGATGGTTCAAAATAAAAGGGAGTTAATTGTCTTTTGTTTAGTTCTCTGGAATCTAGTTTGCATTGCAGCGTCGTCCTGTACAAATGGAAATGTCGTGTATATATGTTTATAGATGGGATTTAAGGAAACCCCAAAGATAATTTTCTAAGGTTTTAATCTAAGGTTGATTTCTGCTTCAGCAGGAGTAAGACAAATGCAAGTAAAACCAGCATGCTATTTGAACTGAAGTTTAACTTCACATTTGATGCAGTGTTATCTGTAGGCTTATCTGTATTCTAAGTCACCCACAGCACATTAATCTGTCCTGAAAACTGACTGACAGAGTGTCCAAGGAAGTTACTAAAGTAAGCGTTCAGAAAGGTGTTGGATGACTGTGAAGGATGAGTGTGGTGTGTGTGCAGCACCGTGTGTGTGATACTGGGGGCCTGATGCTGTCAGCAAGGAGAAGCAGCTGATGTAAGGTATCCTCCAAAACCCTAACCACTCAAATGCGTATTACTGTGAGGTGTTTAGACAAGGGCAGGGAAGTCAGTTTGGTCAGAGTAACAGTGCCTGGGAAACAGGAGAACAAAGGACATGGGAACGTGGTTGTCAGGGGTGTTGGGGGTGTGTTTGAAAGAAAAAAAAAAGCTATAATGCTTTCTTAGTAAAGTACTAGGACTGAAGGGTGAACATACAATGTTGTATTTTTGTCTCTGGTGCTTTTCTATGATTTTATGAGTAAGTTTGAGGCATAATTTTGCTGTTGCAAGAGGATCTCAAATGCATTTGGGTAAGTTTAAAGTCAGTTGTTTTGCTGGATTGTTTTAAAAAGTGATGCGTCTTTTCCCACAGTTCATGTTGATTGTTTGGTTATTTGTGAGCTGAAATAAGTAAGTGCT
Organism: Scytalopus superciliaris; assembly: GCA_013400415.1. Classification (NCBI taxonomy): domain Eukaryota; kingdom Metazoa; phylum Chordata; class Aves; order Passeriformes; family Rhinocryptidae; genus Scytalopus; species Scytalopus superciliaris. The sequence goes on along the minus strand of VXBX01003583.1, from coordinate 326,869 downwards.
TTTCTGTTCTGACTTTTTTTTTTAAATAGTCTTGGTTGCTTGTGGTACAGCAAACAGAACAGCTGAGCAAAATAATGAAGACACATGCAGAGGATCTTAATTCTGGGCCTTTGCATAGGCTAACAATGATGATCAAAGATAAGCAGCAAGTTAAGAAGAGTTTCGTAGGAGTTCACCAGCAAATTGAGGCAGAGATGTACAAGGTATTTTTTTCAACTGTGCTTTATAAATTGATTTATGTATGTTTAGAAAATTAATAAATTGAGAGTGAATTTTTTTCATTGCTTTGTTTTTGTTTGTGCTGTAATAGAAGTAGTAATGTGTGATATGTAGAATGCCTAGTTTAAATTTTTGATTTCCTGCACAGTTTTTCTCTCCTGTTACCTGACAAGGCAGAGATGAAAAACTTTCTTCTATATATGAATTTCTGTGGACAGATAGCACTGAAAATGCTCTTGTTGCAGCAGAGAATAATTCTGTGTGACACTTCTCCATTCCATCTCTCTTCTCTTCCTCGTTCCACTCGAGACATTCCTGGGACCAAGGCACTGTAAACTTTGGTTAATGAGTGCTCTTGACAGTCCAGACTGTTTTGGGTGGGGACAGGATTCTCGTCCCTGTTCTAAAACATAAATCGAGTGTAAGCCAAACATCAAGGCTGCAGATGAAGCTCTTCAGGGCCTTTTCCATGGCATGTCAGTTGTCCTGCTTGTGTTGAAAGCACTGTATCTAGTCAGTAAAGCTGACAAGAAGTCTCAGTTTCATTTGGATGATCTGGGGGAAGTTTAGCTGCAAATGTCAAAGAGCAGATTGATCAGTCTGAAAGGTCTACAGAGAGAAGGAAAAGCACTGTTTCTTCTTTCTTCCAGCAGAGAATTTGGGCTTTGGAGTAGTGTAATCAAAATGTAACATCTGAGTAATGCAGCACAACTGTCATGGACTGATGAGTAAAAGATTCCTGGGCCATTTATGAGAAGAACTTAAATCTATTCTGTGCTTAAACTAAATATATATTAAATACTGCTTCCATAATATGCTAGAATTTTGACATCTTCCAAAGGTACCGACTGTAGGAACTACACCTCTTTTGATGTATGGTCAGTAGGTTGCGATTATCTGATAAAGTTTCCAAACCAAATAATCCCTCACTGCTACTTATGGATGGGTGCATCTGAAAATAGTCAGGACGGAAGAAGAGGAAAGCTGGTAGCACACATTAGAAATAACAGAAGTTACAGAGAATTGCAGAAATAGAAAAAGAAAAAAAAGATAAGAATGAGAGGCTGAATGGAGTAAGACTGCTGGATACTCAGGTACACTTTTAAGAGAGACTATGCAAAATGTCTTTTTTATGTTTGGTGGGGTTTTTTTGTTAATAGGTTAAACTCTAATAAAGTCCCCAGTGAAACTGTCTTTATAAAATAAGGCTTTTCCAAAAATGGTTAACTACTGAACTATATTGACTTTATTTAATTATGGCCTGCATAGACATAAAAATATTTCGGATTTTGAGGTGTAAGTTTGGGTTGGTTTTTGGTTTGAGTGTTTTGTTTGGTTGATTGGTTTGTTTTTTGTTTGTTTGTTTGTTTTTCTCCTCTTCCTGATTTTCCAAAGAAACATTTGATTAGCATTCTGGTTAGATGTGTTCTCCCATTGTTGGCCCACATTGTTTGTTTGAAAGTTTTCTGTACCTTGAGCACTTGCAGAGTGATTCCCTGAAATTCAAAATACCTCAGATGTTCTGTGGTGTTATTTCTGCTTTTGTTAATGCACAGAGGTAAAATGCATATTGTTTCCCAGAACTGTATCCAAACTGGGAACATCATTGTCTGTGCAGTTCCCATGTTTAGGATACGCTGGCAAAAAAAGGTGGTTAAATGAAATTCATATGTGTCATCCTTTCTTATTCTAGAAATCTCTGCAGTGAGGAGTCTTTTTTGGAACATTCTTAAGGACAGTAAAATGCCATGTCTTTTACACAAATCTAATAAGAGTTGTATCCTTGGTTTGCTTTTCCTTCTTAAGTATTTAAGTTTTACAATTGCTAGGCTGATTCATGCACAGTTGCTGTTCCTTAGTCTTTTCTATGAAGTGTAATATCTAAAAATTTTGCTATCTTCCTTTTCCCTTTTTTTTTTCAAGTGCTGAAGGATTTCCTTCCAATATGTAGGACATTTTAACTTAGTGTGATTTATAGCATCTTTCTGATGTTTTATTCTCTTATAATTGGAATGGAGTTCTGTTTATGATTAGCTGGGTTTCCTAAGCGTATTTTTAATTACTCTGATGTGAATGGGGATCTCTGTTTCAGGTCTCTTACTTAATTCCAGGCCTTTATTGATTTTGATTTTGCACCACGTAATTTGCAACATGTAATTTGCACCATGTGATTGCACCATGTAATATCCTATTAAGATTATCTCAAGCCAATAGAAAGTGGTAGCATCCTTATTTTAGATAATAAATCCTGTTAATTCTCTTTCATTAATATTAAGAATTTTTTTTATATGTTGAGAATAAGTATTTTTAATGCTTTTTATATTTCTGTTTTCTTAAAGGTCACGAAGACAGAACTAGAGAAACTAAAATCTAGCTATAGACAACTAATAAAGGAAGTAAATTCTGCCAAAGAAAAGTATAAAGAAGCTGTGGCAAAAGGTATGACTGATTTGAGTTAGTTTTATATGTTTATTAGTGTCTTTTTCAAACCTGCTAAAACTCATACAGTGAAACAGGATGATTTTTTTGAGTAACACGAATTACAATCAATTCTTGTTAATATAACAAGTCAGTCCTGTGTGAAACTCAAGTAAAAGAGGGAAATAAGT
>VXBX01003583.1:307952-324031 GCA_013400415.1 Scytalopus superciliaris | reverse complement strand
GAAATAAGTAATTTGTCCAGTGATATGTCCCATCTGTATGGATTTTGATTTCAGTTGAATTGTGCTTGAATAATTAGACAAAGGAGAGCCTTTGTTCCATTATATATTGGAATATATTGCTAATAATTGTTCTTACGTGTCCTTTTCTGTAGTGGAAGTTAATTGAATGGCAGTGTATTTTCAAGATACATCTCTTAAGTTTTTGTATGACTGCCTAAATAACAGTTAATGTCCTTGGTTCTGTTGTAGTATAATTATAGTAGCTATCAGTGCAGAGAGCAAGATTCTTTCTTTCCAAATTTGTCTAAAATTTGGGGTGGTAGCCGATATGTGAATGTAATGACAAAACAGCAGGAGATAACAGAAGTTATTTTAAGCACTGCTGAGCTTCAACTTTTTTTCTTTTGTTTTACTGATGTTCATATTCACTTAAAAATGTAAATGCATACTCAGCTAGTTTTTTTCCATTTTTTCCATTTCTTGTCTTCTACATGNTGATTTATAGCATCTTTCTGATGTTTTATTCTCTTATAATTGGAATGGAGTTCTGTTTATGATTAGCTGGGTTTCCTAAGCGTATTTTTAATTACTCTGATGTGAATGGGGATCTCTGTTTCAGGTCTCTTACTTAATTCCAGGCCTTTATTGATTTTGATTTTGCACCACGTAATTTGCAACATGTAATTTGCACCATGTGATTGCACCATGTAATATCCTATTAAGATTATCTCAAGCCAATAGAAAGTGGTAGCATCCTTATTTTAGATAATAAATCCTGTTAATTCTCTTTCATTAATATTAAGAATTTTTTTTATATGTTGAGAATAAGTATTTTTAATGCTTTTTATATTTCTGTTTTCTTAANTAATTGTTCTTACGTGTCCTTTTCTGTAGTGGAAGTTAATTGAATGGCAGTGTATTTTCAAGATACATCTCTTAAGTTTTTGTATGACTGCCTAAATAACAGTTAATGTCCTTGGTTCTGTTGTAGTATAATTATAGTAGCTATCAGTGCAGAGAGCAAGATTCTTTCTTTCCAAATTTGTCTAAAATTTGGGGTGGTAGCCGATATGTGAATGTAATGACAAAACAGCAGGAGATAACAGAAGTTATTTTAAGCACTGCTGAGCTTCAACTTTTTTTCTTTTGTTTTACTGATGTTCATATTCACTTAAAAATGTAAATGCATACTCAGCTAGTTTTTTTCCATTTTTTCCATTTCTTGTCTTCTACATGTAACTTATTTTGTTACTTCATTTATCCCCAAGTATCTACTTAACATGAAAATATATAGCAAGTAACATGGAAAATATAACAGGGTCCTCTGATCTTAGTATGTTATTTTTATCCTGTCTTATGCTGTCTTCCTGTTACAAGTCTGGTCATTCTCCATTTCTGAGGCACCAAACTTTCCCACTGAAATAAAACTAGTGTTTTGGCTGTCAGCAGCTGTGATGTTTTGATGTGGTTTTAATTAACTGAATTAATGTTTCTTCAGATAGACAGCAAACATAAACTATTTTAAAGACACTTACCCTCTATGGTTTTCTTTGGCCTTCCCTTCTAGGCTTCCATTAGATGTTTGTCTTATTACAATTCTTACCTAATTTCACTTCCCCTAAAATCTTGGTGTAAATGTATTTTGCCAAAAACTGATGTCAATACAAATGTTGCAGGTTTTTCTCCCAAAAGTTGCAGAGTTGGTTCTCCCCTGTTGCATCTCAGGCTGTGTTCCTGTTTACCAATACGTGTGTAGAGTTGATGAGCTACTACAGTTGTGTATGGGCTGCAATTCAGCTGAGCTACTTGAATTTCTTTTTAAGTCATTGTGTTTTCATACCATTTCTGAGCCCTTAAGTTGTCAAACTGGTTTGTTAAGTGAAAAGTTAAGGAAGTCTTAAAATTGTAATGCTTCATTATTCCAGGCTATCCTTTATTCAGTAAGGAGTGCTTATTCAAATTATGTGCTATTAAGAATTATTACTTTTATTAATACCCAAACTGGTTCAGTTTTTCAGGATTTCAGGAGTTACTGGAAACAAGAAAAGGAATAGTGCTTACCAGGACAGTTGGAGGGCATAACCAAATATTGAAAATAAGCTGAAAAATATTTTGTTAAACAAAAAAAAAAAAATTAAAATCTTTGGATATCAGCTCCTGCAAGAAGCGTGTTAAAATAACGAGTCCAGCTCCACTTGTGTAAAATGCTGTTCTCAACAGAGTCTGTTCCTCTGGCAAACCAACTCCCTAAGACAGTGACTGGCCTTGTCTCTCTGAAGCCAAAGGGGACAACTACTCCTTAGGATACACAGATTTATCTTTACCCCTGGAGTTGTGCTGAGTTACCTGCAAATTCGTGCAGCACCTGTATGAGCTGGTCCACAGGAGAAGAATGAAAGTCACAGGAAGTAATGACTGAGAAATGTGTGTTTTGCAAGTGATTTTGAAATTTAGTGACTTTTTTCTGTTTTGTTTTGGAATAGCAAAGCCACTTCCAGTGAGAGAGTGAGTTTCCTGGAGCTGCTAGTGAAAGAAGTATAAGTGGTTTTTCAGCTTGTGAAGAGAGTTGCTTCCCTCCTTTCTAGCTGAGTTGTTAAAAGTGGTACTGAATTCTGGGCTAAAGACAAATGGTAGAGAATATGAACTAAAGAGGGTAAGGATTGGTGAAGTTTATACAGTGGAAAGTGATGTTGTGATTTTCTGCAGTCAGAAAGTATTCTCAGGTAGACTTGAATTTCTGTGTGTTATACTTTCCACCAGCTAAGTGGACAATCACTTGAATTAATGTGTTAACACCCTAAAGCAGGGTTACAGGTGTTTTTGCTGAAAGCATTTAAGACAACCATTGGAAAGAATAATAGGTTTTGAGGACTGAATAATGATACTGATTAGTCACAGATTTTACTTGTGTTAAGGCAATGGGTAAGGCAGCCGGTGTGAGTTTTTGGATAGTTTTTTAGCAAGGAACTGCTTTCTGAAGGGTGCAGGAGCTTCATTATGGAACCCTTTGTGCTCTCCACATCTGGAGAAAGATGACCATGTCTGAAGTTCTGGCTCAGAAGCTGTTTCAGGGAACCCTCTGTTAGCACAGCTGCTGCAGTGTGTTGCAGAGAGTTGCACTGAGCCTTAGTCTGGAATGCACTGCCCTGTTATGGGCACCAGTGCACGCTGTCTCAGGCAGAAGGGACTGATCTGTTTGTTCTAGCCCTTACCCCACTTAGTCATGCATAGCTGCTCCTTTCTGGACCAGTGGTTACCATGTCAATTACAAATGCAGTGTGGTTGGTTTTTCTTGGGCATGGCAACTCCAGGTGCCAGGTAGTCTGCTTGGTGTAGCTCATTTGGTTGATAGGGTTTTGGGTTTTTTTTCCTAGTTCTTCATTTTTATGGACTTTTAATGGTATGGTAAGAGAAAACAGGCTGAGAGGGGATGAAGTCAGCAAGCTGAACTAGTCCAGTGCGTCTTTAATGGGACATACTTCAGTTTTTGGGACACTGTGGACAAATTGATTACAGTAGTCTCTTCTGGACTAGAAAGCTTTGTTTAAAAACCTCCACCAAGTGTATACTGGGAATACACAGCATGTTCCTTTGCAGAATTGGGTCATTAGGGCATGTTGGAGTCATGGGTCATGCAGGGGTCACTGGAGTGAAATATAAGATAAAAGTGTATTATATTGTTTTTCTATAAGGAAATGGGCAACCTTGTGAAATCTTTGGGTCTGTGATATTGATAAAAAATGATGTACACATCACAGTGTTGAGTCCAAAATAACACTCTCGGAGTGTATACAAGTCTGAGTTTATAATGCTGTGCTTATGAGTGATGCTGAGTAACAAAAGTATTTGGAATGTGGCATGTTGATGTTGCTGCTGCAGAAAAACACATCGAGCCAAAATTTGTGCCAAACGGAAAAGGCATTGTTTGGCTAAAGAAGTCATAAGGTTTCTGAAACAGTTTCTTAAGTAATGTGTTAAGAATACAAAATGGAGACTGTAGGAAAACTACTAATATCAACTGTGGTACTTCATTACAGTTTGAACCTCATTTCATTGGATCAGTGATTGTTCTCAGTTAAGTTTGCTGTTTGCACAATCATTTTTGTTTCTGCAGAATTGTGCATCTCTATTAAGTTTAGCTCAGAGTGTGTCTGTGGGGCTTTCAAATGTTTTCATCCTTGATTTTTTTCATTAAACAGTACTTACTGCTATATAAATGAGGAAATTATGCTGACATGAAATGATAAACAATAATGTACTCTTCTCCTTACATATTTTTTAAAAATTGAGAAACGTTAATTCTTTAAATTTAACATTAGTTTTGTAGCTGATTTCAGTGTTAGATGTTTAAATGTGAAACAGTTGCTGTTATAGCAGTTAATATTGCAAGTTGGTATAAAGCCAGGATAGCTTTGGGAGGTTCATACTGAATTTTAACACAACATAATCTTTAGAAAAAACCCGCAGTTTTCATGTAAATATATTTGTTACAGGTGTTTATTGTATTCTTATTACTAGTTCGTTACTGATTGAATGCAGAAAATATGTTGCAACATTCTTATGTGACATAATGGATCTGAAGTAAACAGTAAAGGAAAAATATATTGATTCTAGTGTATTTAATACCATAATTTCATTTTATGCTGCTACAGCAGCATAAAAAATATTACACTAGATTTCCCTAGGCTTGTGTTCCCTGACAGCATTGTGATTTAGAGGAGACTAGAAATATTAACAGTACACCAAGCACATTATACAGCATTGCATCTCCTGGAAGAATATTTTCTGGTCCCTGCAACTCCTGTGATTTAATATTTCAGAATTGATGTAACTTCTGTGGTCCATATTGAAGTTGCACAACAGCATAAGCTACATCTATTATAAATAAGGGAGCTGTTAGAAAAGCTCTCATTAAATCAAATTATTGTCCTACTATTCTTTGTAATAGCCAAGTGGTGAGAAAATACTTATTAGTTGGCTGGTGCACTCATTCTGAGATGACTGTAAAATTTTTATTATATAGCTACATTTCCTGGTGGCATGTGTTGCCTGTAGTTGTTGCTGCAATGAGGGAAACTTCTAGTGGGATATTTTTTGAGCTTAGTTTTCACTGAAGCTCTTACGTCATTAAGACAAAACAAGTAACACTGGCTGAACTGGTCTGTCTTATTCACAGAGGGCAGCAGACAGCATGGATTTCAAATTAATTATCTACTGTAAATGTTCCAACTCATTGGCTACCCATGCGTGGAAGGGGTAGGGTTGTTTCTTCTGTATAAAATAAAGCTTCTAGAGCCAGAAACCCTGGGGAGTACAAAATCTGGGTGACTTCTTGTGGAGTGTGGGACCAGCTTGGGCATATTGTTTCCACTGAACACAGACATGCAGCCCCAGGATGTGCTTGCCTCAGTCCTCACAGACTGACATTCATAGTTCTGAGAAAATTTACTAGAGGTGCTTAATAGCTCAAACATCTGAAAACAGTTCAAAAGACTGCACATTCGTTTTTGCTATTTTTATGTATGCTAAAAGATGTTATTTATTCATCCTAACATTAAACAGGTAGCTTTGCTGAACTAATTTTTAACTTGGAAGTTTAGATCTGGTATTCTGTAAATTTGAACTCTCTAAGTATACACATAGAGGTTTTTTTTCCCCATTAGAAAACTATTTTTTGTTTGATGTAATTAATTTGTTAAGTCAGGGATAACGTTCTTATGCTCTTCTCAGAAGTAAGTTGAATGGAGGAGGGAGTAAGTGATTTTATTTGTTGAAGAAACATACTCATGTAATCCTCTTGCAAGAAATAAGGGAAAAAAGACCTTAGAGACTGAACATGAAGATCCTTCCTGTCTTCTTTCTGCCTGTCTTTGTGACTTTGGTCTTGTGAAACCTATGCTAATTAAAAGCACTGCGTTTGCATCTCTTGGCTTGCAGAGTGAGGATAAGGCTGGTCACCCACTAAATTTCTGAGTCTGCTTCCTGAGACAGAACTAACAGACAAAGCCATCCCAGTTTAGTTGGAGCAATTTGCGTAAAAACTGCTTTGCAGGTAGGAATAGTTTAAAAGGTCTGGACATAAGTCTTAAACAGGAAGAGGAGGGGCTGGAGAGCAGCCCTGCAGGAGGGTGGTCTGGGGTGCTGCTCAGCACAGGCTCCACACCAGTGAGCAGGAGGGCAAACCCCACCATGGGGAGCATCAACCACAGCACAGCCAGATGGCAAACAGAGGGGGTAATCCCACTGTGTGTCCTGTTGGTGAGGCCTCAGTTGGAGCACTGAGAGCAGTTCTGGGCCCCACCATTTAAGAAGGATGGGAAAGTTTTTGGATGCACCCAGAGGAGGGCAGCCGAGCTGGTAGAAGGGCTGGAAGGCTTGTCCTGTGAGGGGCAGCTGAGGCCTCTGGGTTTGTCCAGTTTGGAAAGAAGGATTTGGAGACTGAGGGGTGACATCATTGCTCTCTGTGGGTTCCTGAGGAAGGGAATGGAGAAGGGAGGTGCTGATCTCTTCTCTCTGGGATCCAGTGACAGGATACATGGAAATGGCTCAAAGCTGCCTCAGGGGAGTCTCAGACTTACCATTAGGAAACATTTATTTATTGAGAGAGTGTTTGAAGCCTGGACACCTTGAGAAGTGGTCAGTGGCCCAGCCATTCATGCAGTGCTCTCCATTACAAGCTTTAGTTTTTGGTCATCCCTGAGTTGATCAGGCAGTTGGACTAGATAGATGGTTGCTGTGTGTCCCTTCAACTGAAATGTCCTATCCTGTCCTTCCTGTCGTGTCCTTAGGGAAGCTCAGTATGGGCATCTGAATGCTTTGTAAGTCAGTCACTGGGTAAAAGTCTTGTCACTGATGGTTTTCTTGGGATCTGTAAGAATTATTATATAAGGAAGTAATTTTCATAATCACCTATGATATTTAGATGTCTCTAGCTTTGTAGGATGAAATACTGAGCTTAGAGAAAGAATGTGTAAGGAAGGTCCAAAAATCAGTTAAATGGGTAATACAGAATAATAATTACAAAGAAATTGTAGAAGCTGTGTTTTTTTTCTATTGACTGATGAAGACCTGGGAAATTGAAGAAACTACGAAGAAATGCTCTGTAAAAGAAATGAAGAAATTAGAGAGTTGCCTGGAAAAACAGAGGGCAAGAATTTTTTTTTTACGGAACTCACTAAATTGTGTAACATATTCTTCAGTATTGGGACTCAATTAACATGAATATAAATAGATAGGAGTGAATATAAATATAATACATGAATATAAATAGGGGAGTCTTTTTTTCTGTCATATCAAGTTTTTAAATCTATTTGCTGTAAATTAAGTGTTTAGTCCTTAGTAAAATTCATTTAAGAGAAAGATCATGTTGGGGTCCCAGTAGTATTTGCTTTGCTTTCAGTCTGTGGTATCCGTTGAGTCAAGCTTTTATGATTCTTTAATGTAAACATATTTTATTGTTTTTAAAAAATGTGTTGTTAGCAGACGACCTATTTGAAAGCCATGGCCATCTAATTCATAAGTATAAAGAATGTGTGCAGTAGGACAATGTAAACAAATAATGTAAAGGAGTATTCTTTTCCAGGCACAATTAAATAATGCTCTGTGAAAATACATGTCTCCAAAGTTGGAATAAATAAGGAAGTGACTGTATCGGAAGTTTGTTATTGATAAACAAATGTGGAGACAGAAACATACTGAGAAATTACTTCTGTTTTTGAAAGTGTTGAGGAAAATGTAGATGGAAAGATAAATGCAGTTCTGGGAAATCGTTTGAAGAACTGCAATCATAAACACTGGGAAATGTGTAGATCACCATATGCACTGACAGTTTCGTAATTTAGTACTGATATTTACAGAAGTAAAACACTTTAAAGCAAATGACAAAAGAAAAGTTGAAACATTACTGTATGCTGAAGATTTGTGTATTTTATCAGGGGAGGATTGTTAATTCATTTGGAAAAAAAAAGAGAAAAAAGGCAAAAGCCCTCATTCTCCCCTCTTTATTCTATTTTAACATTTTCTGAAATCAAAAATTGTGATACTCTGGCTGAGGTTATAATACAGAAAATTGCAAGAACTCTGAAGCCAAGCTTTTTATCTTTTCATGTTATCTTGCTATCCTCTCTTTAATCCTAAACCATAAGCTCTCCGTGACCAGGCAGAACTCCATTCACTCCAGCTGCTCCCTCATGTAAAGGGCAACTCCCTCTCTTTGTCTTCCTGGCCTGTCTTTTCCCAAGAGTCTGTAACTCTCCATTGCAAAGCTCCAGTCCTGCCTCTGTGATCCCCAAAAGATTCTAGCCCTGTGAGTGCACAGATGTCTGCCCCACCATGTGTATTCTCTACACTGCTGTAATGCACAGGCACTTAAGCATGTCACCCTGCTCTTGAGGTCCTGGAGAGGATCTGTGGGCTTCTTCCACAGTGGTGTCTTGTAGGAATCTCTTTGCCCACCTGCACCTGCTGATGGTGACCCCATCCAAGTCCTGTTTTGTTTTCTTTGTGTTCCCTTCCCATCTTACCATGCAGTGCCCTTTCCTTAGTAGTCTCCTCCGTTGCTCCCTTAACACTGTGGGTCACCTTTACCCTCCTGTATCGTTCCTTTCCCTCCTAATGTAGAAGTCAGTCATCTTACTGGCAAAAATAGTTTTACCTTGCTTAGTAAAGTGCCCTATCTTTCAAGCAGAGGGTGCTTTGTGAACAGGGTCCCAAGACCCTGTTGTCAGCACTGGTTCAGTGCTTGTTGGCCTGTACTGTCAGTGCCTCCCTTTCACCCTTCACTCTCAGGACTGAGGAGGACACAACCTGGGCCCCTGTGCTTTTCATGGCTGCCCCCAGAGCTCTGTATTCACTTTTGGTACCGTCCAGGTTTCCACTGGCAGTGCCATTGGTGCCCACATTTATCATGTCACTGCCTCACCTGTTTTTCCCTATACTTAACCATACCCAGAAATTTGTGTGGATTTGCTTTTTGTACCTCCAGAACTGCAGAGAGAGTTATGTGAATTATTGACATATGTTCTGGTCTTCAGAGTTTGTCTGGAATTGTTAGTCATAGCTTTATTTATGTATAAAGCTTTTCTTCCTGTTCCCAACATGTAGGGCTTTGGCTTGTCCTTCTGATTTTCATATTGTTTGTCTGTTGCCACAGTTCTAACTTACTTAAGGTTTCTTACTGTGTTTCTATTGGAGGGATATAACCCTGTATTGTCATGTCAGGAGTTCCCTGGCTCCTTTTGAAAATAATGTAAAAATGCCAAAAAATGGACTTATGTAATAAAATCATATTCTTTGTCAGGTGGGTGTTATTGGACAGCATTTGCTGTGCACTGAAACCAAAGGTTATGTTTCAATGTCAGGACCTATAAATCCACAAATTTATTTCATCTGTTGTTAGCTAAGCCTTTATAATCATCTCCATTGCATCTTTTATGAACACTTGGTCATCACTTCTGAATGGCTGTTTGAACCAGAATGACTTGTAAGGGGGTAAAAACCTGCTCTCTTCACCCTAATTATTTCTTTTAAATCCAAAATATATATGAAAACTCTCTCTATTTGCAATATTTATTTTCTGTATGTTGGTTTCTTTGAGGTATTTGCACTGTACGTTGATGCTTATTTAAAAAAACGATGAAGTGAACATTATCAGTGGAAGTTTTTGTCAGATGATCTCGGTTGTCCCATTCAAGTTTTGTTCTTCCATTCTAAGTGATTATTAAGCCACAAGGGTCCAATACTTATGATTGCAAGAACTTTGGATTAGCAAATATGCCTTTTTAATTGAGAAGGGCTTAAAACATTTTTTTGTGGATGGCTGTGTTGTACTGTATGTAGTAAAATCTTTAGAAGAGTTTTTATTAGAAATTGAAATACTGGAGTCTAGAATGATTTAAAAAGAATGCCAGCCTTTTCTTTGTAAATTTAACACTTTCATAATTGAATTTTGCAAGCTTCACAGTACTGTTTGTGGCATGACATATTGTATACACACTTTCTATTAACATTAAACAGTTTTGTCAACAGCTGATGACAGTAGAATTATAATTAGATCTATTTATGAAATTCATTATACAGATAAAGAAAATTGGATGTTTTCCTCAGTGCTAATTGACATGTAGAACAACTGTGTACTCTGCCTCACTGCATTTTGCTACTTAAAAAAATAAATTACAGTATGGAAATAATACTGTTAACTGTGTTCCCTGTATTAAATATAGGTGCAAGGCTCTGTTTTAAAGTTGAGTGAATATGATGATTTATTTTGCAATTAGTTGAGGTGTTCTGCTGAGAAATAATGTATAACAAAGGAATTTACCATCCAAACAGATGGTAAAATGGGATAGTTTAGCTGTTAATGATGTTTCTGACAGAGATACAGTCTCTAAGTCTCTAGTTATGTGGTTGTGCTAATGAGTGTAAATTTTCAGTTTAGTTTAATTGTTGAAAGTGGTTTGTTGTAGTTCATGGGTCAGAAGCCTGTACTAATGGTACATGATATGAGTTCACAAATGCTGATTTTTGGTAAGCTGAAAGCTGGTAAGGAATGTATTTTAAACGCATGTACAAGTTGTAGGTTTTAAGCTCTTGAACTATGAGATGTGGGGGTAATTTTGCATTATTTAATCTAGGGCATGCTTGAGCAGGAATGGCCAAACACAGAATAAGCACAAGAAATAATGCAGCACTTTTCCCTGTGCTGCCTCTCTTCTGGTTTCCATGGACAGTGTATCTCCCAATGGAATGGCAAGCAGAACTGGGTGCTTTCAACACTGGCTTCCAATTGCCCTGTCCTCTCCTCTTTCATCCAGTCCAAATACTGTAACTGCTGCATGACATTTTCCCCTCCAAACCCTCTTCAGTCGCCTTCATTATTTCCCCATGTTCTACATGGCTCTCCTTCTCCAGGAAAGCCTTTCAAGTGTGTATGTTTTACTCTGAAGATGACCAGGTTGGCACTGCAGCCCACTGTATTTAGAAATGAGTGTGATACTTCTGTATGATATTGTGAAATTATTTGAGGTGTTCTGCTCAGGAGTAATGTATGTAGAGGAGGAACTTAGTCCTCAAGGCAGGTGCAGAAGTGGGATTGCATCCCATCCCATTACATTGCTATGCTGGTGTCAGACATGTATGTTTGGGGGTATCTGACTTCTGGGATGTTATTCTGATTGTTGGATTATTTTTTCCCCTCTCCAAATAATCTACAGTTAATTCAGAAATAAATGGGGTGATTTTTTTTGTTTGTTTCTTTGTTTTGAGGAAATAAAAAATTAGTCTCCTCATGAATTCTAAGTATTGACTGTTTATGGAAGTCAAAACCTGTTATGTCTGGCTAAAGTTTAAGAGGGACTTGAGAATGTTATCTCTCCAAAACAGTCCTACAGAAATTTTGGAAGTGGATTGTTTCATTAATACCAAGATGAAAAATACTTCTTTGGGGACAGCTCTAGAGATGTGTTTTGTCTTTGTTGTACAGAGTAACATAGATATAAGAAAACTGTTCTTTCACATACAAAAGTCAGGTCAGGAGTTAGATTGTTTTCTATTAAATGACAGATATAATATCCTTTTAAAGTGATTTTTATTAATCTATGTTTGAAGTGTAGCTGACAGAGGCAAGGTAGCAAATGTCTAGAGAGCCATACGAGGGTACAGAGAGATAGAAACCTGCCCCAACTTCATGGTAATTTGTTACCTGGGGAGTTCCTGTGTCAGAAATGCTGTCCTCCTGCTTAGTAGATCTTCACAATTTTTCTTTTTTTTTTTTTTTTTTTTTTTTTTCTTTNTTGAATGTTTAAATTTTTTTTTTTTTTTTTTTTTTTTTTTTTCTATTTTGGCATACACGTGTCCATTCACTGTTAAACCACAGTAAGTTTTTCATGCTTATGATAATTTTTACCAAAAGCATAGGCTAGCTGCATGCTGTGTTTAGCAAAGTACATATTATTTCCATTTAATGCCATAGGGTTTTTCCATGGAAGGAGGCTGTGTAGATCTGTTAACTGTGTGTCTCCTCTCATACATTCCTCCTCAGACTCCTCGTGCTTCAGGAGTCCTCATCTTAGTCATTCTTTCTGCATTCTCTGTTTCCTGCCTTTCATGTGCTTGATGCCCTTCTCTAAACCTTTTGTATATCAAATACATCCTTGAGGTCAAAGAACTGCATACTTTTAAGTGGATTTAATCAGTGGCATAATAATACTCCTTTGCTAAATAACATCGTGTCAACAAAGCTGAAGACTTAGTTAACAGTTCCAGACTCTTTCTGTATTAACCCCAAGATGTCATTTCTGTGTGTATTCTGTAATCTTGTAACAGATTACTAAGATAGAATAGTTTTTCCCCTATATGCAGCTCTCTAAATATTCATGCTATAATTTACCAGTTTGAATTTTAATCAGTACCTCTCAAGTTTTCTTTTCCTGTCCTTCACATTTGGTTCCCCTGTGTGCTGCCTTCAGACAACATCTTCATCATCATCTTTATCACCTCATCTGTTAGAACCCAACTGATATTCCCAGGGCACTCCATTGAGTGCCAACTTCTTCCTGTGAAAACTATTCATAGTATTTCAGCTAAAACTTTCTCAAGTTCCTTTGAAGTTCCAAAACTAAGGATGATCCAGTCCTCATGATTTCTTACTGTTTCATTTATTCTCTAACCTCTCCTTCTGACACCTCAGAAGAAAGAGATTCATCAGCTCTTTCACAGAGTAATGTTTCAGCCTGGAAATCTCTGAAGGTCTTTCCTAGTGAACACAGAAGAAATAATAAATATTTTTTCCCTATCAACTTCTTTTGTGTAGTGACTGTCGTTTACTTTTTCTGACAAGCTGCTGACTCCAATGCATATGAAAGGGGATTTGTTGCTGCTTTACAAGCTTTTTGCTCAACTTTTCTTTTAATGTGCCTTTAATGTGTGTCTGTATTTTGATTTGTTGGAGTTCACAGTCCTTTGTGTATTCCTTACAGGACACAGCTCCTCAAGGTCTACTTTCAGTCCTCTGTTCTGCCATTTAACTTCCATCCTCTTTTTTCTCAACTGCTTTGTGATAAGTAGCAGACATGTCTTTTGTTACATAAATTATTTTAAGTTTATAAGAAATGTAGTGGTCTGAATGAAATTGGTTTAATTAGCATATGTTTATTTGTTCAGGTAGCTGTGACTCTGCACTTGATATTGCAGATACAGGATTCATTTAAGATAATTTTAGTTCCTGAAAAAGTAATGAGACATTTCATAAATATCAGGAAGACAGCAAGAATGTCAGTAAAAGCTTGTGTGATAGAGTTAACTTTGTTCACAGTAGCTAGTATGGGTCAGTGTTTTGGGTTTGTGCTGGAAGAAGTGCTGGTAGCACATCCCACATAGCTGTGCAGTTACTGTGGCAAAGAATGGGTAGGTGACCTTTTGAAATACCTCAGTTTGTCACTTAGCTGGTCATGTCAGCATGAACTTGACAACTTCTCGTCTCTGATAATGCAGAGCTGAGACTAGAGCCAATCTCCTGATCAGAGTATTGACGTGACAAGGAAACGTGAAGTTGTAGGAGAAAAGCTGCCCATTTTGGGGAGGAGTAACAGTGTGAGTGTTCAGCTACTCATAGGTAGAATCGTATGTAGCAATAAGAATGTTTGCTCACAGTATAGATTTTTAATGAAACATGATTGTGACATAGTGGGAGAATCTCTTTATTAAAAATATTTATTTGCAAATAGAAGAATAGCTTTGAGATAGTCGTGTTTGAGATTTGTTCTTTATTCTTCATAGGTATATTATTTTTATACTTACTTAGATAGTGGTTTTCATATACCTTTAGATAACGAATTCTCACATTTCTGCTCAAGGAAAGTAACTTCTTTACTTAGTTGATTAATTAGAAAGCCTAGACATTTGATCTTACTAATTATCTGAAAATGGTCAGATTTTACCTTCTTCAGAGAAGTACCTTAAAAAATTACTGTAGAAAAGGTGCGAACTTGCCATAAATCTATGAGATGTATGCCATCTACAGGTGTATATACTTTTAAATTAACAGGTGAATTTTTGTTTTGTTCTCTCTTAGGAAAGGAGACTGAGAAAGCCAAAGATCGGTGTGAAAAAGCCACTATGAAGCTTCATATGTTGCATAATCAGTATGTGTTGGCACTGAAAGGAGCACAATTACATCAGCACCAGTACTATGATACTACACTTCCTCTGTTACTTGATTCACTACAGAAGATGCAAGAAGAAATGATTAAAGCCCTGTAAGATATATTCTTATATATTTTTAACTTGTACAGTTTTATATATGTAGTATTCAAATTAATTTATAGGATTATTTCAAAAAAAGAAACAGTGATTGTAGTTGTATATCAAGGGATGAAAGTTGACAAAAGTCTATCCAAGTCATGCAGACAGTAGTTCTGAGTGCTTACTTAAACATACCAGCAAGGCATCATCTTAGAAAGCTTAAAATCCTTACAGATTGACTGCGGTGTTTGTATCTGAGCTCTTGCTTTGTTCTTCAGCTGATATACTGTGGCAAGTTTGTTGCCTCTCTGGTAGTCAGTATTGTGAAATTCCACCAGCCACAGCTTCCCAGCTGTCTTGAAAGTGACTGTGGAGAAGGGCCAAGCAGGTGACTGGTTAACCATATGTGTGTGACAAATAACAGGATCATATAGAATTGATCTCACTGTAAGGAATCTCCCTTAGAAATACAATTACCCTTTTCCTAAAAGGTCGGTTTTTCCCATCATTAGAGAAGATGTTCAAGGGGATTATCTCTGAGAACAGACTTTGAGGACTTTAAGCCCTCCTTTCTGGTTTGTAACAACCGTGTTGCCTCTTGTCTTTCCCAAAGAAAAGGAGTTGCTTAGAGAGTCTGTAGTTTTTTTCCCGTGGTGTTATTTAAATCAGTTGGCCTAAAAGAAAGTGACAGTTACGGTTTTTTTTGTAGGTATTATTGTTCATTTAGGTGTGAGACACTGTTCTTTAACTCGTTTTCTTAGCTACTCTGGAGTCTATGTTTATCTTGACTCCAGAACACAGCAAGTGAGAGAGGGTTGGGGATTCCACAATTTAAGTGCTTACAGGCACCATTAGCTTCCATATCCAGTACCATATTAATTTCTTTCATTCTGGTGCCGTTACCACAATGAAATAAACCTTCTTAGTAGTCTCTGTGCAGTCCTTTTAATCTCAGTTTCATATGGAAGATCACAGCAAAAGACTGCAGTTAAATGTGTGTGCTGTAATTAAGGTGNATAATTTTTTCCTTTTTTTTTTCCATTGCTGTCATTGTAATTAATACAGATTCCTCTTGGATATGGCACTGGTGTAGTTGATATTTGACTACCTTTTCATCACACTCCATGAACTATTTTCTGCAACCTTTTCACACATGNAACTCGTTTTCTTAGCTACTCTGGAGTCTATGTTTATCTTGACTCCAGAACACAGCAAGTGAGAGAGGGTTGGGGATTCCACAATTTAAGTGCTTACAGGCACCATTAGCTTCCATATCCAGTACCATATTAATTTCTTTCATTCTGGTGCCGTTACCACAATGAAATAAACCTTCTTAGTAGTCTCTGTGCAGTCCTTTTAATCTCAGTTTCATATGGAAGATCACAGCAAAAGACTGCAGTTAAATGTGTGTGCTGTAATTAAGGTGATTTTTTTAAACTGTGAGGTATGATAATAATTGAAGAATTTTATAATGGAAAAAGAACTTACTGAATCCACTCACCTTTGCTGTGTCTGGAGTTAAAAATTATTTCTGTCACTGCATAGACATTTTTGTTAGTTCTGAATGTACTGGAAAATTATTCCTTTATACGGTGTACAAAAGAGGTTCTGATTTCAAGTGTAGAACTTGGTGTAGCCATCTATGTGAAACATACTTCCTTAATAATCCTGATTTTGCAGGTGAATTAGTTCATTAAACTTGAAAAAGTATAGATTAATGTTGCTAATAATTTTTTCCTTTTTTTTTTCCATTGCTGTCATTGTAATTAATACAGATTCCTCTTGGATATGGCACTGGGGAAGTTGATATTTGACTACCTTTTCATCACACTCCATGAACA
>VXBX01003583.1:291055-307928 GCA_013400415.1 Scytalopus superciliaris | reverse complement strand
TCCATGAACTATTTTCTGCAACCTTTTCACACATGATGTTCACAGGCAAGGCAAGATTTAATGCCTTCCTTAGTCTGTTTTCTCTTAAAAAAAAAAGTATTGAAAAAATCCTATCACACAGTTTTTTTGCAGAGTAAACATGACTTGAGATCTTATCCATGAAAAATGTATTGATACTTTTTTTCTCTGCATGTTCCTCTGGGCTAGCCAAAATTCATCAGTATTTCTTGAGAGCTCACCAGGCTTCAGATCCTGGCAAGCTATCAGATCTGTCAGAGATAAAAATGAAATAAGGAATAATTATGAAGGAAAACTGAAAGTTAAGAAGAATAAGAGGGTGTTTTGAGGATGTTTCACAGGATGCTATTAAAAGTAGTGGCACAATGTCGCCTCTTCTTTTACCACTTGGTTGTTCCCACTCTAGGAAGCAGGTAAAGACATGGTTGAGTGGCTTGTACTGTCTTACAGCAACTTCTTGGTGGATTTTTTCTCTTCTTCTAAATAAATACTAACTTGTGATTTATGCCTGTTTTTGTCTGAATGACAAATCACATTATAAATATATGAAAAAAGGTAGTTAAAACCATAAAGAAAACAATTTTTTTAAAGGAATTGCACACTAGTCTGTGACTTGTTTTGCCTCATGACAGAAGGTAATTATCTTGTTAAATGGAATGTGAATATCTTTAATGTTGGCTATAATGAACATGGTAAGTTCTGTGTGAAGAAGTCTCCGTAATTCAGTGAACTCTATACATTCCTTTTCCATGTAATTTCTACAGTTTTTAGTTTAGCTGTGCACTGAAATTGATACAAGAAGCATGGTCTTAGAGCCAGCCTAAACCTGTGAAGAAAAGGTCTCAGCTGATGTGTTATTTCTTTAAATAACAGATTGTCTTATTTTTCCCTTTTTAGCCAGTTGCAACAAGAGTTTGTAGAAACAGCACATTGAAAGCTTGAAGCATCTTTAATGCCATCTCTGCCTACAGTGCCATGTTACACACTAGATTTTTTTTCCTTTCTAGAAAAGGGATCTTGGATGAGTACAGTGAGATCACCAGTCTTGTAACAGAAGAGATTGTGAATGTTCATAAAGAGATCCAGACCTCGGTGGAACAGATAGACCCTAACTCTGAGTATAACGACTTCATAGATACTCACAGGTACAATTTTCATCTCGTGTTTCTTCCTGAGAAAACCCTGCATTAAATTGCAAATCTGCTTAAGTGATCAGAGTTGAATTTGCTTCTGTTTGATTTCTTTTACATTGTTACTTGTCAAACTTTGTCCTACTTTGAATATTTTTCTACTTGTGTGTGTGGAAAGGTGGCTGAACCATTTCTTTTCCTGGCTCTGTTAAAAAAAGGTTTCTAGTTACATGAGAGATAGATCCACGACTTTGGTACTGATAGAAGACTGCAAATTGCAGTCTAGACTCACCATGAGCTTGTTTACTGTTTATTTGCATGCAGTTTGCATTCTGGACTAAATGTGTTCTAGTTTAAAGTCAGCTCTCTAGATACCTCTGTGTACTCTGCATGCAGAGAATGCAAGGAAGTTTTTGCTTTAAAAGCAAAGTGTATTTCCCATTTTTTGAATTATTACTGTGTATTAGTATATGCAGAAATAGTTCTAAGACTTCTTGCAGTATGTTTTTTTTGTTGCTACATGTGAATTGGTAATTGCCATGAGGGGGTTTATGACAGAAGCAGCTATGAGTGGATCCACTGGCATTGATAGCCCCTGAGAACCTTTGTTGTGGATTTGTCTGGATTCAAAGCATTCTACTGCATTTTATTATCTCGTGAGATTTTAGGACAATTTCCTTTATTCAGAGGAACAATGATATGCATCCAGTTGCGACCTATCCTTTTATTTCAAATGTAATTTTAAGTGTATACAAGTTAGTAAAATACTTCGAAGCCTAATGATTTGCTTTATGATCTACTCAAAGATACATGTTAATTTTGAAAAATAACAATTATTTACTGAATAGGTCATCAGAAGTTGTTGAACAAGAAATAGAGTTTGATACATCTTTACTTGAAGAAAATGAAAATCTTCAAGCTAATGAGATCATGTGGAATAATTTAACAGCAGAAAGTTTACAAATCATGTAAGTCCTTTTTTACAAATCTTTCATTGTCTGGAAATGCTGCATTATGTTATATCTAGGCTCACTCAGATCACTGCATAGCTGTGTCCTCGTTTTAAAGTTCCAGTTTGTAAAAATAGTAGTTTCAGGCTGTAGCCTCTTTCCTGTGCTGGTTTTATTGCTCCTTTGCACAGAATACTTCTCCTCAGTCTCCCCAAAAAGCATTTATAATGTATGTTCCTCTCTCTGCCAGTTATGCAGTGCCCCAAATCTAACATGAGTCCTCCTTGGGAACATACTGGTTCATCTTCCGAAATGTGTTTTTGTGGTCACTGCTCTGGGAAGAATACTGAAGTATTTTGATTAAATCACTGAGTAGAGTGATATATCAGTGATTTAAAATGCCATGTAGAAAATTTTAATGAATATATTTGTTTTACTTGTTTTGTAAGTTTTGCTTTTGTTTTCCAAAGGAGATTCTTATTCATTATTATAACCTTTAAAATAAATTAACTTACTAACGCGGATGTAGCTGTTCTATTGCATTTCACAGAGCTTTTAGCTATTTGGGTGATGAACTACCTCTCTGTGTGTTTTCTTAATACATTGCCTAGTTAAATATTTTCATTACTTTTACCAACTTCACCTTTAATCATTTGTTATGGGGAAGAAATCTCCTGCTGAGATTATGGCCTTATATTGCCAGCCTCAACTTTTGCCATAAAATGGTCCTATGTGGTCACTTGTGAGATTGCAACTATTAATTATGCACTAAAAATGAGAAATTCAGAATTTCATTGGTTGATGATTTTTTGTTGCCTCTACTGTATTTCAGTTCATGCTTGACTTATTTGAATTGTTTTGTCCCTTTAGAAAGTGTAACTGATGCAAATAAGACAGCAATGGTGTATTGTGGATTTTTTTATGGTTTGTTTGTTTTGGTTTAGTTTGTTTTTTGTTTTTTTTTTCAATTTTGTTTGCATAATCATACTCTAATCCCTGTTTCTTTTAGGTTTTTCTGATAACCAAAATCAGAGTGAATCTTAATAACAGTGAGGCATTTCAGATGTAAACATATTACTCTAATCACTGTGTTTTCTCAACCTGACAGAAACTCTGGATTTTATTAATTCCTTTTCAACGCTGTTAATCATCCTCTCTTTTTTCAGTGTAATCTGATTACTTTTCTAAATTTATTCATTTGATAGGTATTGAAATAACTTTTTTAATATGGAGCATCTGCCGCCTTAGTCATGAAGCCGCTTCATCTCTCTTATTAAAGGATCTCTTGATAATTAAAAAGCCTCAGTCCCTTTAAATATGTTTCTGTTTTTAATATATTCTGCATCATTACTAAATTGAGAGTATTCCTGCTTAATAAAATGTTGTACATCTCAATGTTCTTCAGCATAGTGACAGGAAAAATACATATACTGGATCTCCCTTTTCAGTAAAATATTAAGTTCTTTGTAAGATTGTGTCTTTCCTAGCTCAAAAAGAGAAATTACTTCTTGTTTGGCTTGCCTTTGGCATCCCATTGTTTAGAAAGAAGTCATCAGCATATTTAAATAAAAGAGGTGAAATGTTGCTTTTCTAATAAATGGTTCTCATGAAATACATATTGGTGTTTATAAATACATGCCTGTACATTGGCTTACATATTGTTTTGCCAGAGTTTCGAGGGTCAGCACAAAATACACAGATACCATCTTTGAAGAATAAGTGTGTAAATTCCCTGCAGTGCAAACCAGCAAAGAATTACAAAAGAAGCAAAGAACTATAAAAGGATAAGCTTAGCAATGCACCTAGTCATTACTACAAAGAGTGTCTGGAGTTATTAAGAAAGATGCATCACCAGTTTCTCTGTTAATACATCCCCATCATCCAGACCCACATGTCAGCTGGGGAGCCCCCATCACAGCCAAGGGTTGCAGAACCACTCCCGGGAACTGGGAAGTCCTACGTGGTGTGTCCACTTGTAGGGGAGGTCTCTGTCTTTGCTGGGAAAGGGCCCAGCTTTTATATTGTTAAACGAATGAGCTGACATCACTTATTTAGTGAGGAAAATGGCTGGCTTTCTTCTCTCCTTGGTTTTCACCCAAAGCCTGGCCAGAGCTCAGAGGAAATTTAAGGGAGTTAAATTTGGAGCAACTACTGTTGAATAAAGATAGATCCATTCATAGCTAATACGGCCAGCCGTCTGCCTCCCTGGCCTTGACTAGTCTCTAAATACAGAAAGATAGATGCATTCATTACAAATGCAAATCTTTACCAATTAAGCAGAATTTTGGCTAATAAGCAGATGCATGGCTAAATATAACATTACGTTGGAAGGTTCATCTGGAGGTCAACTCTGGCTGTTCAGGCCTCAGCACTTCACACAATTTACTGTTGCAAATCTTACATTCATCCACTTGAAATTGTTTTCTGGATTTGAGTGAAAAGTGTTATGGTGTGATTTTATTTCTGCAAAAGGAGTCAAATATGTCTTTTAAGTGTTGCTGTCTTTAAGACTTTCTGGTGTAGATTTAGGACTTGCAGAAAAACAGTTTAACTGTGTTAGGTTAGACCAAAGATTGATGTAACCAACTTTCTTCTCCATCATGTTGGCCAACAGGAAAAAGTCTTGAGAGGAGAACAAAACCAGGATGATCCTGCAAGTCAATTTCCTCAGCCTCCCATAATTTTCATCTCAGGAATATTTTGAGTCACAAGTAGTTTTTATCTTTAATGGCCTTAGAGGTAGTTTCTAATAGCCTTAGAGGTATTTTTCCTTTATGAACTTGCCTAGTCAGTTTCAGGATGTATAAGTAAGTACCTGTTGGCCACAGCATTTATGATCCAGATAATAACTTTGTATTTTGTGAACCTGCTACTTCTTACTTTCATTCTATGGCTCTTAAGTTCTTGTTTTGGGAGAGAATAGGAACAGTCTGTTCCTTTCTGTCTATGGTATTGTAAATTTCTTCCAACTTCTACTTTGTGACCTCGTTTTCAGAGCCCTCTTTAGCTTTAGTCTGTTCTTTCACTAAACTTACTCCATCCATTATCAAGCTTGTGGTCTTCATTTGAATATTTTCAAGGTTACAGTGTTGGTTTGAGATGGGTGACCAGAATTGCACAGGTAATCCAGATACATAGTTTAGAGGGAGGCATTCTGAGCTTTCCTGTATTGTAGCTCTGCTTTGTTTGTAACAAATCCCAGAGAATCATTCTGTTTGATTTTCTGACCCCAGCAGTGTATGAAGCCAATGTTTTCAAGTCATTGTCTACTGTACCTCCAAGATCTCATTGCTGAGTGATAATGGTCATTTTAAAACCATTCTCTACATAAATGAAACTTTGAATTTTTTTTTCCCCACTGAATATTTGCCAATTTCAATATATATTGAAGTGACAGTCTAGCTGTTGAGTATCATAAGGTCTGGAAAGTTCTTTTGTATTCTTCACATTCAGACCCTTCCTCGTACCTCACATAACATTATGCAATCAACATTCTTTGCTGCTTTTTAAACTGTCCTTTTATTTGAATTATTATGAACATATTAAGCAGTGCAGATTGTTTATGAAACTCCACTCGCTTCTGGCACTGGAAAAAGTGTTTATTCTTACCCTCTTTGTCCTTTTGCTTTTTAATGCAGATGAGAACCCCCTTCTTTTCTGAAGTGCTTAGTTCTCTGTAAGTGTCTTTACTCATATGCCTTGTTAACTGTGTTCTAGATATACATTCTTACAGTCTCGCTCTAAAGCCACTGCAGCCAAAAAAGCTCCACAAATCAACTCTGTGTGTGATGAAACAATAGAAATTTGACTGTTGATCTTTCCTGTTGATATCACAATCTTGGATCTTCAAAATACTAAATCATTATGTTTCTGCAGGGGAGAACTAATTTCAGTATCTACCAAATGCAATAAGTACATATAGTGGATTTATTTCATAAACATTTAAAAGATTCAAAGATACAAATTGATTTGTAATTAATAATATTTGCTTAAATCATTTGGTCTATTGAGTATGTAATGGAAAAATGACAGCTTTACATACTGTTTCAAGGTTTTAATAAAACATATTTTAAGGAAACATTTTGAGAAAACTCAACATTTTCAGGTAAGCTTATGAATAAAATTTTGACAGAGGGAGATAGTTGAAAGACTAGCTAAGCTTTCTAAGGAATGAGAGAGTTATAATGCCCCCTCATAAATAGTTATGACTGTCACTGAATAATATTTGAGAATAAAAGTTCATGTTTTAAAGATGCATGCATCAAAAACTGTGAGGAGGCAACCAGAATGAGGTAAGTGTTGACCAGTGAGCATATTAATATCCAAATTAGTTTAAAAAATCTTTTGAAATACAAGTTCTGTAAGTTCAACCATTTATATTTATTGCTATTTGAGGCAGAATGGTGCTAATAACGAAGGAAATATGAAAGGAAGGTTTCCAGGTAGCGGGCTTGGATAGTTGTTAAAGCTCATAAGGGCTAGAGTGATTAACTGGTTAGTAATAGAAACCCTTTTGTAAACTGATTGTATCCAGAAGGCAAATACAAGGCCACAGGGAAATTCCTTTGGCAAACCACAACCAAGATGATACAAGACAGATGCAGAGTTGTCTATTCTACTCAGTTTGAATGAAAGTTATTGTTTAAACCAAAAAATAGATGTTGAATACAATGAGGCAATTTAGTTTAGTGTTTATATGGTTGCTTTGTTTTGTTTTCACTAAGATAAATACAAATGTCCTAAAGTATCTCAGAAGTTTCAGGAAGAACTACATCAGCTTTGTATTTCAATCTGATGCTGCATTATAAAATCTGATATTTTTGAAATGGTGAAAAAATGAAGATGTTGTTTTTGAATGTATATACTAATACCTTCCAGTGATGAACAGTCTTACTAATTTGGTTTTAATTTTTTGACTTTTGATGCTTGATCATGAGATATAACATCTGCTTCCTGTAAATCAAGTGTTAGGCCAATACAATGTTGATTAAATTTTTGATTAGAAAGCTCATCAAAACGCAGTTACAAAAGTAGAAATTACTTTTTTTAACGTGGTGCTAAATTAAAAAAAGTTAGTTGGTATTAAATTGGAGACTCAATGTAAGAAGACAGCAATTTCTGAGAAGTTCATACAGATTTTGATAGCTTGAAACCAATAAAAATGTCTATGTAAAGGGGAGCTGTGAGAATGTTACTTGAGGGAAATGCTTTAAGTATTTTTCTTACCTCAAAACATGTAGCAGCTCGGTCATTTGGGAAATAAACTTTTGTTTTTCACCCTATTGCTTTTTTTAGTAGTTTAAGTCTTCCAAGATATGGGACCATCTTAGTAAAGATCATATGTAGTCAGCATTGTATAGAATATATCACGAGGAGAGAACTAATCCATTGTCTCAAATCAGATAATTCAGTTTGGTATAGATGGACATGTGGGATATCCTAGATATTTAGAGAGTTGACCTCCTGTGCCACTCCCCAGCTGGGAGTGGATTTGGGCCACAGATCTGTGCAGTGGTAATTGCTATATGTGTTTTGCTTTTGTTTCACTCTTTACTTTAGTAATTGTATAGAAATTGGGAGTGAAAGTACAGGGGAAGTAGAGTAAGATAGTTAAGGAGGCACAGATGAATGCTTAGAAGGAAACAAAGTGTACGTGATTATTTGTTTTTAGAAAATTGTTCTGACTTAGCAATTTCTTGAAGCCAACATGGGTATATATTGATATGCATTTCAGAAGTCATCATTATGTAAACTGTTTACCTACATTGTTAGGAATGGAAATGTTACTGTACATTCATGAAATTTTTTTGTTACTGAAATGTTTACCAGCTTATAATTATAAACTGTCTGTATAATGGTTTTTAAGTGTAATAACCACTTCTCTGTTAGTGTTGAGTGTTCTTGTACAGTTTTGTCTTTCCTTTGTATTAACCATTACCAGAGATTGTAACCTCAAAAGGATAATTGTGGAGAAAAATATAATCACTCTTGTAACAGAAAGTGTTAATTTGTATTTTTGTTATTTCTAGAGGTAAATAGAACCCAACTACTGATTTATTTAACTTGTACTTCAGAAGTTGGAAGCCTTTCATCTTTCATAACCATCTCATAAATTAGCAATATGTTAGGAAGGCATTAATTCACAAAACTCATCATGCATTCTGGAAAAGAAAATCTTAATAGGAGAACCTGCAGGCAGCAGATCATTCTGTAACCTTGTATGTGTGCAGAGTAATCTGTAACAATATGGATTAACAATGTAAAGGTATATCCACAAAAAGAGACCCCAATCAAAAACCACCAAGCACTGAGTAAAATACTCTAAAAAACAATGCTCCTTTACATCTGCAGGAAAAAAAATACAATGTTCCCAAATGTATACAGTTTGTGTATTCACAACATGGGTTTCTGAATTCTATCTTCCAGGTTAAAAACAGTGATAGAAGAGCTGATGCAGACACAGCAAACCCTTTTGAGCAAAGAGGAACTTGTGTTGGAACTAGAGAAAAAAATAGAGGAGTCCTCTAAGACTTGTGAAAAGAAGTCTGAGTAAGTTGAGATGAAATTTCAAAATACAGTAATTTGAGGGAAAAAATGTCTATAATGCAATTCCTAAGACTTAAATGAGAAACCTCCACTAATCTTGTTCTGCTTTTGTGAGTACCAATTACTAGGAAGGCAACAGTAAGTAATTTCTCATCTCTTAAATAACCCTTATCTACTGCAGACCCTAACTCACTGAAGAACTGAGCGGCTCCATGAGTTTGATATGATTGTTGTAGTTTTGGGATGGCTCACGAGCTAGACCTTTGGTTAGTATTGTAACTTCAGCTTGATGGAAGAAGATGACTGAGGTCACATTATCTCTCTGACAGAATTCTTTGTGGAGTTGTAATGTTGTGAAAGACTTTCACAGTTCTCTACAAGACATCTTGTGCAGTAATATGTTTGGATCTTAACCTGACAAGTTCATTCTTCTTTGCATTTTCTTTACAAAACTGTAAATGTAAAGAGTGTAAATATGATACTCTGTAGTACTGCATAGTAAATAACAAAGGTGAGGGATTAAGGAGTGTTTTACAGCACCATAAATAAAACATTATAAAGAATCATTCTTGGGCAACATCTTAGGTTTTTCTTCTACCTCCAGTTAGAAAAACATCCTCATCTGAATTGAAGTTAATATAACAGATAAAGACATCTTGTCTGTAATGATATTTTTCTGATTCTTGTTGCAATCAGTCATAACCTTACTAACTTAGTCATCAATATTAGTTTCCAGTCCCAGTAGTGAATTGGAATGCAAGGCCTACAGGTAACTCTTCATTCACTGAAGACGTCTTG
The DNA here is from genome assembly GCA_013400415.1 of Scytalopus superciliaris. Taxonomy (NCBI): domain Eukaryota; kingdom Metazoa; phylum Chordata; class Aves; order Passeriformes; family Rhinocryptidae; genus Scytalopus; species Scytalopus superciliaris. The sequence goes on along the minus strand of VXBX01003583.1, from coordinate 298,486 downwards.
AAACTCTTACTTGAAGAAATCTTGTCACATGATACACTGTATAGTATTTAATTCTGATCTAAAACTTTATCCATGTATATGATATGAGTGTTTTAATTAGGTACTTTCCTATTCTTTTACTGGTGAAGTTCACGTGTAATCACAGTGTATTTTCCAATTTTTGGTTCTTGACCTGCCTTCCTTAAAGGATATACTGTATTTGAACTATGTGAATTTGCTGGAGTGTTTGGGTTTTTTCCCTTCAGTATTGTTTTCTTATAAGTTATCACACTCTGAAAATAGTTCAGACTGTCACTGTATCCCTTGCTGTTGGTAGGCTTCTCTGACTGAACCATTAGCAGATATTTGCAGCTTTGAGATGATGATTTAATTTCAGATTGCCCTAGTACCTGTATGTCTTGTTAGAAGGCATGAAATCTTTCTTAGATACCTAGTTGTAAGGTTGAAGTTTCCCTGAAATCATCCTTGTTGTGAGTTGTCATTGATCATGCCTTCCTTCAAAAGACCCCATTTTCACCTTTTGACTGCAATGCAGAGTGATCAGGATGTTTTAACATCGTTTTGTCCCTTGAAGATCTCAACTGTTGCACTGGGTTTCATTAGGACTGCTGTCATACCACGTGGCACTGTTTTGGTACTGTTATTTTGGCACTAATATCCCTTTTCATCTTCAAATGATGGTATTACCGTCAACACAGAGAATGTTTTAATTGTATTTTGTTTATATATGTATATGTCAAGCATATCATCTGCTCTCCTGACAAGAAGGCATCAGAGGTTTGATTCAGTTTACCAGATTTTACCAGTTCCTGATGTGTTGCCCTGACATGCAGGGGTTCTTCACAGAAGATCTCAGTCTGTGAGGTTGCTAGTAGCTCTTTGCTACCAACAAGGACTGTAAAGTCTGCACTCATGTAAGCCATAGGCAAATAATTTTATAGATTCCAGTTCCTCATGTGTGTGGCTGGAGTGGGGGGCATTCAGAGCTGAACTAAACGAATTATCAGTTAGATGGTAATCCATCTTGCCTCAGGTCAGGAAAGAGACTAGTTGTGGCTTTTCACTTGTAGAGTATGTCTTGTTATGGCTGTGTAGTGATAGGTAGAAACCATTCTGTGTTTGGGGATGTCATTATGGACAATGCATGCTCACCAACGGCTTGCTGATGGTGGAAGACCATTATTTTCACAGGGTCCTGTCCTTTTTCTCTCATAATAAGGACCAGACGAAAGAACATTATCTTGAGGATAATGTGAGGGTAATTGTTCATTTTCTTGTGTGATGCTTTTAAATGCATGCAATCTCATGCCAAATCTCAGTTTTGGGTCCTGTAATCGTGTCTTCATACATCACGCTTATCCTTCTTACATTAATGATCATCCTGCTGATAGTGTGGAGTTTTGTTCATTAGTGACTTAGTATAATGCTCATCTATAGGGATATGATTTTTATCTTTTCCTATCAATGAGGATTTTTTGATAAGTAGTTCTTTGAAACCTGTTTGAATAGTCATTTGTCTCAACAAAGTTTGTGAAGAAACAATATGAATATGTTTTGCCTTTCTTTTTATCCTCCAAGGACAGGGCTTGCAAGAGGGTCTGCCTTCCAGGGATCATCCTGAAGATACAGAGTGACAGAATATGTGGTTTTTCTTGGTATTGTCCTCCTTCTTCACAGTTCTGGTCCCTTTACCTCCTTCTTCTTTTCTTGTAGACTGTGAGAAATCTGCATCTCTTACAGGCCACATACCATTGAGTTCCAGTTGAGTGCTTTTAAGGGTGTCTGTATTATACTGTGGATGATTCTGTCTTAAAGGCAGCTTCTCTCAGTCTTTGGTTTTGGCAGTTCTTTGGGATAATGGTAATCTAGGTACCTGCCAATGTTGTAAGTGCTTGTCCTTCAATAATGATTTAATCACGTCTGTCTCGATTATTCAGGGGTATGAGGGGGTATTCAGAGGAGAGCCATAAAAAAGAAGATGGCAAAAAGTTGCTTTTAGCTTCTCATAGAGATCAATTTACTTCATTAGTAATTAGGTTCATTAGAAGACTGTTATCTTGCAGTCCAGAAATACTTATGGAGCAGTGGAAACAACAGATATCTCTAATTTGATGCCAGATGAATTTATGTGAGATGAGTTTAATAGTGCAAATTATAATTAAAGCAACTAAGTAGATTGCAATGAATTTCTCATCACTGGAAATCATTACCTAAAATTTTTTTCTCCTAAGGACAGGGATCCTTGTGTTTATAAATTCAGTCAAAAGTTAATGAAAATGGTAGTTTCATCTGTATCTATTACAATGTGATATTTGTGATAGAGAAAAGAGAATGGGTGTTTGCTGACATTGTCATGTAGCTTTGAAAATTTTCTAGAACTGCTCCATCTGTTTGTACCTTGGAATAAATAATTATGTTGAGGAATTGTCATGCTTTTCCCCCCAGCTTTTACGAAACAAGATATATATTTTAAATCATGTATACTTTTAAATTGTTATTTTTCTTTGCAGTATTGTACTCTTGCTGAGCCAAAAGCAAGCACTTGAAGAACTTAAGCAAACAGTTCAGCAATTAAGATGCTCTGAGGCAAAATTTGCAGCCCAGAAAGAACTGCTGGAACAAAAGGTTCAAGAGAATGATGGGAAAGAGCCACCACCTGTAGTGAATTATGAAGAAGATGCCAGATCAGTGACTTCTATGGTAAGTTTACATCTGTTACACTGAATTGCGTAGCTCTGCTACTCTACTTCAGTCCTGGGATCGGAGTATCAGGATACTCTTTGGGGTGACTAAAGTGAAAGAACTTCACTTTACATTTGTGGAGACTTGTTTGGACAAACAGTTGAGTTGTGTGATTTTTTAGGGTTTTTTAAAGTTGCAGGAACTCATAACAACCCAAGTCTGTGCACTTGGATCGGTCTTCTGTACAGTTGATACTTAGATTCTCATTAGGCTGTTTTATAATCAAAAGTGTTAACGCTTAAATAGATTTAGTAAATGTGACTGAGTAGCTATTGGTAATTTCCTTGACTGTGTTGAAGAAATACATTCACAGTTATAGATATAAAATTAACAGCACATATTCTGTAATTGAGGAATTAATTTTATGTACTGTAATTACTCTTTTCTTAAATAGAAATGAATACTGGTTTCTTTGCAACTTATTTTTAAATGTTTACATGCTCTTAATAATCGAGGAACTTTTTGTGCTCTGATGAGCTCCCATGTTATTTAAATAAGTACCTTACTTTGTTAATACTTTATGTGACTTCTTTTCTCAATTGAATGCAGCTATGTGCAGAATCAGTAGGCTGCATAAAAAGCAAGCAAACACTGCCTGTTTACTAAAGAGACAAACAGTAGTGTTTGCCTTTATAGATTAGATTTGACGTGTATGAGATACTTGTGACTTCTTTGAGGTTTAGCCTGACATTCCTTTTGGCCCATGGGGCAATAGCTCAGTGAAATGGTAATGAAATGGTTGTTTCTGAGAGGAATGTTTATTTCCCTCTACCTACTTGTGAAACCAAGTTTGATTCACATTCTATGGTTATACTTAATTGTCGGCATTCTCTTCTTTCCACTCCTGTTGAATATTTAGAAGGCACTATCAGATGGTTGTCATTTACAATGATACAAAACATTATTTTAGAAAGTTTGTATGCTTGTCATGGCCCAGAAGGAGTTTACAAAATGCAAAAGATGAAGAAGGAGGAAAGAAGAATCAGTATAATGATTGCAAAAGATTAGGAGGCTTGGAATTTTTTCAGAGTAGGCTATCTTGTTAGTTATTTAATATAATATCCTGTAACAGTGCTAGTGAACACTGTCTGTAAGGGTTAGTTGAGATGATGCATCTCATCACGAGAATGGTGCTCTTTCACTTGAGTTCAGGATTTCTAAAGTCTGCTTTCTGGTGTCCGAATCTCTGTTTCAATGGGTGGCAGGGAATAATCCCATGTGCTGAGCACAGGCCTGCACATGGCCAGCAGGGCAGGGGTACAGAAGCTTCATCACTGGCAGCAGTAAATGTGACCTGCCCGGAGTGACAGCCCATCACTGCCTGGGACTGATGGCACAAAGTGTCTGGTTCTGTACCAAAGCAACCTTCCTGCACAAAGCTCAGTGAAACACTGATGCAGCACAGTCTATGCTGGCCATGTCAGCCACAGCAACCGCCTCTGGCAGGCTCCCTGTCCGTGCTGTCTACGAGTTCTATTGCTGTTCTGGGCCTGTGCTAACAAGGACCATTGTGGCACCTAAGATACATGGCAAAGGATGTGCAATTTGAACCTGTGGAGAGAGAAGGATGCTCCTGCTCTCAGCCCCACAACCCCTTCTCCATGGATCTGGTAAACCTCACCAGCCTCATCTTGTCAGTCTGCCTGCTACGGCTCTAAGTTGGAGCCTTGCTCAACCAGCTGCAGTCCTGGACTGAAAAGTAGGAGCCAGCTACATGTGCTGCTTTTGCTGAGCAGAGGTAGGTCCCTGGAGAGGAGGGAGAGACCAGTGTCTCTCCTGGTGTCTTACTGCAGAAGCCACCCTGCCATTCTGCCCTGCCCCACTTAAACCCAAAGCAAGGTTGCAGAGAAGAGTCGTGAGAGAAATTGAGAGACATTAAGAAGGGCTCTAATGATGAGAGGCTCAGACTGGTAAAAGGAAGAAGGTAAAATACAAGAGAATAGGAAGTTGGTATAAAAGCAGCATTCAGGATGGCCAGAAATATTCAACATACTAGGTGATGTTAGGGAAGATGAAATAGAAAATAAGGTGAGGTTTTGTGGTTTTATATTTTTAACTGGTAAGTGAAATTTACTGCTAAGGCAGCTAGTGAAAGTATGTCAGGGATATATTCATATGTCAGAGGCAATTTTAACATTCATTTTTAATGTCGATTTAGTACTTTGTAAAGTAACTTGCTTTAGTTTACATAATTCATCTGGCCTATGTTATTGAGAGTTCAGAGTGCCCTCACCTTTTATGAATGTTGCTGATCATCGAGGCTATCTTGCAGAGAAAACTCATCATTAAATATGATTTGTAAAGTTTTATCTGAAGACTTTAAATTGTGCAGAATTACCACTTTCCTTGTTTCTTTGAGGCAAAGCTTGCCAGAAGAGCTAAGCCACTCTTGGCCATGCAGGCTTATTTTGCAGGTGCCAGGTGGGGAAGTCCTTTCCTTGTGCAGAAGACTGAATGGGACTGAGAACATGGTTAACTGTGAAAACAGACAACCTTAAAAACAAAGCTAAGTCAAGTCCAGCGTTTGTGTGCACAGGACAGAGCACGCCTTTGGAACTGAGGCTGCCTTTGGATCATCAGGCACTGTCCCAGAAGGAAATGGTTGTGGTTTCACTGCAGCCTGCACTGGATCCTGTACATTCTACTGCTTAAACTGTTTTTTCTGCTTAGGACTTGCAGGAGCTCCTGCACCCCAGTAAAGAATTCTACCAGCTTTTAGAGTGGAAATAGCCAGGAGGTTAACCTGCCTGCTGGTGTTGGTATGGCCTTGCCTTCTGAGCGGGTGGTTGAGGTGGTTGTAAGATGACTCCATGCCCGTGATGTTGGAGAAAACCCTTCCTTCTGGGTGCTGGCCCATCTACTCAGCACACAGGAGAAGTGCTGAGAGGAGGTGTAGACTCTGAGATGTTTTGCCATTGCACAGTGTTTTCCCCAGCTGGTCACTCCAATAAGCCAGAATAGTCAGCACTCTAGTCTCTGCACATGAGAGGATGACTACTGTCCCCTGCAATGCAGGAGAGAGAATTTTGGTGGTATTGGGTGGCCACTGTCAGTACTAGGGCTGTCTCCTCTCTCACAGCCCCTGCCAGAGCTGTATTCCCAGCAAAGCAAGACTGGAAACCTCTCCTCTTTATACCCTTTTCATATTACTACCTGGCACTGCAAAAAGTCACTCTCCTTCTGTTTTATAAGCTCCCTTTAAGTGCTGAAGAGCTGCAGTGAGATCTTCATGCAGCCTTCTCTTCTCCAGGCTGAACAACTCCAAGTCTCTCAGCCTGTTGTCGCAGGAGAGGGCTGCTCAAGCCCTGTGATCAGCCTAGTGCCTCTCCTTTAGGTTTGTTCCAACAGGTCCATGTCTTTCTTGCTTGGAGGACCTCAGACCTGAATGCAATACTCCATGTAGGGTCTCATGAGGGGGTAGTAGAGGAGAATCTCCCTTGGCCTGCTGCCCACAGTGCTTTGGATGTAGCCCAGGATATGGTTGGCCCTTTGGACTGTAAGCCCACACTGGTGGTTCACGTTCAGCTTTGTGTCTACCAGCAAAAGCCTTTCTCAGCAGAGCTGCTCTCAGTGAGTTCTTCTCCCAGTCTTTGCTCACGTCTAGGATTGTGCCAACCCAGCTGCAGCACACTGTGCTTGGACTTGCTGAACTTCATGAGGTTCCCAAGGCCCACTTCTCAAGTTTATCCAGGGCCCTCTGGCTGGCATTCTGTCCTTCTGTTGTGTCAGCTGTGCCCCTCAGCTTTGTGTCATCTGCAGACTTGCTGAGGGCACATTGGATCTCACTCTGTGTCACTGATGAAGATACTAAGGAGCCCTGAGGGACACCACTCATCACCAGCCCTGCCTGGACACAGAGCCATTGTCCACAACTCTCTGGCTTTGTGTCCAGCCAGCCAATTCCCTATTCCACAGAGTGGTCCACCCTTCAAACCCACATCTCTCCAGCCTGGAGATAAGGGTGTCGTGTGGGACTGTTGAAGGCCTTACAGAAGTGTGGGTAGATGATGGGTGTCAGTCTTCCCTTGTTTATTGCTGCAGTCAGCCCATCATGGGAGGCCACCAAATTGCCAGGCATGATTTGCCCTTAGTATGACTGAAGTGTGGGAATATGACTGACTTGAGTGCTGGGTGATTTCCCTTGTGTAAGTTTTCTTTAACTGTTGAGCTGATATCCTGTGCAAGGACAATTGACTAAAAACAGGTATGCAACTAAGCTTTTTTCTTTTTTTCCCAAATTCCTGTGCCTTGAGAGGGACATCTTGACTGGATCTCAAGATGAAAACATAATACCAAAATAATGTTGGTCTGTTTGTATAAACATACTGGTGCGTTTTATAATTTTTTTTTTTGTTTTGTTTACTAAAACTGTTTAAGATTATAAAGCTGCTAAATGATAAGAATTGAAATGTTCTTCCTACTGATGGCTCATCCTGGTATCACTCAAGAGGATCATTGTTTCTTCAGCAATAAACTTGTTCAGGTTTTTCCTCTTTATAAGAGAGCAGTTCATCTAAGTGTTGCTCTGATGCTACATTTGAATGTGGTTATTTATTTCACAGAAATTAATTGTAAACACTTGTTTTACAAATTCTTTTCCAAAGAATTGCAAAATCATAATTGGCTTGTGTTGTCAGCATCCATATGAAGTAAATTTTCATGTCCTCAATCACAAGTGATTATTTTTTT
>VXBX01003583.1:272768-291020 GCA_013400415.1 Scytalopus superciliaris | reverse complement strand
TTTTTTAATTTAAAATTAAAAATAGGATATGCAAAGCAGTTTTGTAGTCTCATATCTCGAAGTATTTCTATGGTATCATATAAATACAGCCAATTTCATGGTGTAATAGTTCTCAAATTGTTTTTTTTTTCCATCTCTTACATTAGGTAACTGCATATTAGAATACCAACAAGGAATGAAATTTTGCAGTGCTATTAGATGTTTTTTTTATAGACAGTGTAATGTTACATGTGTGTTATAACTTCATTCCCGTGTTCTTTTTTCCCTCTGTTAAGTATTAGAAGTCTCATATTCTGCTAGTGTGTTCAGTCTCTATACATATATTTTTTGGGATTTTTTTATAATGTTAGCTGCATATTGTTATTCATGTATACGTTTCAGGAAAAAAGGAAATTGCTGGGTGATTCTATTTTGTTCAATCGTGATATCATAGCAAGGAGTTAAAAATATCTATTTTTGCTTAGTCCTGAACATTTCATTTAACAATTGTGTTGCTGTGTGTGGAAAAATGAAACATATTTTGTTTCTAGCAGTCATATCTTTCTACTGAACTAGCCATGCCAGACAGAGATAATGACAATGATGAAGGTACTACAAGTTTAGAATCTTATCTTTGAGCCCCGTACAGTTATGCAGTTATACTGCACACTGTGTTGATGGGAGAATCATAATTTATGTCTTCTGCTGTACTTATATTATTAACTATGAAGGTAGATACTAAGAAAAAACTGGTTATTCTTTGTAAAGAGAGATATTTTGCCAAAAATTTAGTAGTATCCAAACTGTTATGTATCATTAACCAGTAACTGGAAGCTACTTGAGCTAACTTTTCCATGTTTAGATGTTCAGTCAGTGGATGTATGGCCTGTCATTTGTCCTAAGATACATATGATATTTTTGCTGTTAATATAATCAACAAAGCATGGCAGTTGTCCATGGTAATTAAAATGAAGAAAACAGCAGCAACGAAACTTTGTATGTCTAATGATCAGATTAGAAATAAAAATATCATTAATTTTTCTAATATTGCAGTGCCAGCTAAACATTTACTCAGGTAATTAAGTACAATTATGATGATTTGCATTTCATGGTAAGGCTTTAAAATTACAGCATCGGTATTGCCTTGGAAATTGTTACAGAATAGGAAATCTTCAGGGAGTGCTTAAGCCAGGCAATGGATTTAGTTAATATAAAATAGTAATTAATCTTGTTTACCAATAATATAGTGAAATCTGTGAGCCACTATACTGTGTCTTCTCCTTCTTCCTTACATGGTAAAAACAAATTATATAAAGGCACAAACCCATTATTTTTAAGACTATGTATTTAAAATTATATGGTGTTCTAACTGTAGCAGCGTTTCCAATGTATTTATTTCGTGCACTGCAGCATTGTAGTGGAACAGCTGATAAGACTGAGACTCAGTATGCGAGCTCTGCAATACTTGAAAGACTTGTCAGCAGGTGGAGCTCAGTGCCAGAAGACTACTAACAATTGAATAATCCAAATATTGTAGCATAATTACTCAAAAGGGAAAAAATGTAGAAGTCCACCTCGTATCTAATTGCTTTTACTATTTGTCATTCTTTTTAAAAGGCTTCAGAGATCTTATTCATAGTAATTCCTGTAAGAGTAAGATAAGCCAGCTTTTGGTGAAGATTGTGGTAATTAAAAAATTAAATATCAGTCATTAGAGAAGAAAAATATTAAATGCATGTAACAAAGGTGAAGTTCTTCTTTCATTGTGTGTAAATCATTCTACAAAATGGGAATGTTTTGTCTTTCCATCCCTACCTTTTAGAATCCATGACTTGGTGCTGCTAATAATGCGATCAACAAATAAATAGTCAGAGTCTTCCTCTGCAGGTTTGGGTTGGAGGTGAATATCTTCAGGACTCTTACTAAAATAGTAATTGACAAATTTAATCAGTTTGTATGCTTTGAATTTTTAACAGTCAGTTACATAGATATGAAAGGGCATTTACAGGAGTTGGTTGTGTGATTAAACATGCTTCATTACATACATTTTAGGTGATGGATCATAAAGTACTGAGGTATAATCAGCTGAGAGATGTACCTGTACTCATAGGGGTCTCCTTTTCCCATGCTGTCTCAGGTTATATAGTAACTTTATTTTCAAATAGAAGAAGAGAAAATAATTGCCTTCTGTGACAGCCCATTGCAGCAAAGCAGAAAGTTTAACAGTAGAGATAAATTTGCAATTTTTCTTTCTGATTCAGATGAATTGAGGCATTCTTATGTTTTGTAATGCATTGCCAAACATCTCCCTTATCTGTCCTTCTAAGTAATTCTCTAGTGATTTGAGGCACATGACATTTATATAAAGCTAAGATTATAATAGGACATGGTAGGGGAGCCCTTCACAGTTATTGGCTTTATATATTTTTAAACCTTGTACACTTCAACTGCGCTATTTCAAGACTTTAACTTGTCAATAGAAAGAGGGCCAAAGTTAATCTGTGCAGCATTGGTATCCTTATAGGTTTGTTTTTTGTATTTTAGTCTCAGAGGAAGTGCTGTCAGTCCAGTCATTTTGCAGAAATTTTGCTTATTAATTCATAGAAGACATGGAAATAAATGGTTTTATTTGTTGGATGCCTGGACAGTGATCTCTGTTTTGGGCCACTTTCCAAGCTTGTTGCCTGGGACCTGTGTTTCTGGCTTACAGCCAGAACTTAAGATAGAGCAAAAATGCCCCAAATGTCAGATGCTTCTAGGAAGTGTGGAGGATGAATTTCATTCCCCTTTCTCTCATAGTGAATATGTTCTACCATCTCCTTCTTCTTTTTGTAAATCTGACTTGTCTGATGGAGAGAGATCAGAGGAAGAACAATACAAAAGGAGACCCTCCGATAACAGACAGATAAAACCTGTCATACTTTGTTCCATGTGGGTGTTACTGGTTGGTCCAGAATTTACAAGATGAGAGATCAGTGGGACTGCCACGCCTCTTTCCCGTGAATATACTTAAAAACTTCTGAAGTAAAGGATTAGACTAAATTCACAAACTAAGACTCAGAAATTATTTCTTCAGGTTAGCAAAAAGTGTTGAGCAATAGCCTAGTCTTGGGGAGAGAAAAAATTAGAAGTGTAAGTAAACTTTGTGAGGAACGGAGGGAGGTGGCTCATTCACAGAAAAAAACCTTGTAGAATATTTGAAGTGCAGAATTAGTTTACCCTCTCTGTGTGAAGGCAAGTAATAAGTATTTTAGATAAGTACATATTCTTCTCTTGAACTGCCAAAAATATTGCAAGAGCTTTCATTTTTCCCTTGAGGAAGAAGGTTTCACCATAGTACTGTTGCAGCACTGCATACCCACTGGGGATTTGTTATTTCAGTCAAAATCTTCTCTGTGGATTAGGAAAGCTTCACTCAGAAGTTTCCCTTTGAACAGAAGTCACATAGTGGTGTCCAGCATATGTTTTGGTATGTGTGGGAATGTTTCTCTGTGTGTTGGGAGGAAAGCAGTAACTCTCTGCCAGAATTACCACCCTTGGCTTCTTGCATCTTTTTCATAGCAATGGGACTGAACTAGTGGGATTATTAACTTCTCGTAGCCTCCAGGCAACACAGAGAAACTAAGGTGATAGAACCTGGATGCTTTAAATCACCTCTCTGCTTTTCTCTTTTCCTTTTTAAGTGGCAGATTAAAAATACCTTCTTAAAGATAATTATTGTGCTTCCAAAACTCCTAAAATCCACTATAAAATAATTCTCGGAATTGTGACTTATGGTTTTAATCTAGTGCCACTGGTAGTTTATTGCCAGACTTGAAGTGTATGATTTTGTGGTTTGCTTTGTGGCTTCTGCTTCTTTTCAGCAATATGGGGAAGTTCTTGCCAGCTACAGTCCAAGAAACCAGAATGGCAATCCAATTTTTAGACCACTGTGCATAAGTTACAAACCCGATCATATTTTGTTTTCCTTTTTGTTTTTTATTACTGTTGGTGATTTTTAACAGTGGGGCAAAAGAAATAGCATGTTCCAGATATTACAGGTATTTTATTTTTTGTTGTCATCCTGCAGTGAGATACATGCAAAAGATTTCTGGTCAGTGTATTTCAGGTACCTGAACACTAATGAGCACTAATGCCATTTTTAAATTGCCTGAGGTATCTTGCCTGACATCAAGCTGTTACCCACGTCTGCCAGTCCTATGTAGATGTCTTGAATAACCTTTTTAAAAAGAAAAGTGACTTTTTTCTTCTCAAGCTCTTCTGTGGTAGTACCCAAAGCTGTGGTTGTGTATTTGGAGGGTTTTGATCCACTTCAGGTCTTGCTGCTTTTGTGTTGTTGATCTGTTTAGTCTGTAAGGACTTACAGATGTTACTACTAAACTAAGACTGTTTATAGGGATAATTGTATCTACACTTTGATATTGGCATTGAAGTGTCTTGGAAACACTGTGATAATCAAATGTAGCTTTATAATATATGATAAAAATCAGTGAGGAAAAAAGGGTTTTCTACCAAGATGAGAAGTGTTTTCTCTTTTTTTTTTTTTTTAATAAATGTTTTAAGAAGTTGATGCGTTGAGTGATATGTAACTATACTCATAAATTGTAGAAATTGTTCCTGTTTTTGGGACATGCAAAAGGAGTTTCTTCAGTAACAGAGGAGACTGGTCTTTAATTTGAAAAGCAGCTTGAGCATGTTTAATAAGTACTATGAACTTTGAGGAGAGACTGCTTGTTGGACAGACTTTTTTGTAATGACTGAAACATGTGAAAGACTCCATCTGTTGGCTGAGCATAACTCAAAGTCTTTTTGTATTTCTGCAGAAAAAATGCTGCCTAATTTCTTTTGGCTCATTGTGCTAGATAAAATTTATGAACTTCAGCTTGGATAGGATTGAAATCTGTTACTCATTGCTCCCATTACTGAGACTTGCACACTGAGCCTTTCCTTCTTGATGTCTGTATTTTCAGAATAGTGTTGTTTGTGTTTATGGTTTATAGCTGTGATCTATACATGAGTTCAGTGGACCACAGACTTTACTCAGAGTAGAATTTGAACACTGCCTGTTTCTGGGGTTTGCATTTTTATTGTTCTGTTGTTTAAATTATGGGCCATTCACTTAAGAATTGGACTCAGTGATCCGTGTGGGTCCCTTCCAAATCAGAATATTCTGTGAAATCTGTGAAATTGGCAGATATTTGTGGTTTTGGCACCCTACAAAGATTACTCATTAAACCTTCCTCAGATATGCTGCTCAAGTTGTGTGTTGCAGCTGTCACAAAGTTACTCTATCATTTTATCTATTAACATGTAAACTGATTTTGTGGATAAACAGGGATTTGTGAAAACCAAAAGCAAACATTGCCTTCTGACTGTGCTAGCTATCCGACAGAAATACCTGATCAAGTTTGAATCTTGGCATACTGCAAACTCCTTCCAGTTCTGAAAGGTTCAGTTTTATCCTCTAATACAGATAATGTAAATGTGGATCTGGCTAAGAACCTGTTGTGTCCATTGGACTGAATCTCTTTGGGGTTAACTCTAAGGAACTTTGTTTTATTGTGATAAAACAAATGCATCTTTTCACAGTATGATTTTCGAAAAAGGATGCATTCACCAGTCCATGTTTAATAACATTGTTTATTAAAAGAAGAGGTAGCTTTACATCCTTCCAGATCATGTAACATGTCATGCTATTTCTTCTTGCTTGACACAGCTTGACAGGTGGCTTCAGTAAAGCCAGTCAATGAGTCAACTGGAGCCAGTCGATGAATTATGAGAGGGATTCTGATTGGTAGATACCAGCATGTAGAATGCAGAATCACAGAAATGTTACCTTAAAGTAGTCAGAGCAGTGTGATGACAGCTGTAAAGACAGTGCACCTCTGGTGCAATCTTGTGATGGTTGGCTGGAGAGACTCTAAGCAGTTCCTCTGAAGTTAGGGAAAAAACTCAGCCGGTCCCCACCCGATCCCCTGAGAGAATGCTGTTTTCTGTAGGTTGGCATGGACCTCTGCTGCGTTTGGATTGCAAGTCCCTGCCTACAGCCTGGGAGTCCACAGCTATTGAATGTTTAGTTCTTGGCATCTTGTGAACCATAGAAGGATTTACGGTTCCTTACAGATTTCAAGGTCATGCAATGCGCTTGATGCTGTTCTTGTTTTCTCTTCCTCCCTTACATGTTGATTCTGTCCACTGTTTCCCTGACAGTGCTTGGCACTTCAGAGTATAGCTGCTTCAGTGCCTCTATTCCCTTCCAGGGACCAGAATTTCTTGGACTTAAATGCCTAAAAGTTGGACTCCACCATTAGATTTGTCAGGCACTTTTCTTTAGCAGGCATTAGTCTGTGTCTGTGACTAAAAAGCATGAAACTCAACAGCTTTTGAATATATTTAATGAGATCTGGAAAAACTGTGTCATTCCTCCTGTTTCTGGGTAGGGCCTTCTAATTGAAGTAATTGACCTGTGTACTAAGTACAGTCACTTAGAGATGCTGTATTCAGTTCATGCTATGTTTATAAATGCTGCATTTAGGTATTTTTTTGGGCTTCATAACCCCCAGCTGGCACAGTGCTCTGCTACCTTGGCTGATGCACAGAGTATTTGCTCCCACAGATTTAGTTTTCCCTTTATGCAGCTGATACAGCATCCAGTTACTTGCTTCAGTTGTCTTTCCAGGTCTTCTCCTTTGGATACAAAATGCTGAACTCTAAAGAGATGCAGTCCTCCCTAGAAATTCTTGATTCAGATGGAACCCCTGGTTAAGTGGAGGTCAGGCAAAATTTTGGTTTTAATATCTCTAGGAAGAAACCACCAAACTGTCCTTCTCATTGACCCCATGCCTTGTCTGTGTTCCCTGTACTTGCCTAGAACGTCTTTCAACTCATCTTTATTTTTGGCAGCAATAACTCACCTGCTTGTAGCTCTTATGTGTCATTTTCCTTTTTGCTGCCTCCCACCTACTGATATACAGATGTGCTTTATGAGATCATGCTTTGTCAAGATACTGAAGAATGTACTCACTGGGACCAGAGGAGCTTTGCCTGTGCAGATCAGGAGTAAAGGATTGAAAACAGGTTTTGTGTTGTGCTCTACTGAAATGTGGCTTGGCTTCCTGTCTGGGAGTTTTGGAGGTTTAAAATAACCAACACAGGTTTGTCTAGTAATGAGAAAAGGAGAATGGTTTGTGTTTCTCAGTCTGCAGGGTGTGTAAGTATATATGGATTTCTTGCAAGCCTATTACTGTTATTTTAAGTTTGTGGTTAGTAAATATAATTTCGAGTTCCAAATGTCATTCTTTGGCATGTACACTGCTTTTCAGGAATTCACCAACATGCTTGTGGTAGCTGTGGGTGATCTTCATCACTTCCTATTTCAGCTACTGACTGTTGCAGAGAACATTAGGAATTGAGGTCTTTTGGCCATTTTTTGCAAAACTTTTTATGTTTGCTAGTCTGGACCCTCATGTAAAAATGTCCTGGAAGTTGTGTATATATATGTTTCATCTGCTGAGTTCATTGTGTGAAGTACTGTATGTGTAGCTTGGTTCTTAGGTAAGTTCTTAAGTAATAATTTATCAGTTTGAAAAGTTTGCTGTAAACTTTTTTTAAAAGTTAAGCTAACTACTGGCCACCTAAAACTTCCACCATTCAGCTGAGTAAGTGCAACTGCTGAATGCTGTCATTTGTTGATGGTGCCAAAACCACACTCAACCTTTATGGAAAAAGGAGTGTATGAAAATTTCAGGACATATAATTTATTTTCTGCACTGATGTCCATCATTAATGGAGAAAAATTGATGTTTTCAGTTGATGTTTTTTCACAGTCTAGCCAAATAGAGTTTTTTAAAATACGAGTAGCACAGCATGACACGTAGCCATGTAGAAAACATCCATCTCTTCCATTACCTTACCAAGAGTTTTCTTTCTAGGTCAGGTTTTGCTGGTTTTTTTTTTTCCTTTTTAATTTTAAAAGTAAACTTTTAACTTTTGTCTTTTAACTTGTCATCAAAAGATGACAAGATCAATCTGTGTGTTTGTGAATGTGTATAACTAGTTTTAAAACATATTTCACATTGATGACTTCATCACTTCAAATGGCAGCTGTAATTTTGATCTTGATTACAGCTTGGGGCAGCAGTTCTAGTGTTACTGTATTTCTCTGCTTTTCTGAGGATTTGGGTCGCACACCTGAAACTATTTCAACTGGATGTATACAGTAGCAAAGTACACAATAAAACTAGCTTGCTTGCTTTCAAAATGCTCCAAAGAATTGTTAAATTGTAATGTTGTATCTCTATAAAAAAACATGTGTTTTTCATAGCCACCTGACAAACTGTAAAGTTTAGATGATGGAAATACACTATTTCCTTTTAGATGGTTTGCTTTGCATGTTTTATGATCTCCTAACATTTTTTCTTTAACATATTATGGGCTTTATGGGTTTTTTAAAAAAATTGTGGTTATATTCTTGAAATTTCAAGTCACATTCATGAAATATCACTGATTCAGAGATGCTGTTGATATGTGTAACTGCCAAAGCATAAATACTGGTTTTTTGACTGAGAATTGTATCTGGATTAGGAAGATGAAAAAGTTTGAAAACAGGAAAGTGTTTGAAGAAATGTAATACATTCCCATTCAATTTGTATACTCGTACCTCATACCTGTTGTTGACTTTGGTTCAGATTCTTTGATCATTTCTTGCCTGGAGCAGAGTCAGTATAGTTCATTCACTGCTTTTTGGCTTGTTGTGATTGTTGGTTTTCTCGAGCAGGAGCACGGTCTGAATGTTGAGCAAGACATCCTGGCAGATGCTGACCTTGAACAGCAATTAATTCATACTCCCATTGTTTTTCGGATGGTGAGCTGCCAGAGGATGTGAGATGCAGGCTTTCTTGCTTTTGTGAGCTTTAGGTATTCAGTACAGCAAGGAGCACTCTGTGTAATAAGTTTTATGTTCTCCTGTTGCATCTTCATGGGCTTATGCAGAAATGTAGCAAGAGAGAACTTGTGTGTGCATATCTGGGCATCTGTTACTGTGATGTGGCAATGGCAACCAAGGAGGAGAAGGAAAAGGTACTTCCCTTTCATATGTAGCAAGTGCTGTACAGACTGAACTTTGTCAATTTTTTATTACTTGACACTAGAGAAGTGATCGTGTAAGAATGAATAAAATTTTTGTACATTCAGTTAATAATGGCAGTGTTGATTAATAACAGTGCTCTTGAAATCAGTAAAAGAATTCATGTGCATACCAGCCTGATGTTTTTGTAGGATGGAAGTCTTTTATTTTCCCTGTTACATGTTCCCACAGTTACATAAGATAAAGGCATTTAAACTTATTTTTCAAAAGCACGTATTCATTCTAAATTTGTCTTTGTGCTTTCAGAAGACTGCATTGGGTTCCTAAATTTACTTTATTGAAATAAAATGTCTTTTTATTTGGCATCATTATGTGATCAGTGAACGGAAGTGCCTTAGGATTTAGTGGTGTAGAGATACATTTATTTAGCAGAGAATGTACTGAGTTTCAGAGGCCTATCTGTATTGCAAAAGCCTTTTGTCTGGTTACTTTTTCCTTCCAAAAAAAAAAAAAAAAAGGCTAGTGCCTTATCTTAGGTGCTGTGTGCTTAGTAATCTTATTCTCTAGAGAACTGATGACATTCTCGATGATAATTTGGTGAAAGCAAAATAGCATCTTTTCTAAAAGTAAAAATGCTGTTAGGTATATAGGAATTAAAAGGTACTGTATTTCTGGAAGCATTATTGCTAGCCTCCATTAAGAGGTGCTCTACTTCCTTAGAGACCTTTAATCCATATTTCTGTGTTTGGAAGATTTACTAATTATTTCAAAGATGAAGGTGACATTTCCCTGACATTTCATATGTAGCTTGAAAAATTAGTCCTCTGAAACTCTAATTAAAACAGAAAACATAGAGCAAAAAACTTAACTGTATTTTCTCTTATGATAGATAGTGTTTCAAAAAAGCAAGCAAAGGGTCAATCATATTATAGTATTCATGATTCTTTTTTAAAAATTAATTTATTTACACAGACTATTTGCTGACATAGGAGCTTTTTAAAAGTAAAATCTATCAAAGTCTTTCTGTTTTTTGTCTGCAAATAGTTCACCAATCTCTTGTTTAATACTTTTTCTTATTGCTGTTTTCCTGGGGAAAAAACAACATAAAATAAACAAGAAAAAGAAATCTCAAATCAAAATAAAACAGCTTTCTAGCCTGTGTTAAAACTACAGGATTCTGGTGTAGAAGGAATCATATACATGCATATAAGCAATCATAAGAGCAGAAAACTTTATTTGAAAGAGCAATTTTTTTTTGATAGTAAGGCAAATTACTTGACTTTTTAAAAATCACACATTTTATTTAAAACAGCCTTTTAAAATTTTTAATATTAGCATCATATTGTGTAATTACATTCCTGCAGACCAGACTGTAGTAACAGTGCTTGATTTTGCATATACTACTAATGACTTCTTAGGTACCATTCAGAATCAGGTGTGAATATGCCTGAAGATACCAAACCACTATTTACTTAGTGATCACAATCAAAAAACCATGCTAGACATTTTCGGGAAAGGAAGAGACAAGAGAGCAGAAAACATTACATCACTGTATAAATTGTTGAGCATGGTCTTCCCAAATGCCGCAGAACTGCAGAGTATTTTTCAGAAGAGATCACAGGGAGTCCATCTGGTTGCACTTCTTACTCGGAGCAGGGCCATCTTTCATGTTATAATAGGCTGCAAAGTGCCTTGTGGTAGTTGATGCTGTAGCAGCTCCAGTGCTCGAAGTCCCTCTGGGAAATCTGTTTCAGTATTTCATCACTGTCCTCGTTGTGATTTTCTTTATGTTTTTTTTCAGTATCTAACGAGTTTTTCTCAATGCAAATTGTCCTTTCACTGTGTACCATCTAGAAGAGCTTGGCTTAATGTAACCACTCATATTTTCAACTCCCTAAATTGGAAAATTGATGTAGGAGAGCTCAGAAAGGCAACACAATGCTCAGATATGTGTGTGGAGGGGGCTTCTGTAGAAATCATGAATAAGTAGGTTGGGCATTACAGACTTGAAAAAGCAAACTGAAAAGGAATGTAATAGAGACTTGTTCAAGGTGTTTGGTGTGGGGTTACATGGGGAAAGTGAATAGGGAATAGTGACTGTTCATTGCACCTGCTGAAGCAGGGAGTAGGGATCATCAAATAAGCACAGTAGGCAGATGATTCAAAGCAAGCACACAAACATGTTCTTCAGAAAAGTGTAATTAGGTTCTGTAACTGGTTGCTACAGCAGTGGGTTGTAATAGTTTATAGAGATTCAGAAGGCAGCTGAAAAATGTGGAAGGAAAATCCTTCCATGACTACTATGTGTGGAAACCTCCCATCGGACACTAGTCAGGCAGATCTTACACCAGAGATCTTCAGAGGACAAAGACATGCTGTGAAGAATTGCCATTCTCTTTTTCTTGCAGGTTATTAGGCCACTGGCGTGGTCTGGGATATGCCTTTGGTCTGAGAAAATACAACTATTCTTAAATTTCACTCTAGTCAGTTTTATTTTTCAGGCTACCCTCTGCAATTCAGAGTGTGGAGCATTAATTTGCATCCACTGCAATGTTTTTCAGTATGTGTACATCAATTATGCATAATTTCTGCTGCTTTGGAAGGTATTACTTCTGTTAAAAACAGAAAGTGTTGCCTTATCAAAAACTTATTTTTGAATAGGTGTGTTTAATTGGTTTCTCTGTGTGCTTGAGATATTTTTAATTAGCTTTGAATGCTTTACTTTTTAATAACTGTGTTATATCTACGTGGCTGTGCACAATGCTGCTCCCCATTCTAGGTATCTTAAATAGCAAACTAAAAAAGTGCATATTATGATTATTGGAAAGGTGCTGCAAAGATAGATGATCTGTTCAACTCAAACAATCAGCTCATGCTCAGCCAGCAACTCATTCTGTGTGTGAGTGCCATATTAATAGTTGAAAGTATCCTGTTTTGGTTTTCTTTTTTTAAAGATAGCAGACTCTCTATCTGGTTTTCTACATGTGAACTTCTGGACATACTCAGTTCTGTAAGGGATGGGGGAAAAAAAAAAAGAATGCCTTTTGAGGCAGGCATGATATTAATCTTATTTCTGAAATCAAATAATAAACTTCAGGGACACTGGCCACGTTCTACTGTATGCTCACGTTTTAGTATGTCAGCATTTACGTCTTTTTTATTATATGCTTATATCTATAAAACAGACACACAAAGATTTTATAGTTAGTATATCCACTCATCAATACACAAAGCAGAATTAATGTCATAATCTAAGTTTATTACATGCTTTTGAGGCTTCTCCTCAATAACTTTTAATTTCCGTTACTGAAGTGACTAATGCTGAAGATCATTTTCTCAGAAGATTTTTTTTCTCTATTTTGAATAATTCCTGCTTGTAACTTGCAAAACTTAATTCTCACATCATACATTTATAGCCTTCAAGAATCCAAAAGTGTTCCTTGTTTTCCCCATTGTCTAAATTTGAAGCCATAAGGTGACTGTTGTTCAGGCTCTGTTCTCATCAGGGAAATTGTATCTTCAAACGCAGAATGAAGCTAACATTCACTTTATGAAAACTACCTTAATTGCCGGCAGATACTGTCTGATATGCCTTTTTTATCTGCATGTTCATTGAACATATCGTTTGCAGTAGCTACTGGAATTCCCCCCTTCTGGTCTTATCTTAGAGTCCTTGTACTGCACTGAAATAATTTTCATCAAAATCTCTGAGGACCAGTTCCCCAGCCAAATCACAGGAACAGCACTATCACACTCATCTTTTAGATACCACTGATTATGTTCTTCTAATTGAAATCTCCTTTTCTTCTGAGAGCATTTTCTCTTTTAGTTGGAGAGTTCTCATCCTATTTCCTCTAAAATTTCCTGTGAAGGTTCTTTGATTTAATTTGCAAGCCCACATTCAACTTCTGTATCCGTACAGATGGTTTGCATCTGACTCATGAGGCATTTTTTTTCTTTGAATGGAATTATATTATGGGCTTATTTGTATATGTATATGTGCTGCATTGTCTTTTGTCCCTTTTACTGATAGTCTTCCACCTTTTGATCAGTAGAGATAGTGTCACTATTTGCCTGTCCCTCAGAAGCATTAATTCTGTTTTATCTTAGATCTCTCTCCATCCTCATACTTAATTTCTTTTCTAAAAAGAGTATAGATGATTTTTCTGCTATAATAATATCTAGGATATTGCCTTATTTCTGGATTTATACAGCTAGAAAGGTCTTCTGGGCTTTTGACATTATGCAGTTCAATTTGAGCAAAGTCTTTTGCCCTGTTGCTTTGTCTTCCACATAGTCATACAAAATACTGTAACTATGACTTGTATGACCTGTCACTTTGATTATTTCAAACTTCTGAGTGTATTGTTTTATTTCTTGTCCAGTCTAAGATTTGCAGTGATTTTACACAGTGACAGAACTGTCTGCTTGGCGAATGGGAGACTGTTGTCCACAAGACTGTAGCAGTTGTAGTGCATCACACAGAAGATAAATTCCAGTGAAAAATATATTAAAACACACAGGAGCTCACGCTGCACAAGATTCCCCAAAGTGAACATAGAAAAAACAGAAACTTCTCCATATCGTACATAAAGATGCCATTGAGGAAATGCTCAAGGTTTTCTAGAGCAAGTGTTTCATATGTGTTTTCAACTGACCTGAATCCCTGCACTTCTTTTTGGGTTCTTATGCTTCATTTTTCCTCTCTGCCTCTTGTCAGAAGAGAGAAATGGAAAATAAAATTAAGAGTGCCAGAGGGGTTGTCTTCTCTTGTGACATCTCTAGACAAGAGCTGAGCTAATTGTTTTCCCTCCAAAGAAGGAAAAAAACAACGGAAAAAAAAAAGGCTGGCTGAGTTGTATACAAATAGGAATGGGGTTTCAGCATTCCTTGTTTTGTGGCAGCAAACTTAAAGTACTGACTGGTTGCTTGTAAAATATGTCAGAGGACTCTTCTAATTTGATTGCCACAAATTATCCTTGGAGAGACCTAAGTGTCTTCTCTTGAAGGCCATAGCAGTGAACTTCCTTCTTGCCTTCCTTTATGCCCCAAGGATCTCAAACTCCACCATTTCATGGCCATTGCAGCTCAGGCTGACCTTGAGCTTCACATTCGCCACCAGCCTCCCCTTGCTGGTGAGAACAAGGTCCATCCCAGCACCTCTCCTCACTGGCTGCTCTATCAGCACATTCCAGGCACCCCCTGAATTGGCTGTTCCCTGCTGTGTTGCTCCTCCAAGAAACGTTGGGGTGGTTGAAATCCCCCATGAGGACCAGGGCTGTAGAGGCACTCATCCAGCTGGTCTTCCTGGTCACAGAATCCTGATCCATAAGATCTCAGTCAGTTCCTCATCCATCCCCAGGCAGAGCTCCATGCACTCCAGCTGGTCACTAACACGGAGGGTGACGCTGCCTCCTCATCTCCATTGCCTGTCCTTCCTAATGAGACTGTATCCTTCCATTCCAACACTCACAGGAGTTGCCCAGCTGTGCTTCAGTGATACTAATAAGGTTGTAGCCCGGCGAGTGTGAGCACATCTCTAGTTCCTCCGGTTTATTCCCCGTTTATGACATAGTTTAATTCATTGTGAGGAGTGATTAGAAATATGGCTGGTCCTAAAAAGTAAATATCAATGCATTTTTCATTATTCCTTATATTATGTGTCTCATGCCACTGGTGTGTTTAAACACAGTTAAAGAAATAGATTTAGGATATTCTCTAATGACAGTGTGTGTTTTCATACATACCTAGTGTCCCGGTTTAAGCACTGCACGTCACTTCTTATTCCCGTCTTACGATCATTACTATTAACATTTACAATTATTACTGTGTTTTACTTTATTTTCGATTGTTAAACTGTTCTTACCTCAATAGACAAGTTTTACTTTGCCTCTCCTCCCCAATTCCACTTGGTGGAGTCAGGGAGAGGAGCGTTTGAGTGAGTGGCTGCACGATGCTTGATTTCCAGCTGGATTTAAACCCACAACACCTAGCTTCTTATTGGTAAACTACAGTTTATTCTGTAGTGATTAGGTCATTGCATAAAATGTTATGGCCCACAGATTAGTTTGCTTTTTTAGTGAAACTGGTGTAGTATAGCATAACATGCTACTATTTTGTTGATGTCTCTGAAAGAATTTATGCCAACATGAAACTGAATCAGCTAGCATGCCTTCATAGCTGCATTGTGTGTGCTAGCAAGCATGCTACTCCGTAATGGTCTCTACAGCATCCCTTATGCAGAACTCCTAATTCCTTTCCAATGCCTGTCTGAAGTTTGCTAGTCTGATAGTTGCATGTCTTATGACTTTGAAGCAAGCTTGTGTTGTGACTGCAGCCATCGTGGTTGTGCTGACTCAGGTGACATCTGATGTCTGTTGGAATGAGCATTGTGTGGAATTATAATGAACTTTCTTCCTGAGGACTCAGAGTCTCTGCTCTCTGTTTGGTTCCTTCAGAAATTTTAAATAACCTGATACCCTGAGATAATTCTTTTGTCTCCCAAATTGAGAGGACGTTGACTGAGACATTCAAAATATAATGTGACTAGGGCGGAGATCTCTGAAAGACAGCTCTGATGTGTGTTTGCTTTTATTTTGTAAATCAGACTCAATATTATTAACACCCTGATTTAACTCATAAGACTGTGCACACAAAATACATATACATGTATAAAAGAAGTTGATGGGATATTCTGGGCTATAGTCTTGTACTAGTCTAGGAAAAAAATTATATTCTAAGGGGACCTGCAGCTGGGCAAAAAAAAATTCTCTAGAAGACCACTGTTGCTGCTCTCCTGTTTTATTCTGGTTGCCCTAAAAATATAAATATCTTAATATAGAATAAATAAACTCAGTACTGTTGTATTTTTCATGTGTTTGATGGTGTCTGCTACGCAGGCAAGTTCTGAGTCTTCATTGTAAGATACAGAGTAGTTTCAGTATGTCAAAGGGAAAGTGCTAGAAAATACTAAATAGTGTTTATAAATGTATTGCAGTTGAACAGGACATGTGCTGCATTTTGACAAAGCCAAAGTTTGTCTCCTAAATCCACATTTCATTACTCATACTGTTTAATGCAGCTGTTTGCCTCTGTATTCAGTGGTGCTTATCAACATTCTCAGTTGGCCCAGTGCATGAGTCTGGGACTTGGAGTCAAAAAGAGAGAAAACTCGTGAGTTTGGTTAGGGGAAATTTAGTAGAATTCATGCATCTTTTGGTAACTTACTTTCTCCTGTCATATTAAGAAGTACATGTTTAATTGCCGTTAAATCTCATGGCTCACTTCTGAAGAGATGTGCAAAACTAATGGATCATTCCGCAACCAGCATGCAAGCAAAAATAGTCTGTGTCTAATTGCTAATGGGATTTTTTTTTTTAATTATTGTGAAGCCAGTGTAATTCAGCAGAATTGTAAGAATAAAAATCAGGATTCAGAATAAAGTTGGTTTATTAATATAAAATTAGTTGGCATGCAATATTACTTGAGTGCGATAAAAGGAATAAAATTGTTATGGATGGGTAAGTGGGCACGTGGTTAATGAACACTTCCTTGACTGATACAGTCCCTGTTAGTGTTTGACAATTTGACTGGTTTTTAAACTTTTTTTTTTTTTTTTTAACGGCATAAAAATTAACGCAAATTGCAGAATTTTGCTAGGACAATGATTAGCCTATATCCTGTTGAACCACAACACTTGTAAAGTAAATTGTATTTGCGAATCATTTTCAAACACTAGAAGTGTGCAGAACGAATAGATTTTGTTACTTGTTTGGAAGTCCTGGAATAAACTGAAGCTGCAGTTATTACATTATCATTTTTTTGTTTTTTTCTGTCCAATTTGAAATTGGAAGCAGCTTTTCTTTGTAACACCAGAAAACAGTGGTAGTCTGTCACCATTATCAGTTTCTTACAGTTTAGGTAGCCTGTAGCTAATTGGAATGAGGTTGTTAATGTGTAGTTTCTCTGCTTCAGGCTTATTTACTTTGCAAGTACTAGCTAAAATACTTTTGCTATACTGAGAGTGATTTACAAGCAACAAACTCAGTTTGTCAGAGTTAAAAGTACATTCTTTTTCTTAAGATTGTTACCAATTTTGAAAACTCATAGTAAGAGATTAAGAGATGTATGGTCTTTGGACTAAATCAAGTTACAAGACCTTGGAATTTACATTGACTTACCTGAACTAGAGATGCATAAAGGCTGTTTCACTGTTCCAGTCAGTGCCTATTCTTACAGAATTTTGAATCCCGACAGTGGCTGCACTTGTGGTTTACAGTAGTGCTAGAAAAGAAATGGATCCTAGAGCTTGTACTGATGGGTACTAATATTTACAAGTAGGCTGTTGTTGGAGAGAATATGTTACTAAAAGGAAAAAAAGCCCCTCTAAACAGATATTAAGTGAGGGTAATGTACATATGTCAGGGTTTTTTATATTATGTTTTCAAGTCATTGTCCTTTTAACATGAAAGCTATTTCAGGAAAACTGACAATTATGTCCCATGTTTTTAGGGTGTAGAAGACTTTTGGTTTTCTTTATAGTTAAAATCATTGCACAAAATACTTAAGATAATAGATAATTTTTCAGCAGTTATATCGATCTGAGTTGGCTTAATCCAGCTGATGCTGGCACTTACAGGTTTGTATCAGTAGATGCTCAGCCCCTATCTCTTATTTAAATTAAATTCAGTAGTCTACATTGCACATTCTCCAATAAATCAATTATCATACATATTTGCTTGTTTTCACTGGAAATTCTTCATTTTCTTCCAGGACAAAAAGGACAAAGTCTCAAGATTTGATACTATACGTCATTCCATAGCTGGAATTATAAGGTCTCCAAAATCCATGCTGGGCTCATCATCAGTAAGTACTATCAATAATGTAGCATTGTGATACATTCTCTTACTTCTACAGTTTAAGTGGAATTTTTGAGGTTTTCTTGAAACATGCATTTCCATTTAAGTGGGCAAAAATCACCTTAAAATAGTGTTATAAAAATACTGTTCTGATTGATCACCATATGTGATAATATCATGGCATAATCGTATGTCAAAATAACTTGCTGCACTTTAGGGAAAGAAGAAATTTTGCAGCTTTGCAGCTCTCAGACTGGTGCTATACTTCCAAGAGTACTCTTCCCAGTGAGCGTGATTTTTTTGAAATGTTCTGTCTTGTGATAATATGTA
>VXBX01003583.1:257964-269770 GCA_013400415.1 Scytalopus superciliaris | reverse complement strand
AAAAAAGGCAAAAAAAAAGAGGGGTTGACGGGAAGAGTAGAAATTTGACAGTGTGAGCTCCTTTCCTTCTGTGTGATTTTGTTAATTGTTTGGTTTTAGCTTCCTGACAAATTAACAACAAAAATCCTAGAAAAATACTTCTTCTTTTAGGCTGTTAATTCACCAAGTTCTGTAAGTGCATACACAACCGTGCAAGAGATCCCATCCCCCAAGTGAAATTTTAAAACATTGTTTCTTGAGGTATCTAATTAGTAATATTAATTTGCTTGCTGATATTTAAAATCGGTAGAGTTTCCAAAAAGAGAGATGGGAATTTTAATTTTGTGCAGATGGCTTTTTTCCGCCCTGTATTTTCCTTAAAGACTAACCTTTCATTTAATGCTAACTGTAAAATGCAATAGAAATATTACCACTTACAGTGGTGTAAACTGAGTTGAAATTAGTATTAAAATGGTTATATATCTTGCATTTGTACTGTTCTTTCTGGGCTTTCAGCCATGTTTGATTTTGTGGCCAATCAGGGCGCATATTGTATCATACAGAAAATCTGTTAGAGTCAGAACACTTGTTCATAAAAATAATGCAATTTTAGTAGCACTCAAAATATGAATAATTACCGCTTACTTCATCAGGAGGTCATATTTTTTTCTTCCATAAACTTTCTCTGTCATAAAGGCTTTTAAGGTGTTTTGCTCTGGGATGTGAATCTGATTCTATGAACAATTGCCTCCGTGTACAAACTGCACCCAGTTTGTACATAAGCAGGTGTTACTATCCGGTGGCTTCCTTTTTAGTAAGCTAGAAATGAATTGCGTGTCAGATTTACTTTTTATTTTAACCTTCCTTTGTGAAGACCGTGAAGCAGTTTAGTGACCCTGAACTGTCCTTTTATCCTTAGAAGCACTTCCTCTCAAGCTGAAATGTGTTTCTGTGGTAAAGAGTTTGCTGCTTTGAACCCCTGAACATAACAGACATCTGGGTTTTCTCTCAAGTCAAACTTGGCATCTTTGAACAATAAGTGTTCAAGTAAATAATGTTGTCTAACATTTTGAAAGCTTATTTTTTTCTTCTAGGAATTTCTGAAAGAAAATGTTAATGGTGGCAGACAGCTTTCATCTGAGATGTATTTTATTTAACTGTTTATGACATTGAAATATATGACTACCTTCTCAGCCAGTCAATATCTCTGCTTTTAGCAGTTCACTGTGCTGATAAACACGGAACCTTGGAGTACAGTAGCCTTTGCTCCTAAAAACTCTGACTGTGCACTTCACGTCAAGCTGTTGCTATTTCTTCCAATGTCCTTCCTGTCTCTGAATCTCTAATAGAGCATACTCATTCCTCTGGTGATGAGTCTGTTGGTTATAGTGCTGGTTTCACATCTCATGTCTGAAATTCCCCTTGATGAGAATTTCATCAGTGAAGATTCTCATTCTGTCTGTTGATGTGTTGATGTCTCTGAATACGAGGGTCTGTCAGGTTCTTAAATATGTTCTCTGTTTTTCCATGCAAATCCTGGACTGAAAATTAGTCCTTTTCAGGAATAATTTAGAAAGACAGTCAGGAACCTACAAAGGCATTTTTTACAGCAGAAACTTCATGCAAGTGCTAAAGAATTACAGATATTTGAAAATAAGAATGTTTGAGTGGATTCCCTTTGCTGGGTCTACTCATTCCCACTCCAAGAGTCTGAGATCATTCCTAGTGTGTTGTGGGCTAGGTAAGGCTTTGTAACCTAAGTATCTCCCGAGGAAGACCTTAAAAGTGCAGAAAGCCTCCAACATGCCCATTTGACTGTTGCATGAACCTGTAGAGGGTTTCCATTTTCTTTCCTCATCCCCGGAGGGGAAATACTGTATTATTCTTTATGTTACGATAACTTGGGGTTTTTTAATCAGGGCAGAGCAGCAGGAAGTTAATTCAGAATGTTGTGCTTTGTTTGTATCTGTTTGATTGTCCTTCGCTGAGGTGGGGATCTTCATGCTGTTACCTGGATGCACATCAGGAGGTTGCCTAGGACATATTCACATACCTGTTCAACTCACAACACAGCTGTGCTGTTCAGAGCTTTACCACCCTGGCTGTGAGGATTTCTGTGAGCTCTGGCAGTGGTTTTGAATGGCATACAGCTTAAGTAAGGGCTTGTCTTCCTACCCATAACAAATACAGCTGGCAAAATACAAAGTTTTCCTCTGTGTTTTCTCAGACAATGTAAGCGTGTAAAAATGAGTGTGTGAGATCCAAGGTTAAAACTCATTAACTTCCGCTTTAGGAAAACTTAGGCATTTCCATATAGTGAAAATAATTTCTTAAAATCTTTGTCTTCAGAAACTCTGTCATAGAGTTCATAAAGACAGTACACCCAGGTGTATATTCTGCTCTACAGTGTATATGTTAGGGAGGATGTCTCATACTTACTAATTGATTTGCTATGGAAGTGATAAATTCTGTGAAAAGAGTTTATTGAATTCAAATGCTTTGTATAAATCAATTTATTATGGATTTATGTTTGAGAAGTTTCTGTCTGGATAAAGAAATTATTCATTTTGAACTGTTGTTAATAGCATGTCAGAATGTGTGAGAAAGGGTTGGTCAGTATGGCTTATGAAAAGAAAAACAGCAGGCCAAGTGAAAAATATTACATGGTTTTGTGGATGTCTCCATAAACTTCTGCTTTTGATATATTAATTTTTCAGGTAGTAGAAAAGAAAGTGATCAGTATGCCTTTTGTGTAAATGTAGAAGCCTGTATTTTGTTTGTTAATAAAAATAGAGAGTTTAGATACAGAAATAGAAATTATTGTTTATGATACTTTTCATGTAAAAGTAAACTCTGAAAATGTACTCTTATAGTAACATTTTTCTTCAATTTTTTCCCCAAGTTCTTTGATGTAATCTCAACCACTGAGAAACCGTTGTCTGAGCAAGACTGGTATCATGGTGCAATTCCAAGAATAGAGGCCCAGGAGCTGTTAAAACAGCAAGGAGACTTCTTGGTGCGAGAGAGCCACGGGAAACCTGGTGAATATGTCCTTTCTGTGTTTTCAGATGGACAACGGAGACACTTTATCATACAATATGCTGATGTACGTCTCTGATACAGTACTGAATATTCAATTTAGGATCTGCATAGTTTACTGTAGCAAATGGGTTTAGCCTTTAAATGAAAATATGAAAGCTGTTGGAAATATTTCCATCAATGCTGAAATGCAGGGAAAAGATCATTTTGGTAAACAAAGGAAAAAATATGAAGTATGAGGTTATTCCATTTCTTTTATCTTATGATTTATTGATTAATTTACTATTGCAAAGCCAAGGTATTTCTGTAAATGTTTTGAAATGCACAACTTACTGTTAATTGATGCATGTAGATTTATTTAATTTTAAATCTATTTTCATAGTTGGTACCAGTTAGAATGCTTTTAATTCAGACTGTAAAGATTCCACTGAATCTCCCTGAAAAATGGAAACAGGCATGGAGAAGAAAATAATCTGTTTTGGGTTTTATACAGTTGGGATTTGAAGTCCCTGCTGCACTAGAGGTGCTTCTTTTTAGCCCTGTTGTTGCTGTTTTGTTCAGTTTAAGACAAATGCTCATGGATGTTTCACAGTGTACATGCTTCGAAGGACCAGAATTGACCCCTTATTGCTCTGACTTAGGAAAGATTGCTGACTGAATTAACAGTATGTTGTTATATGCCTTTATCCAGTGTATTTCTTTTTATTCTTCTTAATGCATTACTTGGGATTTTTAATGTATTTTTCTTTATTGCTGTCAGAATTTTAAACTTATTCAAAATGTGACATTTCACATAACATTACTAGAAATTCTTCTTGAAGTATGTCATTGCAGCAAATCATTTTCAGTTATGATTCACTAATGCTCTCTCTTCAGTCTATTCTAATAGAGCCTCCCACATACAGAAAAGTACTCAAGTTTAATTGTGTAATGATATTTAGACTAAGGGAATTTCCTTGTCTAAATTCCCACCTGATGCAGTGTGCCTGGGGGAACTCAGTATTGTGTACCTGCTTTGTTTCCTTTTATTGAGAGGAATATTTTTCAAACTCCACAGAGGTTGAAAGGCTTCTAAAGGATCAGTGATTATGGACACTTGTCTAACCTGGAGTGTTCATTAGTTCTCACCCACTGTCTTCTTTATGGAAGTGAACTGCACACAGTCAGTGTTTATTTTATTTTCATTTTAGAACCTTGAATTATTTTGATGTGTCAGAGAGCTGAATGACAAAATAAGAGCAATAAAATTACCTAGACACACAGAGTCTTACAAGATGCGTGCTGCTCTCTGCTCTGACCCAGCAGAAATAAATTATACACTTGATGTGACTGAAATAATTTAATGGAAATCATCATATGTGGCCAAGTAGATCTTCTAAAAAGATAGATTAGACTTTCAAGTCCCAGTTCCAAGTATCACTTGGAGGCTTATCTGTAAGCTGACTCTTTTTGTGTGTTTGTTTGTGCTTTTTCCACCAAAACAAAATGTAACATACAAAAAAGCCATCTTTGTCTCCATAATTTCACTTAGGAACTCCGTTTGGAATGTAAGACTGGTATTGTTTAATATTGCATAGCTTGGACAGTCCAAACATCATCAGAACAAGGAATCTACTTGCTTGTACATTTACAGTTAGAGCATTGTGTTCATCTGCTCTTGAGGTTCATTTGTGGTGGACCTTCTTGTCAAAACAAAATTAAAACTTGTTTTCTTAGAGGTATTTAGAACTCCTTATGCACTCCTGTGGAGCCAATTTTCTGAGGATGAGAGGAATTATTAAGCTGTAGAAAGGAGCTAGTAAGGATTGGCAGTATTATTTCATATAGCAAGGGATTTATTCATTGGCATTTCGGTAGGGAAGTTCGAGGAGAGTTTAGTGCAAGGGATTTGTTTGTTTACACTGGTATGAACAATGGAATTGGGTCTCTGTGACTGGTCAAAACGCACTCTTGGATCACTGACAGGTCCCCATATTTTCTTATGAATTGAGTGCTGAAGATCAGAGTGGGACATTTGTTTTAACGGTGATTCTTTAATCACATAAATGTTCTCTCTCTGGTTTTACCATTATTTTAAAGGCTAATCTTAATATAACTGTTCATGTGATAAATTAGTTCATCATTCAGCTTTCAGCTGACTTAATTCACTGCTGTCATTCAAGGCTACTGCTGTTTTCACTTATCCTTATTTGAGGCTGTGCCATTTAAAAATTATTGTTTGTTAGTGATCTTAATAATGGTCAGGATCCAGTGCAAATACACAGAACCGAAGGACACTGCCTGCCCCGAAGGTTTTACATAAATGGCAGCAGATGGGCACGTGGCTGGGCCTGGGATGAGGAAATAATAGGCAGCAGTTGTGCTAAGGAGTCTCTTAGGACATCAGATTTCTTGGATCATCAGCATGGAAGTCTGAAGGAGCTTATTTGAAAGGAATGGGAACAAGTGTTAGTGATCAATCAAAGCTGAATCATTATTTAATAAGCAACAGAACAGCAGCACAAAGTATTCAGACTATGGAAGCATTTTTATGATAGATATCCATGAATGTTAAAAACAGTGACAACACCAAGCTGTCTGTCCTAACAGCAGTAAGGTAACTTCAGGAACTTAAGGCTTTAACCCTCAAGGAACACAATAAACTTACAGTGCACTATGAAAGGAATTTAACCCTGGGGGCTAGAAAGAAAACCTCTGCATGCCAGTGGTAGAGGTTTTCATTGTCCAGTTGTGTAAGTGAACTTGAATCATCATCTGTGCTTTTGAGCTTTTTTTGATTGCAGTGCTTGTTCAGTGTCAGGGTGGGTTGTGGCAGCTACTCGTGGGACCAGCTTCCTTCACTGTGGATGCTGAGCCTTGTGAAAGCACAAGACTTTGTTGTGTTTCACCATCAGCTGCAGGGTCTTGCCCAGCTTCTCTTTGAATCATATGCATGACCTGCCTTTGTCTTCAGCTGCTTTACTCTCCTGGTTTATGCTCCTTATTAAAGACCAGCTCCCCACCAGGGTTTTGTTGGTTTTTTCAAACATTATACATGCAGTAAGATCAGATTAAGATGGTATTATTTATCTCCTGTTTATTTTATTGTCAGATTTTTTTTAGCTTGCTTTTCTAATTCTTAGAAATTGAAGCAATTCAGAAGTTAGTTTTTTTCTGTTTTAGAGTATCTGTATTTCAATCTATCATACTTCTAACTTTGACTGTACTATCTATTTAAATTAAGAATTTGAATAGTTGTTTTATCATGCAGCCTTAAATGAGTGATACAGTAATTTTGCCTTTATTAATTTCTCATCTTTCCAACTATTATTCCACTTAAGTCGGTAAAAATGCTATTTAATAGATGAGAAAATGAATCTAATTATGTAAAAGTGAACATTTCTTTGTTTTTGTGCTAGTGAGGGAAATTTGGTAATGTAGTTTTGCAGTTTCCTCTTAGAAATATTGCTTGTAGAGAAATAATTATTCCCCTTTACATATTTGCAGAATCAATATCGTTTTGAAGGAACTGGATTTCCAACTATTCCTCAGCTCATAGAACATCATTACACAACAAAGCAAGTTATTACAAAGAAATCAGGTGTTGTCCTGCTGAATCCTGTTGTTAAGGTAATGTATACCTTCCAAGAAAGTCATTTAACTGAAAATAATTTTGGGTTGTTTTCGTAGTTATTTAAACTATGGTCCTAAGCAACTTTGGAGAACATTTTTCATTTTTTCCTCATTGTGTGGCTGTTTCTGAGCTTTTTAAACCTTCTCAGCTCTGGGAAATACATTCATTTAAAATCACACTATATTCTGATTCTTACAGTAAGTTATTGCTGCCTTGAAAGAATGACATTCAACATCTTACAAAATATCCTCCTACTTTTTCCTTTTGGTTTCCCATTTGGATTTCACTACTAAGTTATTCAA
Organism: Scytalopus superciliaris; assembly: GCA_013400415.1. Lineage (NCBI taxonomy): Eukaryota > Metazoa > Chordata > Aves > Passeriformes > Rhinocryptidae > Scytalopus > Scytalopus superciliaris. The sequence goes on along the minus strand of VXBX01003583.1, from coordinate 262,837 downwards.
TGTAGTACTTCATTGCTCTTCCTTCCATAAGAGAAGAAATTTCTTTTATATAATGGTGTTTTATAAGTGGTGAAGTTCTCATGAAATTTGGAATATTTATGATAACTCCATTTTGTCTCTTTTTTACGTCTCAAAAATAAATTATACAGATACAGAAAAAGGTAGTGACACTCCAGCATAATTGAAAATTTAAAATAAAAATTCCCTTTTTAATCAGTAAGCTATTGCAGAAAGTCTTTCAGACGGGGAATGAAAAGGAGTAAGTGTTAAACTCTATCAGTGTTTTAGGAGCCTCCTTGACTTTTTCCAGTAGTTCTACAATTAGTATCTACTTAGTCAGTATTTCATTCATATGCCAACTCCACTTGTATCTTTGCATCTTAACTGTGGGCGAGCCTTTGGTTCTCGATTTATTTTTTTTTTAAGTCTGCTTGCAAGCCTGTGTTCAACAAAATTTTAGTATTAGCTACATGATTTGAATTTCTTTAGAGCAGCTGTTCTCAAAAGTATTTAAATTGTTTTGGTTTGTAATAGCTTTTGGTCTGAGCTATGATTTTATGGTGATTTTAGTTCTCCTCTCTGATAACAACTAGTTGTGTTCTGAAGAAGTATTTCAGAATGAAAAAAAAAAAGAGTTTTGTGAGCTTTCCTTCTTAATTTGCATGGAGCTCTGGCTTTCATATAGGAAAGTGGAGACATTTGAAGTTGTTTTCAAAAGTAGCATATGCACTCTGACACCTAGTGTTAGGGGGAATTTATGCATCATGTGTTATTACCAAAATGTCTTTGATCATTTCCTTAAATTCATTTGACATCTGCAAAGACTGTTTTTTCTTTGCTGGCATTATAACTGCAGAGCAGTCTTTGTCATTTCGTGCAATCTTTAATCTTTTTATGCAAATTGCTGTCCCTGTAATAACCTATTTAGAAATTGAAAGTTAAATATGACAGAAAACTTCACAGAAAATTAAAGTTATGCTTTTTAGTTTATTTTTGCCTTCCTTCCTTCCCACAGTCATTCATCCTTCTTTACCATATTAGTAAAATTAGTGTTCTCCTTCTGTGACGTTGCCCTTGAAAGGAACAGTCTTAACTGTGTCACAAAAGGCCTGTCCCATGTTCCACTTCATGTAGACCAAATCTGCCTGCTTGGAATTTTAATGATACTGTAATAATAGACTTTAAATTAGAAAAACTGAGGTCATTAAAAAAAGGTATCTGCAAGTGACTTCTTAAATGGAAAAGTCTCTCATATTTATTTATAATATTTTAGAAAAAATGCACATAATGTCCTTCAGTTTATTATTGATGGATTGAGTGGTGTGTAAAGCCCCCGAGTAACCTCACTGCAAGGACTTTTATTAGTTCAAATGCTATTTTAAGCGCACTAGTTTTATTTTAACTTTTTAACATCTTTGACCTCATGTTGAAGAGGTTTTTAAATTTTTTTTTAAATACATTTTTTTGTGCCTGAGAAGTCTGTATTAAGTTCATGAATATGCTTCAGTTTGACTACTAGGAAAAAGAATCATCAAGAAAATAAGGAATACCATTTTTATTTAGGTGTATCTGGGTTCATGTTTTCACTTGGATCAGAAATACACCTTTGAAGCAAGTCTGCCCAGTGCCACTAGGATGCTGTGCCTCCCCTGCTGAGGAATCTCTGAAGATTCACTTTGCTCCTTTCAGCTGAAACAAAACAGGAAGATTCACAACTCACATGGGAGGGGTCTCAGTTTTTAGAACCAGGAAACATCTAGCCTGAAATAATGCTTTTCTCCCAAATATATGTTTCAGATCTTGAGCACAGACTGATTCACTCTGCTACTATTTCACTAGTGCTAATGCAGTCCTAGTGTTTTGATCCTCTGTAGTGAATTCAGAATCCGAGCTTATGAAAAAAAATAACTGCTATTTTGTCAGATGATTGAGGCTCTGTGTTCATTCCAGTAAAGATCTGGATCTATTTTTACATGACAAAGAAGCCTGTGATATGGCCGCATTGCATGAGGAAACAATGGATCATAACTTTTGAGATGAATGAAAAGTGTTGAAAGAGAAAAAAACACAGTTCTTAGTAGTGGTTCTAAGGTAGATAAATAAGCTTGCAAATGACATGAGAATTTCAAGCAGATCTGACGCTGTCTTGCAAGATACGAGTATGTTAATGAGTTAGACATGAGAAGAAATTATGAAGAATCATCAATTTAAGTTAGAGAGATTCTTTTCATGAAAATTCATTCATAAAAATCTGACATGACCCTAATTTTTCAGTTACTGAAGCAGTTCGAAGGTCAAAAGCATAAACAGTCCATATGCTCCATGTTTCAGCTTCTTAGTAGTATCACAGAACTAGTACTGACTCCTTTAACAATTAGCTAACACTTATCCATGTAAAGGTAACCAGAAGCTGTTTTCCTGGCTTTTGGCTCCCCTTAGTGTTGGTTGGTTTTGCTGGTGTTTAATTTGGGTTTGCTTTATTTTGCCAAAGCAAGCTGAGGTTCAGTGTTGCAGCTGTATTTGGCTAGATCCATAGATCCAGAGAGGATATCCCATGGCACCCTGAGTTACCTGTATGATACCCACACCTTTGGGCAGGCATTCTGTAGGAATGCTGAGAAGCACCTCGTGGTCATGGTCTCTGTGTGTTGGTTTTTGGGCCCAAGCTGTAATTCTCATGGTTTTAATTAAAGTCTTAATACATGCATTTTTAAATATTGAAATGTATCTTTAATTTTCTTCAAGGAAATTGAAGTCACAATTGGAAATGAGCGTTTATAGTAGGTAAAAGATGTGCTTACAGAAAATGGATGCATTTATTGAATATGCAGGAAATTATTCAATAGCCTGCAGCTATTGACATTTGATAACAATTCCATTTCTTAATACTAGAGGTGCCTTTCAGTTATGTTCCTCTTTCCTCAGACTTCAGAGAAATGTTGCAGGATTTGCTTTTCAGGTTTTATAGCAGAGATGATTGCAATATTTCTGCCAGGTAACAAAGGGAATGCATCGTCCTTAATGGAGGCCTGTTCTTGTCAAGGCATGTCATCCTGTTGAGAAAGGAAAAAGGAGAGTAATTTGCTCCTTGTGATAGCAAAGCACTAAACCAAATTCATGCATAATTTCAGGTATATTGACTACTTTCAGAATTGAAAGTATTTCTTTTCTCAAAAAACCTCATTAAAATGCATTGTAATAATGGAGGCACACAAAGCTATCTGAACAAAGAGTAACAAAGATTGTTTTATCAAAGTTTTCTATAGCTTTTTTTTCTGAAGGCCATGGCATTAAACATCTGCACTAGTGAATGGTTTTGGCTCAGTCTTGTCTTTATGGCTTTACTTTCCATGATCAGGTTTTGATTAAAATTGGAAGATAACACTCTTAAAGGGTGTGAGCATTATGCTCAAACCTAGAAAAGAATATAGTTTATCAAGTATATGAATTCCGTTTTAGCAAACACAATGTAATTTTTGACCAGACTCTTAAAGAAAATTCTCTGTCCTAGAAATACTAAATGGGCACTTCGGCTGTGCGTGCATTTCTGATTTCTGTACTGCTTTCATATAAAAAGTTATAGAATGCCATATTGCTACGTGGAGTGCAAATGAGCAAAAGGAGTTATCTGAAACGCAAGTGGAACAGTAGGAAGTACAGAAAATAACTAAAATTTATGTAGCGGGAGATTGAAGTAAGCTGTGCATTCTCACTAAAAAAGAAAAATAGGTGTGTTGTTAGGAAGAGGAAAAAATTATTAAATTGAAGATTTCAGAGGAAAGCTTTTTTGGTAACTGATAACTAGGAGAATAAACTGCTCCAATTAAAGCATAATTTGTCTAAGAATATTTAGATTTACTAGATTTTATTGCTGATATTTTGTATATACATGTGAAAATCAAAGGATTAACTGTTCTCTGATGTTCTGGCTGTAAGTCATGCCTTATGGAACACTGCTAAAAACTGGCGCTTTACACTGTGGTTTTTCAGTGTCTTAATCAGAAGCTTTCTAACCAGATGTTAATATAGCACAATAATAAAATTGTATTATAATTGTGTATGATTGCAGCAGCTTTTCTGCTGATATAACATCATGATTTTTTTATGGATTCTGACTGCTTCCCCAGATTTGGAATTCAGATATTCTCTGGTCATTATTTTTTACAAAATGGAAAGTTACAAACTTTTTTCGGGTCTCTAATTACATTCTTCTGCCTGTTTTTACTAGTGCAGTCAGGATGACTTCAGTAATGTTTTGAGTTTGCAGTGTTTTTGTAAGATGCAGGTACAAATATGTAACCTTCGTTGAACATAGATTCTCACAGGTTGAAAAACACACTGTGACTAGAAATGAGTGTCTGAGGTCTTAGCTTCCCGTGTAGAATTATATTTATGCACAGCTGGGTACTGTGAAGTATTGTATGATTGCTTCCAAGTGTTTTAGCCTCTGGTCCCCTCCCAACGTCATGTACAACCTGCTAGCATTTGTGATAAAAGCTTCAAAACATTCACGTTCAATGGGATCTTTTAATTTTAGAGGAGATTGTGCACACATGCATGGCATAAAGATTACTTCACGTGTTAATCATCTTTGTCAAGAGACTAATTTGACACTTAAAACCAACAGATAACCCCATACTATCTACTGTGAACAAAATTACCCAGCCAAAACCACAACATCAACAAAGAGTAGATTGCCATAGACCATACAGGAAAATTTTGTCAGGTTTAAGTCATTAATAAAGCAGAAAATAAAATGAATTGCTGAATACAGCGTTCAGAAGATCACACAAGTAATAAGACAATCTGCTAATATTTAGCAGAGCCATTTCTGTATTGCTTCCCTTGGTGTGTCCTTCATGGACTGCCTTTT
>VXBX01003583.1:237095-257956 GCA_013400415.1 Scytalopus superciliaris | reverse complement strand
TTCGTTCTGGCTCGCTTTTTTTTTTTTTTTTTTGCCACCAAGAGATTTTCCAGCGCTTTTGTTACTCTAAATAACAAGTTAGTGGTATGTGAGAAGCTGGCAATGTCTTGTCGAAGAACTATGTGCGTCTGATATAAAAAACTTAATGCAGCATGCTTCTTCTAAACTGTTGGCATCTCTGTATGGTTATATGATTTCTGATTCAATGCCATCATCTGCCTTGCTTGGAGTTTACTCACACGGAAGTCTCATTAATTAAGGCTACAGTTTCCTTTCTGTGTGGCTTTGCCTTTTTCCTGCTCTTTCCCAATCACAAATTAGCTAATTTAGCAGTTTATTTGAAATTTTGACAGGTTATTTCTATTCCATTCCAGTATTTTTAACATATTACCTGAAGATCATGAAAGCCTGTGCAGGACGAGCAGGTGTAGCTAGGACAGGGTAGGACAGAGGGTTCTGTTTCAAACAAATAATAGTTTAGTAAAAGCTCCACTGTGGAACTGCAGCCCTTTGAAAGGTATTGCATGCTGCCCACTACAATTTAGAAATTACTTTTGAAGGATTGTTGGGTATATGAAGAAACCATTTGGCACAGAGTATACCTTAGTATGTGGTTGTTGCAAAAAGGATGAGTTAAATGTTTTTCCTCACGGGGAAGAGAAACCATCTAACTGGAAACAACTGGATATTTTGAAGTTAAGCCGGGATGGAACTAATTAACTTACATAGTTCAAGGAAACTCTGTTGGACAATTTTACATACATCTGTAGTCCCCCAACCCCATCTGACATACCTCTTCGTATATGGGTGGAAATAAAAAAGTGTTTGCGCTTCCATGAAAATATTTTAACTTATTTTAATTGTTTGAGTGTATTTTTTTTTTTTGTGCATGCATAATATGATTCTGCTTTTCCATTCCTCTCTATTTAAATCACATGGAATGTTTAAGTGAAAAAAAAACTGTTACCACGTGGTTTTGTTTGCCTTTGAGTGTACAGAAGACTGTCACTGTTTCGGAGGGTGTGTCTGATCCAGGGCAGATAATTTGTCTGTTTACATCTGTTTGGTTAACAGATTTTTCAGAGTACTTTGGTTTCAGAGGTGAATTTTCTATAGTAAGTACAGAGGAATACTGTGTGTCTTAATGTGTTTGAAATATATTATGGTTTTGGCATAAACTTGACTTCCATTTTCCTGCCGTTAAAGATTTCACATTCTGTGCCTTGTTCTTTCTCAGGTTTCTTTTTCCTCCTCTATTTTTCTGTATTTCCTGGATTGTTCTTGAAATATCCTCAGCATCTTTCTAGCCCTTTTATGAATAAGAGAATATGAACTTAGGGAAATACTGCACATCCTTAAAAAAAAAAAATGAGGAAAACTGATATTGTATATTGACTTCTACAGTAGTTTTGTCTACTGATCTTCAAGAAAGATTGCTCAAAAAACAGCTGTGCAGTTAGTCTGAGGTAATTTCTGCAGTTTATACCTTGCATAATAGCTTTTGTGAATCTCCGTTCTACCCTCTTGGTTTATGGTCATTTAGAATTTGGTTTGGCAGAAAGGTTGAACTTCACAGTGGGTTTTTTTATGTAACAGTACGAAGTCAGATAAAATAGTACTTTTTCTAAGGAGCTAAACCTGTCTGCACTATTATTCTGTTTTACAGCTCACATTGAGTTTCATCAGTGTGGCTTAATACGCAAAGCAGCTTCTATAACAATTTTTACAGCTCATGAATCTTTATTCTGAAACTGTTTTAAAGAAGTTGCTGGTGAGGTTTTTCAAAACCCCTCTTGTAAAACTCACTTGTTCATATGAAAAATCTTTTCCACCAGCTACTTTTATTTCTGTACTTAATCTGAAGGACTTGAAACACATAGTTTATGATTCATGAAATTGATGTGANTGTGTTCAGATAGATTCTGAGGCTGGAAAGTTATTTTTTCATTTCTCTAAAACAGTATGTTTTCAGTTTGATTCATTTTGGGGCTCCCTAAATCAACTAATGTTTTTTAGCATTTTTTGATTTTGTTATATCTACTATTAAGATGAAAGACATTGACAGAATTTGCTAGAAATTCTGCCTTTTGAAATGGGAAGAGTAAATAATGTGGCAGAGAGCGTGAGATAGGTAAATAACAGTGATGATAATGTAGAAATCTTATTTATTCATACTTCTTGGAACCTCATCAGGATTTCCCGACTCTTCCTCTTTTACAAATCTTGCTTTGTAGTTTGGATAAGAATTTTCTTTTTGCTGAATACAGCACAGGTGGGATTTTCTTTTCATCCTCTTTTTCTCTTCTGTTAGAAACGGTGAGATTTGTAGAATGAAGTATTTAAGCTGAGGCTCATAAATTCATATCTAATTCCCCAAATGTCTGTTTTTAAAAATTTAGTATCTGATTGCCTTGCTGCTGGTTGTTAATTTACAAAAGCACCATTTTGAAGTTCTTAATGATTGAAATTGTTACTGAGAGTTATGGAAAAATAATGCTCTGGGAATTTGAACACTAAGTATGAGTTCTTGGTTATGTTTTCCATTTTATTGAAAGCTGTTACAGTTTAGCTACAACTAATTTGTAAGCCGCCTTCTTGGCATAATAATTCTGATTTTTTTGATGGGGTTTCTCCTAATGAAGGGAGATAGGCAGGAGGAAAACTGCACTAAGGACTTGAGCTTACATATTTTGAAGACATTTAGGGTAATAGTGATAACATTTTGGTTTCATAGCTCAGAAAAGGAAAAATGAGATTGCCTGTTGCGCAGCAGCCATCTGCTGTTCATACTGTGGCCTCAGTGGCTTGCACACAACTTCATCCATGTACCTGCATCCTCACTGAAGAAGGAAAGTATTGATGCACAGTTGAGTCCCTGCTGTTTGCTTAAGGTTTGAAACTTATCATGGTCCAGGGAACCATGGAACTTACAACATTCTAAGAATAACACTACATATCCAGAAAAAAAATTACTACATGTCCAGAGTACTTTATTTTACAAACATCAGGAATTTCACCTTTTTATTCTTTTTCACAGTTGAAGGTTTTATTTCTTTAATTACTGCTTTGTGGAGGTTTGTTTTTTATGTGTTACAGTTCACTTTTGGAGTAACTCTCATCTTTGAAAATGCTTGTCTTTGTTGAAATGCCAGCCAGGGAAGAAGGAACTCTTTTGCCTGCAATGGAAATTTGTACTAGCTAGAGTGGTCTCAGTAGGGTTCTTACTCATCTTTCATTTCCCTCCAAAGAAGTGTCTGCCATGTGATGGTTCCTTCCTACCCTTTAGGTATCCTGTAATTTCCCTGATATTCTTCCATGGTGAATCTCAAACCCATGCTTTTGCCAGTAGTTCCCTATGTCTGATAAAGGGTTATCTACCAAGCAGCACTGAGCTGAGCCAAGTCAATTCCTGTGTTACAGCATTCATGTAATTCAGTTTCTCCCGGGGGAAAACCATGGTACAGAAATAAAGTAGAATGTGGTAAAGTTTGTGGATTTCTTAAGTAGTTCTATTTGGAAGTAAGATATATAGTTGAGATTACAAACAAGTATGCTCAAGTGCTAATTTTTGTAACTGAATTTCTCTTTGAGTGCTTTTATATTCTGTGGTCCAAAATTGACAGTAGGAAAATCTGAACAGTTACAATGTAGGGAGAGATTTATAGTAGTGTCACAAGAAGAAGGCTGCATCATAAACAGGCTCCTTCTGGGTGGAATTGTAATGGGCGTTATTAGTCTCAGGAGTTCTGTCTGCTGTCATTCAGATTACTTTGATTAGGTATGAAAATGTAGTGGATTTGCTCAATTTGATTTAGAAGCAACTCTTTTGAAATGAAAATTTCTGTGACTTGGACGTGCATTAAAGTGTCGATCTATACCTACATTCAAGAATATTTTTATGGCCTATTACTGTCAAATTTCTTCTGCAGCTCTTAGTATCTTTCATACACATGATTAATCTGTAGAGAAATGGCATTTGACAACTGGAGTTATACTTGCATTCTATTCAGAGTCAGAATTGGGCACTTACAGAAAATTATGAACTTTATGATCAGACATGACTGTATTTCTAACTTTTGTTTATGATATGCTAATATGTATCCATTGGTTTGTGTGCCTTACGGATTAGTAACTACTGACAGCTGTCTAAAATTGTTGAATGATTTAATGTTCAACTCAGTGCAATTCAAATAGATTTAGTGAGACAACATACTTGCAGTAGAAAGTCTTATCCTTGTTATTGCCCACCTTACTGTGCTGTTCATGCTGTTGTAGTTTATTAATTAAAGGTAGTTGTCTGAACCACTTACAGTTTGTTTTGAGCCAGTATTTAAATGAATATCTAACACGTTGCAAATTAGAAAATTGGGCTGGTTTCTTTATTAATGCCAGAATTATACACAAGTATTATGTAGATGACAGTGTTTCTTCTCGTAGACTTTGGTGCAGTTTAACAGCGGTTATATCAAAAAAAGCTGATTAAACTTTGAATAATTCTTTGATTGTGAAAAGTCTGGTAGAACTGTGATAATGTAATGCATGGGTTAAAGTGGTGTAGTAAATGGCTGAAGGTTTTCATAAATAGTAGTGATTAATGTACTAATACACTGATAACAAATCCTTCAACAGATCATTTGATTCCAGTTTATGGTGCCATTTTTTTTTTGATTAGTCCTCTGAAGGATTATCATCAGATTTGTTTTCTTCATACACAGGTTTTTGAAATGCCATATTAAAAGTTGTGCACTGAAGTACTGAATCCTTGGAGTTAAGCAGCAAAAAAATCCATTAAAACTTAATTCTATAACTTTTTGACTTTTAATGTATGTATTTCATTGTTAAAAACCATTATGTTAATAGCTCCAAGTAGTACTTCTGGTGTGTTGCTTTTTTTTCACAGCTTTCTTTGCAAAGCTTCTTAAGCTTGAGTTTCATTGCTAAAGGAAAATGTGCAGTTTGATGGTACTTCCTGTCTGTGTGTAGTATAACAGCTTCTAAATGAGACATCCAGGCAGCAAAAAATATCATTCAAAGGGAAAGATGAAGGAAATACATTTCTTACAATGTTTGATCCATGAGGCAGTAGTTTTAATCAATAATCTTGTCTGTAGGAGAAAAATAAACTGGTGGTTATTGAGAACTTCCTCTCAAATCTCCCAGTTTCCCACCCAAGGGTGAGGAATGGCAAAGGTTGAATCCCATCACACAGCATGGTGGTGTGGTACAGGAATTCACGTGATGGAGCTGAGAGGTTTTGTGTACTGGAAGTCTGGGGGAATAGAGGCACATCTCATAAGAGCAATGATCCCTGTCATTTTGTGACATTATGCTGAGGGGAAAAAAAGCATTGAAATCGCAGTAGCAATGATCCCCACCCGTTTTTAAATTTGCCGAATTAATGTTCACCAAAAAATGTGGAGTACCGTAATGAGTAGCCACCTTCCCTACAAGGTGCACTCAGCAGGACCAGCACAGGGGGATGATCCCTGCCCGCATCCCACTGGCCAAAAGGCTTTAACTGGCATTTGTTGCCTTTACAAGTGCTTGCCTGTAATATTTCAAACTACCAGTGAACATGCAAGAGATGCAAATATGTGTCTTGTTAATAAGTGGAAAAATCACTTCATTTTCATGTACGCTGAGGAGAAAAATGTGGAAGTTATTTTGATTTAGCATTAAGTTGTTTCGTATACCAAAATGAAGTTTTCTTATCTCATTTCCACTTGGGGAATTGTTAAAAACAGGGTGCTAGATGCCAATTTCCAGAGCTTGTGTGAAAATTTGCATAGTGCTTATCTACATACATTCTGTCAGTTTGCTCTATGGTATAACTCATATTTGATTTTATAGCAAGTTTTGTAAACTCTTGAATTATAAATGCTTAGCTTTAAAATTTCTTGGCATGCTTGTGATTGCGTGGTCTGAATATGATAACTTCTTCAGCTCCGTTTCTACTGAGAGAAGTAAAAAAAATGTATCTTGGTGAAAATGTATCTTACGTGTTTGCACAGACTGAAAATTCTTTTCTTTTCACAGGATAAGAAATGGGTTCTCAATCATGAAGATGTTACGCTGGGGGAACTACTGGGCAAAGTAAGTAATAAAGTGAAGCTAAATGGCATTTGAATAAGTATATAGTAATCATTAAGCCATTCCTGTATACCTTATCTTTTAAATTACTGTAGTATGTGATTTTTATGTCAATTCTTTACCTTAATACCCAAGGCAGCATTACATTGAACAAATGTAAATCACACTTACTAGTAAATGTTATAATGTGTGTGCTGAAAGTATTTAACTAGCATAGATTTTTTTCTTTTTTGGAAGGGTTTTAAACTAACTAGATTTCTGTAAAGATGATGTGGCTGTTTTGCTTTTTGTAGTCTTACAGAAATGTTGCAAAATATAAATAAAAACATGGTGAGAAACAGGTGTTTATGTATTTCTGTATAAAATTTGATATCATGAGATGACTAAATATGTATTTAAACAAATGGTCATTGCTTTTGTATGATTGCTTTCATTCATTCACTGGTGAATGTTAGGTAACTTCACAATGTTACTTATATTAAATTAATTCTTATATAGTGTAGCTTGTAAAGTTGTAGTTCACAAATCCTGCTTAGAAACTGTAAGTCTTTAAAGTCAGGTAAGCTCTTCACTTACATTTTTGGCACCTTTGCACCTGTGGAGACCATTATGAGTGCTACTCTGGACACAATGTTCCAAAAGATTTCCCAGAAACTGGAAAATGAGATTAAATGAGGAAGAGACAAAAGAAAGCAGTAGTTGCCTTCTTACTGTGGTACACACTAAAAATATTGATAAGAAGTTTGAGAAATGGGAGAGTTAAATACTGTCAGAAAATTCTGTTACCCAGGATAGAATCTTTTTGGCAGTGTAAGATGACAAAAAGTATTATCTACTGAAAGACAGAGCTGTGTCTGCATAGAATGCAGGTACTGTAATAGCTTCATGTTCTTAAACAGAATAATATCAAGGGAGAAAAATAAAGATGTTTCAGGCATAAAGAAAGCTTTTACTTGCTAAAAACTAAATATGAATTAGTCTTGATGAATAAAGACAATTAAAGAACTCTGGAAATCATTTGAGTGAATGAATTTACATGTATATTGCATGTTTTTGGCACACAGCATTTTTAACATTCAAAAAAGGCAAGTCAAAGCTTAAAAGGATATGTTCTTTAAAAAATGCAGAACAGGATGAAAACTTTCTGGGAACATAGTATAGATCTGTTATGCATCTATCTCTAAAAAGATGTAGTCAAACCGATAAAGCTAAGAATGACAGGATCATCAGCATCCATATGGCCAAATGTTAGATAAGATACAGCCATTCACCATGGAAGTGAGAAATCTGAGAGTCCATAAAACCTTGAGTGGCCCGGAAAAGATGAGGAAGAAATCATGAAAAATGTAGTGTGTGAAAGATACAAACTTCAGTCAAGACAAAGATTTTCCTTTACCTCAGGAGTGAACAGTCAGTTTATTTACTCAGTGTCTTTTCTACAATACCCCACAAAATGAAAGATGCATAACAGGAACATGTTATGTTAAAAATCATATATATATAAATAATAATTCAATATTTTAAATAAAGAAATAAAACATTTTCAAGACTTAAGTAGTGCCTGAGGTTCAAATTTCACTGTTCAATACCTCTGACCAGAAGAACAGAGGAAAAGTGTGTTGGAAGTGACTCCACTTCTTACCTCTTTGGGCACCTCAGTTCCATTTCAGATGTCAGAGGTAGTGAGTGTATTAGCCTCTGGGAATGCTGTTTTAGAAGGGCTGTTGTACATCCTGTGCCTTGCTTGCCAGCTGTAACTGCCTTGTCCTAGGGTATAGAAAATAATACTGGAAACATGTTTAGCCTTACATTTCTTCCCTTGTTACTGGAAGCACATTTCTATTTTTCATCTGTGAGTTCCTTTTTCCCTTTTCTGTTTTTCTTTCTTTGGCAATCCTGTGTTCAGCTGCATCACTCAGGAAAGAAAGGAAAATATTTCCAGCAGTTTTTTTTGGTTTTTTTTGAACTCACATGCAGTCTGAGATGCCAGGACACAGAAGTGTAATTCATGCAAAAACTAACCAGATATAGGTTTAAAATGAAGTTGTCCTTATTTCTTGCAAAATGTAAAGCTTAACTAAATGTATGAGATCTTCAGTTTTCTTTTTGTTTTCTTCACTTGCTTTTTTCATCCATACCATTGTTTCGTTTTATAGCCCACAATTTTCTTCTTCCTTCAGTTTGTGTCATAACTAATTTTCCTTTTGTTTTTATTTAAGGAAAAAGTGCAGTTGATGGAAATTATTTTATGGTTTTATTATTTCAGTTTTCTTCTTTGAAAACTAAAAAAACTAAACAACTCACTCTGGGGTTATGTTGTTGACTACCTAAAAAGTCTGATTATAAGAGGAGCTGCTTTCTAAAGTCTTGTCCAAATAGTATGTAGATAGTATGTAGTATGTAAGACTTACACACTTGCCTTTATATAGCAGGGCTGAGCTTAGGTTTTAAAGAAGTTGTGGATCACTGAACTTTTTCAGGCAGACACAACACATTTTGCAGGGGGGGTTTAATTTATGTCCAAAATTAAGTGTTTTCATTCTTCTTATTTTGTGTTTTTTCTTTCTTGTATGTGTGAGAATGTTTATGTTATTTTGATGTGTTTTCCCCTATTTTCGTGAATGACCTCTGGTTCTGTGCAGACTGCAAGTTAAGAACTATTCACAAAATACAATAGTGAGACAATGATGGAGGGGAGGAATAAGAATAATAAAATAAAGTGCTACTATCACTTTCAGTAACTTGATAAGTTACTAAGAGATTTTATGAGAAAAATTTTAATTACTAANCCCCCCCCCCGTTTCCAGCATGGTCAAGCAGCAAGTCATACACTGTGTCCATATAACAGATATACTGTCTGCTGTGAACTGCTCTTGTTAGGGGCAGCTACTGGAAGAAAACCTGATTTGGCTCCATAAACACAGTTCAGAGTTCTGTACCAGTTACATTAGATGTCTGTATTATTTTTTCTAGAGATTTGTGAAGATTTTGTTTACTTAGAATGATTATTTTCCCCTTGATTTCAGGGTAATTTTGGCGAGGTGTATAAAGGAACATTAAAGGATAAAACTCCTGTTGCTGTAAAAACTTGCAAAGAAGATCTTCCTCAGGAACTGAAGATAAAATTTCTGTCAGAAGCCAGGTAGGTTCTCTAAATTTACTTGGAACATGTTTTTGTTGTGGGGTTTTCTTTTTCAGATTTTGTTGCTGGATGGATGTTGTTAGATGGATTTACAAAATACAACCTTCAAGATAATTCAAAGCAGTAGTCAAACTTTTTTCTTCCTTTCTCTTCCTCAGCACATTCCACAACTGTCACCCCAGTAACTAAACACAGGCATTTTTATCATGTGAATGCAGTAGCATCTGCACTTGCTGAAACCATGTCTTTGGCAAAGCAAGCTATGCCTGTAAAGTACAATTTTGCTGTTGTAAGTGCTTTATTTGAACTTTTAGGATGTGCCATGAGGATTGAAAGAGGACTGAAAGGTGTTGTTAATCATCGTCAGGGGAGAGGCGTGTCTTGAGATAATTTCATAATTTTTAATTAACTTGCTTCCTCTTGCTATGAAGCTTCATATATTTTAATTTTTACTCTCAAACTAGTATGATCAATATGGAAAAGCAGAAGATGCTAACTACATTTATAAAATTAAGATAAACCACCCTTCCTATTGAACTATTTCAAAAGCTTGTAACTTGGCAACTGCAGAGATGTTTCATTTGCTAAGCAGCTTGACACTACTGGAAAAAATGGTCTGAAATAAAAACAAAGAGTCTTATTTTTCACGAAATATGTATGTACCAGGTGGGTTAGTATTTTACTCTTGATTGTAGTAAAAAAGGGAAGAAGAGGAGATGCTTTGAGTCAGCAAATATCAGAAGGAACATTTATGTTAAAAGATCTCCATGGAATTCTTTCTTGCTTTTCATTTCACTTATAAATCATAGCATGCTGTTTTAGGCTGCAAATGTTCTTATTAAAGCATTTTCTAAGAAGATGTACATGTTTTCATTTAATTCTCAAAATTAAAATTGCAGTCCTTACAGTCTTCTAAAACATATAGTATTAATTAATCTTCCGAAGTAAAATTGGAATGAGTGTGCTTTTGAAAACTGCAGCAGCGAAGTACAGAGGCATGCTGTGCATTGTTTTTTGATGTAGCTCTGCATCTGATCCACCACCAAAATGCTGTTTAATTACAAGTGTTCCTGAGAAACTGCAAGACTCGCGGGCTGGTTTTCTGTTATATAGATGAATGTTATGTAGGCAAACGTAAAATTGCAATAAGAATAATACAGCATTCAGTTTTGATTTATTAGTGAATCAGTATGCCCTCCATTTCAAACAGAGTGATGATTGATATGTTGCATTGATTTTTTTTCATTATGATAACAATAATGACATATTCCATTAAAATAGCATTAAGTGTTTAAAATGTTTTCCTGTAATGTTTAATCAGTTTTTACAATAAAGGTTATTAATATAATTAACTTACTGTATGTTTTGCAGGATACTCAAACAATATGACCATCCTAATATTGTAAAACTTATTGGAGTTTGCACACAACGACAACCTATTTATATTGTTATGGAGCTTGTTCCAGGTAATTTTTTTTCTCCTTTTTTTGCAGCATATTTTCCTAGGTATTGCTTCCATAATGTAAAATGTATTGTTTTCTGTTTGTCTTCTTCTGGGTTCTTGTGACTGACCTCAAAAGTCGCTGTGTTGCAAATCTTTTTAAATACTAGATTCTATTTGCTTGAAGTAACCTCCCCAAATCAACTGTGAGTTTTACTGTAGCCTTTCAAGACAACAGAAGCTTCTTTTTTTCTCCTGACAAGATGCTGAATGGTATTTCCTGTAACAATAGAATTAGGTAGTGAATGTTAAGATGTATTTAAAGAAACTTCACATCTGGGTAATGTTTTTATTTAAATTTTTTTTTCTTTACCCAAATGTATTGTTTGGTGTATGGATTGCTCTTGATTTATTTTTGGAATCTGGAGCTCATTTTGTTCAGCAAAGGCTGGAGAGAATTTCAGATTGTTGGAATGGTAACAGCTTTTGGGCAATTTTACCCCTTTGTTGATTTTCTCAGCAGCTGGAAGATGTGTTTGTTTGGTAGCCTCTAGTACTGCTTAATATGCAATGCTGTATTTGCTTTATATATCACTGGTTTGTCTTCAAAACTACAGCAAGAAGAAGCTTTAAGAACCATTTTATTCAAAAATACTTAGATTGTTTGTAATTCTTGAATACTGGCCGTAGTACAAGAGCATTGATGAAATATTTGACCTTGTGAAGTTTTCTGCCTGTATTCAATTAGGTTATATGAGATTATTAGATTTGTATGAATGGTTAACTTTATTAAAATGAAGACTAAAAGCAGTGTCCTTGGTTTTGAGGGGTACTTTGGTAATCAGCTTCTGCAGATATCACTGAAGATAAAAGCAAATCCTGATCTTTTAACACCTTTATCATTCTGGGTCAGGTTTTTCAGGACAAGGAGTTGAAACATACTAATGCAATTGAGAAGGAATTAGTGAGAACTTTTCTCTTACTCTCATGTCTATTATGCAGTCCAAGTCTATCCGAACGTTTTTGGGTCTCTTGGCTCTGAATTTGCAAGAAACTTTTTTGCAAAGAAAATTTTTGCCTGATTTTGATGGTCTGTTAATCCTCTGCCTATCTTGTCTGCCTGCCTGGCCACATAAACACTGTGTTATGCTCAAGCCATCACACTTCCCATGGGCTCTTACACCTTGGCTAGCAGACCATGAGAGGGACTGAATCATGAGGGATCCACAGGGATGTCAGCTCTGAAGAAGATGACAAAGGAAAGACAAATCACTTAGATCAGTTCAGAGAAGCAGTGATTCTTTTGTTACTCCTTTTCTGTTTTCCAATGACAGGTTTCAATGAGATTACAAAAAATTAATGGTTCTGAGTTGGTATTTAATTGGTATTTAATGCTGCCCCTGGAAGAACAGAATAGTGGTAAACTTGTTCTCTTGCACTTGGCACTTACCTTTCTCAGTATCTTTATTGTCTGTGTTTTGTCTTAAATTTGTTTATGCTTCAAGGTGTTTAGGCAGTTGAACTCTGATGTTCTGTTTAATAACTAAAAATGTCATGTTTTAGCTTAGAATTGTATTCTGTGAATTTATGGCTGAGAAGGCATGTAATTAATAAATGTCTGACAGTTCTTTCCTTGAGGAAAAAAATTAGAAGCATCTCCATAAAACAAGGGATTTCTCCTGGGTTTTTTTTCTGACTTCTGTTTAATATCTGCGATTTTTCTGCTGTTTTTATATCCCAAATAAACATAGGCTGTACACTTGCTGTGTCTTTTGAGACTGCTGTGGTGTGGTTCCATAGCAGCTAATTCTGCTTTGCATTCCAGATTCTGATTTCAATTCAGAGTCCTAATTTATTCAGAGATTAAAAATGTATTCTGCAGCTTACTGCTTTGTGTAGAGAGGTGCTACTCTGTTAGTGATTCTGTCATAAATTGTCTCTGCAGAGAAATCTTCTTCCTTTGTTGCAAGCATAAATAGGATTAAAAACTATACATATGGATAAAGTTATCAGTGAAAAAAATAGAGAAAGGTTACAGGTACATATTTATGCATGTGTCTGTCCATTGTTACATGCAAAAATAGTCCAGATGTTGCCAGCAAATAGCAGAGAAATAAAGAAAGTTGTCAAAGACATTTATCCTTTACAGGTAGACCCCCCTTTTATTGGGAGAGGGGGAGGTGTGTGTTAATGTAGGTGATACCTGTCCCTGAGTAAGAAGCATGTTGATAAAAAAATGTCAAGATGGGTGATGTGGCAAGGTTTAACTGAAATCATAAATAATGTAGCAGAGCATATTGTGGATCCATAGCCAAAGTGAAAGCATAGATGAGAAATTACATGTGGTAGTTGAAAAAGAATCATTTACTTAGTATTCATTTGCCATTGGTCATGCTGATCTCAGTGTATGTGTCCACCCAGTGTCAAACCATCATAGATTATTCCAGTACAGATGGAAAGACTTGGTTATCCTTTTTGCAATCTGCCAGCTGTCAAGAAATGCAAAACATGTCTTGATATAATATATAAGTGTATTAAATAAATCTTCTTCTAAGGGATGACATGCAGAAAAATGCATCCAATCTCCCTGCCATTGGCTGGCTTCTTAGGGGCCAAGTCTCTTCCCTCCTTAGTATTGTCCTGCAGGTCTTTGTGGAGTTTCCTCTACAAGTGAGAAGTCCTGTAAGCAGAACGTGACATCTTTTTCTAGAGTTGTTTGGGATAACTCTAGACATCCTCATTTCTCAGTCAACATCTAATGGAAAAAGCAGTACTTCAAACTGAGAAAAGAGAAGGCCTGAAAAGACAGAATTGTGTGTTTTCTGTATTTGTAGCTGTATTTCTGTGATGGTACCATTGATGATAACATGGACTTACAATGGTTTTTCTGCTAGATTGACAACACAGGAATAAGAGAAGCTGCAGGA
Source organism: Scytalopus superciliaris (assembly GCA_013400415.1). Taxonomy (NCBI): domain Eukaryota; kingdom Metazoa; phylum Chordata; class Aves; order Passeriformes; family Rhinocryptidae; genus Scytalopus; species Scytalopus superciliaris. The sequence continues at coordinate 244,356 of VXBX01003583.1, read as the reverse complement.
GTCTTATATCGAGGGAGTCCAGTAAATTGGTGAAAGGCAATTTGTTCTGAGGACTGGAAGTTCATAATAACTTTTGAAACAAAGATGTATTTTACAGTTGTCTAATAAAACATGCCCAATGAGCATCACAAGATGAGCTTCTTTCTTACATTGTAAATAATGTATACAGGGGAACATGAGTTTTAGTATGGGGGAAAAGCTACTAATATTTTTTAAAGTGCTGAGCTCTCCTGTTTTTTGGGTAAGCAGCTGGTACTGTTGCCCAACTAAAGATGTGTAATAAATAGTTTCTTGAATACAGAAAAACATTTTCTGTCAACTGTTTTTAATTCTCTGTGACACACATACTACAAATAATAATCTCAGTAAGTTGTGGTGGCTACCTACTAATAAATAACCCTCAATCAGTATTCCAAAGAGCATTATTTGGAAGGTATGTGCTTCTGTTGTGTGTACTGCCTGTTTGATTATTGTATAATTCAGATTTATTATTCCTTTCTAAAATCTATTTATTCTTCTAATTGATAAAAAAACCCCACCCTGTAATTGAAATATTCCCTGTCATATATGGCCAGAAGCTAAACTGCATGCAGGAGCAATTTCCTTCATGTGCACATGGAAAGTTATATGTATACAAGTAATATGACATAAAACAGCTATTCAGGCATTTGCATTGAGGCTTACTGAAAAATAAAATTAATTGTTTAAAAAATCCTAAACAAATTGTCCTCTCTTTCCTTCCCAAAAATTGCCAAGAGAGTCATTGAAATGGAATCAATAAACCCTTGATGTTCTTCTTATAAAAGTTTGATATATTTTTAAGTTGGTATCTATACACAAATCTAATTTACAAGCTTAAGTTATGATAACTAGCTGCTGTGAAAAAGCAATTTAGCCAAGCAGATGGTTTTAAACTGTTGATTTGTGATTGTGTAATGGATAAATTTGCAATAACCTTTAAAGCACTCTTGCAAATAATTAATTTTATTCTTTGTACCCTAATGACATTGAAAAATTAACTAAAAGGATAATACTGCCCAGATCCCTATAAGGGCTTCCCAACTACCTTGTAACAAAAAATAACCTGAATTTTACAGTAGCATAGTTTTTTTCTGTGATTCTGATAATGATACAGGTTGCTGTCAGTTATTTTCTTTGCAATACTATTCCTTTCTTTTTACTACCTTATAGTGAAATGCTGGCTAAGATGGTTTTGTAAGGTTTGTCGCAAAGCGGATATTTGTTGGAGTTTTTTTCCATTCTCTTTGGATTTAAAAATATGAATACTGCATTATTTCATAACTTAATTCAGTAACTTTTTAATTATCTGTTGTGATAAACTCCAAGTACTCAATTTATCCTAAGAAAGACAGAAGAAATTCAAATGAGAGTTGCTAATGAATTTTGGAAAGAAAAAGCCTGTATGCTAAGATTTGGTCTTACTATAGTGCCATGAGTTTGTATTGCTGTCTGGACTTGACTAATTTGTTTGAAAAGTAATGCAGTAAATGTGGGATTCCAGTCTTAAAATTGTTCAGTGAGGGTTGCCGCATATTTGCAACCACTGGAATTTTCTGATGTAGATAAGCCTTTGTCAGGGGTGGTTTCTGAGGAACAGCAGAACCTTGTGTAGAAGTATAGTTCATAGTACTGTGTGAGAAAGTATGTAAGGTTTCTATAATGCCAACTCAATCTGAAAAACTGAGCATTTTACTCATGTTTTCAGTGTTAATTTATTAATTTTTCTTTGCCCTGTTTCTATTTTCCCAGTGGGGTTTTTGTACTTTATCTTGCATTGTTGACCTTAAAACTGAAGAAAGAGAAATCATTATGAAGAGCTGCTTTGGTATTCAGAACAGCAAAAGCACTATTTGCCATTGTCTCTTAAGGCCACATGGGGCATAAGGAGTTTTCATAGCAGCTCATTTTTAGCAAATTTGGTTGGTGATCAGAAAGACTGCCTGGAATACTGCCAGAGAATGACAGCCTGAGACAAATTGATGCTGAATTTTTTTGGTGAAAATTACCAGGAAAATGCTGAAGGGGTTGATAGAGCCTGATTCCCATTCTTTTCTTTTCAAAGTGAACTCAGCATCTCTTCATGGAAAAAGATAGGAAAAGAAGAATCTAGAATACTCTTCTCTTTACCCCTTTTCACTGTTATCTTCCTCGTCCCAGCTTCTCTCTTAGTAATCGTGGATCACAAACTGGGTTTTAATTCATTGAAATACTTAGGATCACTTAACTGCATTTTCACATGCTCGCAATCTGTCATGAAATCTCCCATGTAATCAAAAAGAAACTACAGGAGTCCCTTTAAAATTATGAGTATTTTTTTAATCTTTCTTTAGGGGAAAACCAAATCAAAGTCAAATGCAATCTGTAAAATGCAAAAAGCAATCCTAAGCCACAAAATTCTTTCTTCTCCTTCTTTATGTTCATTTAAATTTACATGAGTTTTTAGCTTGCCCTGGAAGAAGAATTTAAATTAGATGTAAGAACTTGGCATGTTGGTGAAATGTGCATTCTAGAATGGGGCATTTTGAAGATAGATGTGGAGCCCTGTGGTGCAGTTACCACTTAATGCAACTATTTGAACAGTTTATCTTGTAGAATCTTCCACGGGTCCTCTGTCCCTGCAGCAAAGAGCCTGCACAGGCAGTCGAGATAAGCACCATCATCACGCCTGCACCAGCTCTCTCTGGCAGGGCTTGTCTAATTAGGAGTAGACACCAAGCATCTTTGTATGCTCTAGTGCTGGATTCTAGATCGTAGAAGGAAGCTTGAAGTCATATGTTTTGTGACCCGCTCCTTTTGGCTGATGGACTGTTCAATCAAAAGTTGGTAGCCTACCTTCTCTTTCAGGTTTCTATGTATTCAAACATTTAGTAACCATTAAGAGCTAAAATTATAACCCCAGAAATATTTTGAATGCATTTTCTTTTTGTTAAGCCAGGCATTCAAAAGTGGGGCAATTCAAGAATCTGTGTTGTCCATTGAGTCTTAATTTAGCTTCCTCTAGCATATACATTATGCTAATATAATGCATTATAAGTGTATTGTATATTTTGATATTATGAAAACTCGATCTTATTTCTCTACCGGATCCTTCCCTCATATAATTCTATAATTGTATATTCCAGGAGTGGTTTCTTTTCTCTCTATTAATTCTGTGCCTGTAGACTGTATTTAGTCTGTTCTGTCAGGGATCTGCTCTGAATGTGATTCCCACCCCTCAGTGGGCATTTATGGGCTTTTTTGGTTCTAATACTGAATGCATTGTAGGCCTTTCCCTGGAGTACTACTGCGTGTTCCTGATGCCACCATAGGATTCCCACTGATAATGGATACATGGTTGCAGTGAGTTTGTGTCCCTCGTTTGTTTAGACTCATGCTGACATTGCATGGATGTTCTGAGCTCTGCCAGCTGGAAACAGGTAGAGCTATGCTTGTGTATATAAACAGCTATGGAAAGATCCAGTAATCTGATACTATGTGAGGGTTGTTGGAATTGGCTTTCTACTATGTTCAGCTTATATCTAGACATACATCCCCAGCTTCCAAGGAGGAGTTCAGCAAGGTCATAACTTCCATCTTTGCTGCTGGATAAGGCAACCTGTTCAGATTTGTTCTGAATCATTCGGGATGCAAATTGCCTGTGCTGTTGATGCAGAAACAAATCAGAGGTGACAGGTTTTATTAGCTTGGGTGCAGCACAGCTTGATGTCAACTGCACTGACTCCCAGGCACACGCAGAAAGAGCATAGCCATTTCTGTAGTGCCTGTAACCATTCTTATGGTGTTTGGTGGAAGGTTGGACCTGATGATCTTGGAGGTTTTTTCCAGCCTTAGGGATTCTGTGAGTCTTAATCCAAGCTCTGGGGTTACATCTGTAACCTGTTCATAATGTCCTACCTGACTTTGGTCTGGCCTGGCTTACTGACTTTGTATCTTCTGACAGATGACTCCCTTGCTACTTTCTGTATATTACAGCATTTTTTACTTCCGTGGGATATGTTAGGTCAGGAGCATTTGCAGATAGAGCCCAGTGTTCTGCCTGACCCATCAGGCTCTGCTTTTGGTCTTCATTGAAAAAAAGGGCTACGTGGACTGAAGTGCAGAAATACCTACAGATCTGTTATATCTGATGCTGAGGTAGAGCTGGTACAACTTACTAAATCTTAACTGGCTTTTATAGAATTGCTATTTTCTGTATGTAGGATGTTAATACCAAATCACAGCTGACTTTGTCTATTTCTTTTGTTATTGGCACTGAAGCCAACAAGCCCCGTTACAGCTGAAGTCTCAGTGCTGAGACTGAGATATATGTTATTTTTCAGTGATATAATGTACAATATTGATATTATCTGAGCTTTTCTGCTAAATGAATTATTATCTGGAGTAAAGGAGAGCAGCTGAATTACAGGTACACTGTGGCTTTCCTGGGTCTAAGATTAGCCCCACTGTCTCAGAGGTGACACTGATGTCATGCTCAGGCCTGGAATGCTGATTGATGCTGGAAAAATTCTGAACTTGTAGCTTCACATTCAGCTGCTGTATTTTCAGCTTTGTTGGGGTTTTGTTTTGTTTTTGTTTTTATTTCCTCTATTTCTGGAGGCAGTGAGATCTCTACAGAGATCATTCAGGATTCTTTCTAGTTGCTTCTCTTTCAGCCCTTGAAACTTTATTAAAGTTTTGTATGATCTGCCCCATTAGCTATATATGCTCAGTAGCTGTCTTTTTTCAGCAGATTTCAGGTCACTATCCTGTCTTGCAGTCACATCCTGAGTCTTTACTGCATGCTGTCAAAAATCAATGCAGAAAAGGAAGAAAAAAAGTTGTCAAATTCTTGTCAAATTCCAGTTGAAGAGAACGTGTAATGGTAGTGACTGTCTGGGTTTGTTTTTTATTCAATTCTTGTTTTATTCTCTGGTCAAATAAGTAATCTTCTCATTATTACCTGTTGGCAAAACCACCTTCTGTCTACTCTACAGCTTCTCTTTGCAGAGATCATTGTCTGCTTCTCTCATTTCTGCCTCTCTTACTTCATCCTCTTGAACTCAGCTAAGCTTCCAGCTTCCATTTTTCTTTTGTGTCTCTGCAACTTGCTGTGCTTCTGCTTCCCTCTGACACCTTCTCTCGTGTTGGGCACATCACCCAATGAGCCAGAAACCCTCCCATGGTTCCCTTCTCTCCCTATGTCCAACCTCTCCCTCTCCTCATGGGCCCTGTTCAGCACACACACATCCATGAATACACACAGACCCCGTTTCTTCCTCCTTTCCATTGTTCTTAGTCCTGTGTATTCACACGGGTCTCTGCCTCCCTGTTTGCTGTGTGAATTCCAGCTGCAAGAATACTAAGAGGAGCAACAGTCAGATTCCTTTCCTGGGGTGTAGGAGGTGGGGATTAAAAATTCCTTTCGGCTCAGAGCTTCTGTGTTTGATAAAACAAGACCAAAGCTCTGCTCTACAGTCTTACTTTATTGTAACATTTCGGTCTAGAGTTTGATTTTTATCTCTTCAAGTGTTTTAGGCTTTGATGATGTTATATCTTGTATCAATATTGTACAAAATAGAAAATCAGCAAGTCGATGAAACTAAAAAATCTGATGGAAAACTGAATAAAAAGAACCAAAATTTACTGAAGTGTTTTGGTAGCTTCAGAAACTTCTACATGCGCCTTATTTATTTTTATTCGTTGGTATTCACATTATTATTTTTGCTTTGCCGAGAGCAGCTTTTAAGTAGTTGTAGCTGTTTAGTGTGTCTGCAGTTAAAAAAAGGACTAATTGTTTTTCTTTAGATTAAAAAAACCCTGTTCTTCATGTACATTCTGTTTCACATCAGCTATCATGACTAATCTAGAATCCTTTTCAATGCCTTTATTGATTTTTGAGCATAGTACAATTATAGGAATTAATTGCTGAAGAAGTGGAAGACCTTCTAGGGAAAGATGATTTTCCATTTAGTTAGTTTCTGAAGTAGGTTTTGTTTACCCACTCACAGTGCCATATCCTTATAGCCACATAAGGGTTCAGGTAGTATTTTGGCAGCACAGAAAAGAAGGCATGCCAGTTAGTGATGTCTTGCTATGATTTGTGTTTTCTGCTTGACCAATGATTGCAGGCTGGATTTTGAACAGGTGTTTATGCCACTTGGGACATTGGCTTCACTTTCCAGCTTAGTTGATCCACCTGAAATCTAAAGCAAGACTGCTGACAATTGTCAGTATTTTCCTTATTTTGATTATATGTCTGTAGCCTGTCATCCTGTTACAAGGAAGTGAAATAGCACATATAATGTGGTGGAACCTTCTCATCTTCATTTCATCATAGTGCAGCTGTTTTGTGCTAATGAGAGATCTCCATTGTGGTCTCATCACAGGTTATCTTCTAAAAAGTCATCCACAACACAGTTCTGGTGCAAGCCACATTTTCTCTGTGTCCTTGGTCTCAATGAACACCATTCTTGTAACTCTTCTTTTTTTTTTTTTCCTTCATCTTTTGTTTTCACATACATGCATTTCAACTCATATTTCAGTACTACCATTGTTAGTATTACAGTGGCAACACTTTGCATGACTGTCGCAACTTTTATTTGCCTTGCTTGAAAGGAAAAATGAAGTCTTGACTGATTTCACAACAGTAATCTGTAGGACGGTGAAAAACCTTGGGTTTATTTACAAATGCTGTGACTACATATGTAAAATAAAAGAATTTAAAAAAAAGAAGTGGAAGCAATGCATTGCACACAGATGACTCATTAGTTGAAAACTGAAGGCACACTGTTATCAAGCAAATGAGTTCTTCAGCATTTCTAAGCCCTTGCAATTTCAATTGTTTGTCAAATAGCTGCTTACTTTCCTAAAGAAACCCTGTCTTCTAGAATTGCTAGAGATGCATGTTTACTATTTTAAATTCATGGTTGTAAGTAGCTGTGTTTGGGTTTTGGTTTTTTTTAATTTTTTTCATAATGTATATGGGATTAAGATACTGGGTAATAAAGAAACTCTAAATTGCTTTAAGCTATTAAAAAACTCTAACCATATAAATCCTCAAAATTTATAAATACTTACAGGTTCAAATAAAAGTCACTTCAATAATATCGCAATAGCCTATAAAATAATTATGGATATTGAATCCTGGAACTCCTCTAGGTTAAGTGATCATTAGGGGGTGTAGCCAGAAGCATTTGCATGGTGAATGTATGTGTAAATGTGAGAAGAATTAAGTGACCTCTTTAAGCAAACTACTAATTAA
>VXBX01003583.1:217377-229155 GCA_013400415.1 Scytalopus superciliaris | reverse complement strand
TTATGTAGGTATTATTAGTGTTAAAAAAGCCACCAAAATTCACTCCACCACATCTATAAAATATTTTTTAGTCAAACTTGGAATTTGATTGGCATATTACAGTACCATGTGCTGAGCTTTTCTTAACTAACACAGCACACTTCAACTGCTGTCATCTGGGAGAGCAGGTGAACACTGCCACACTGCACTACATTTCGTGTATGTGTGTGTGTATATACCAGGTATATATGTATATATAATATATATGTATGTATGTATATATATTACATACCAGATTTCGGCTTTTAGGAATAGATTTTCAAGCAATTTACCCCCTTTTTTTTTTCCTGCTGTCACATTGGTAAATGTGGTTTGATCCCAGAGGAATGCATTTGCAGTTAAAGTTGAATCAATTCTTAATCAGTACTTCTGGTTGTTGGAAATCTTACTTGNGCAGAAGATAAGGATGGAGATGTGATAATTACAGTTGGTTTAATAAGCATTTGTGAGTGGCCTTCTTTTCCAGTTTTTGATTTGCATGTGATGAATTCATTTGTCCATAATTTATGTTTAGTTTTCAAACCAATCCTGAGGGAGTGCAGGAGAGAAACTGCAACTGCCCTAACTCAGTTGGATGTGCAGGGACACCTTTCACCAGATCAGGTTGACTTATTTGCAATATATGCACTAATATGTGTGAGAAGACAGGTACTAACTCCATTCAAGCTCAAGTTTTCCTCTCAGTCAGTGAATTTATGTTCTGGAAGTCTCTCGTATTCTGAATTAAAGATGTGTTGGTTGGTAAGATGATGATGTTCAGTATGCAATCCTTCCATTTTTAGTCATATTTCAATTGATTTTGCCTTAGTTTTGTAGCTGTTAAAAGCCCTGCATTGAATTAAAAGTGGCTGGTTTACCTTCATGCTGTGAAATCCAGACTCTGCAGATAATAGTTCAGGATTTCTACAGTTCTCCTTAGCTATGTATAATTTAATTACATCTAAGTTTCCAGGAAAACACTTTCTTCCCTGTTATTAATCTAGTTTACCTGATCTGCTCTGCTTCCAAAGTGATTTTTCCTCTCAAGCCTGATAGATGCTAGTCTATAGAATTTTGGGAAAAAGTGTCATGACCCTTTCATAACCATGAAGTTAAGAACTCTACTAAATAGTCTTTCCTTTCCAGTGAATCTGCCATTTTTTCCTGGATCAATAGTTCAGATATCACAAAAAGAATGAAAAACGATCCTACTCAGTTTGGCATAGGTGCTGCTCAATTTAGTGTGCTTCAGTAGTGATTCAAGTCTCCTGAGAGCAGGAGAGTAATGGTTTAGCTTCACAACTGAGCAGGTCTCCTTCCTAAGAAGAAGGAACAGCCTGTCTTGATTTCTCTACCTAAATCCAGTGGGAGACAGTAGCTAGATCCTTCTTTGTACCTGCTTTTGGCTGGCTCCAAGCAGTCCAGTGCTCAGGGGAATGGCTGCTTCAGTTCAGTTCTGAAGCAGCTTAGTCTCTTGTTAGCACAAGATGTTTCTCTGAGTGCTGTGCTTCCTCCAGGCCAATTACAATACCTGAGACCTTTATTGCAGTTTCTGTAATCTTCTCTGCTAGTGATGACTTATGAAGAAAGACTACATTGTGGTGGAGTGAGTTTGCCTTTCTATAAACTACATGAACGCTTCAAGGTTAAGTGCAAGGATTAATTTGCCATTATTAATTCTCTTTTTGTTATTCATTCAGAACTGCATGTATAAAGACGTTCCATCTCTTTAGCTTCGTTTCACAGAAAATATTTGTTACTGAAACAAAAAATGATGTTGATCATCCTTCAATTAATGTCTTTCAGAGAATTATTGTCAGTAGCACAGTTGAATGTAATGAATAATCATATTTTCAGTCTTTATTTATAAGATGATCTCTCTGCTTTATATAAAATGTTTCAAAGCATTTTTTTCAATATGAGTATTAGAAATACTTCCATTGTATTTAAAGTTAAAACCACAAATGGGAACTTTGGTGAAAAACTGTTGCTTTTCATATGCCACTTTATGTAGGTATTATTAGTGTTAAAAAAGCCACCAAAATTCACTCCACCACATCTATAAAATATTTTTTAGTCAAACTTGGAATTTGATTGGCATATTACAGTACCATGTGCTGAGCTTTTCTTAACTAACACAGCACACTTCAACTGCTGTCATCTGGGAGAGCAGGTGAACACTGCCACACTGCACTACATTTCGTGTATGTGTGTGTGTATATACCAGGNGCAAAGTGATTTTTTTTTTCTTTAGTGAGCTCATGTGATTCTGATCTGAAAGTATTAAGGAAAAAAATGGGAAACATAAGTATCCCAAACCATGAAATTAAATATGATGAATACTGTATACTTTAAGCTCATTATAATACATTAGAGTGATTATTGAATTCTAAGTATTCTATAATGTAATTGGATGTGAACTGTGGTGAAGGGTTGCTTCTGAATAAAAATTGAGCTACCTTCTTATCTACTGTCTCTTTCTCCATGTTATTGAATTCTGACGTGGCTGATAACAAAAGAATAACAAAGGAAGTGAAATACAATTTTTTCCTTGTGGACTCTGTCCGTTTGTTGTACTGGTTGATATTGCTTCCCCCTGTGTGCTTTATTTGAAATTCACCCCAAGCTCTATTAAAAGAAAATTAGCCATCACAGATTTAGCTTTGGCACAGCTGCAGAAGGCTGGTAATTAGAGTAATAGATGCATGGATTTGGATGGTCAGAGTATGATATAAGATCTGAATGTATTTTTGTTCACTGTAATTCTCAGCATGTCACGCTATCTCATTAAGATCATGCTATCTTTCATATATTCCTGAACTATGGTTGAGGCAGTCCTGTTACCAGAGGAATAAGAGGTCACAGTATGTAGGAAATACATATTTGAGTTGTCGCTTTTTCCTGTTACTGTGTTAAATAAACAAGCAGTGGACTGCACAAAATACTAGATTCACTTAATGATAGAACTGGAAGTTCTGGTGCCTTTTTTCTTTTTTTTATGCTTTACAAATAATATGGTACTTTATTCATCTGCTATTAGGACAGATTTTGTTTGCCACTGGGAATTTCCAGCACCAATTATCTGTACCACTTACTACTCTTCTTTTAAAATATTAAATTATAAGGCATCTATTCATACAAGCAGAAGAGAAGGTTGTTGTTTAACTGTGGTCATTCTGAGGCTAATATTAATAATTGATGTTCCCAGAGGCCATTTTCGTATAGGATATTAGATTATGCTGTTCCTCAGTTTAGAATGGCAAATTGAAGTTTCTTTGTATAAAATAAATAAAGGGAAAATATCTTTTTCTTTCTATGTTTATTTGGGTTTTTTTCTTGAAAAGGCACTTATAGCATGCCATCTTTATTTGTGCCTAATTGACATTTCCTTTAGGTTCCATTTTATGTCTAAACAGTACACAGCCCATATATCTGCTGAATGTCATCAGGGATAATCCAGTATGATCAGACAAAGGTAGTTCTTTATGTTTTGAAGTGCCTGTTAAAAGCTTCAATAAGGTTGATATTTTCATTTTATGGTAAACTTTCCCTAGTACTTCCTATTCAGCATGTGCTTAAATATCATCTTTTATGTGTTCTCCATAAAATGGGGATAATATCCAATTATTTCAGACATCTGAGATTTCAGTATGTCAGTTTTCCTACAATGCTGACTTAAAATGTCATGCAGAGTTAAACTAAAGATAATAACAGTTAAATTGTTTGTCATGCTGCTGCTGAAATGTTTTGTAGACCTAGGTATATTTAAAAAATGCAATGTCAATATTGCCAATAAACTATTTTAATAAAAATTTATGTGGTGATAGAATTCACCAATAACTGCTAGTACAAGGGAAGCTGAAAATCTATTATCATTTTTGCTTTCTGTGTTGTTACATCTCATCTTTCAGTTAGCAATTAGAGGTTGGATTTACCATTAGAATGTAACTTCTTCATTGTGATCAGTGAGACTCTTTGCATTGTATTTTAGGGAACCTTGAGTATTTCCTGTGTTCATGTATAACTTATACGTGACCTGGGATGTTAATCTAACACTTGCAGATTTTGTGCTTCTGAAAGAAACTAATCTGGCAGCCCTGGTGAATGAAATCCCTGGACTGGCCATGAGAGCAGAACAAGATTCACGTTCAAACTGTCCCTGCCAGCCCACCCCAACTGATGTCTTGTCCTGTCCTGACAAAGATTTCCTTGGATTTCAGGGCTGCCGTGGCCACTAATGTGCTGTCTTTTCATTAAAGAAAGCGCAATGCATTGTTTGCCATGTGGAAAGTGAGAGTGACGCTCACTGACTTACACTGGATGAATGTTTAGCAATATTTTTGTAGCAGTAACCGATTTTCTGGCCTTGCACCCACATAATCCACCTTGTTGTTCCAATGACATGGTCAGCTTTCCTCATTCAACGACTACAATGCCTGAAGAATAATACAACTGAAAATCACGGAGATGTAAGCTGTATGATCAGACTCTTGGGGGCAGTGAGCTGTAGCAGTATTTTACAGATGGGAGGTGATGATAATTTTACAAGCATTTGCCCAGTCCTTTATGGGAAGGAGTGAGACTGAGCATGGAACTGGATTCCTGGACACAGCAGACTGGGCGGATGATTTGGCGTCACACAGGAAGGACATGAAAAACCCTTTCTGAGTAGCATATGTTTTATACCAAAATAAAGGGAAGGAAATTTGCCATTCTAAGGATAATACTTTGTAAGAGAATGACCCTAAACCCACTTTTAAAAGTTTTCTGATAGTCCTGGGCTTCTCATTCTGAGATTTCGTATCTTTCCCTACCCTTCCAGATTTTTACTGTGTAACTGGCTAAGATGTGAGTGAGGAAAAAAAAATAAGCAAAGGGAAAATTTGTTAGGAAGGAGATATTTTTTGCTCTTGGTAAAGCACACCAGTTTTACTGTATTTCTGCTATTGCGTGCAGAAGTGAATGTCAGTGAATCTGTTCCCTGAAATCTCAGATAATGACCTGATCTTTCTGCAGGGCTGTAGTCATGTTTAGGTTCCAGGGATCATCAGAGAGTCCAAAAGGACACCACAAAGTTCAGAATGGTGTGAGATAGTGTAGTATAGTATTGTATATGTAGCATGTATATGATGAACTAACATGGTTTGTTCTTTTAGAAGTGTACCCATTTTATTATTATGATCCAGTTGTTCTATATAAAACCAAAATAGAGTTCTTAGAAAACTTAGTGTAGACAGTGGGAAGAAACATTAAGTATCAAAAGCTAATTATAGCAAGGCTGATAACAGAATAAATTCTTAGGTTGTAAACAATTCATAAGAAATTTTAGAGGAGGAGATTTAGATTTTTTTCTAGTCACAGAAGATGTATAGTATGAAGAATATCCATTTTTTGCTATTATGGAGTTGAATTAGTCTATCTTTTTCTCATGACATATCCCTGCTACAGAAAATTCCCTTGTGAAAAACGAGTCATCTTTGCTAGGAATAAAGCAAATGGGACTGAATGAACTGTAAGCAAGTTTTCTTAGACTCCCTCATTCTATTTAACATTCTGTAGCATTTTAAGTATTACATTATTGTGTTATTTGAATAACATAGTCCTAGAATAATAAATCTACTCACTGCATGAGAGTGACTGGCTCGATCTAATTAAGAAGTGAAGAGTAAACTACGAGAGTACGGGATATTGAAACAAAGATAAAAATAACATGCAGTTAGTGTTTGTGAAAACTATTGTGCTGACCATAAAGTCATACAGGTAGTATAAAAAATGTTCCCTCTACTCTCACAGTCCTATTGCAGTGAAGAATAGTGAGTGAAGTGTAATTACTTTCTTAAAAGAGGTGGACTGCAGGGTTTCATTTTTGCAGTGGGTAAAGGAGGTATTAGTGGTAGATGATGAACATTGAATTAGTTGATAGGATAAGACAAAAGCAGAAGAGGAAGGACTGGGGAGAAGCATGAGAGTGCAGTCAGCTGTACTGGTTGCTTCAGAAGTGAGGTATAGAGTGGTTCTTTGAGCACACATTGTTCACCAGAGGGTAAGCATCTGTGTCAGTGTTTGCTTAGTAAAGCTAAAATACTCTTTCATGTACACCGTTTTCTTTTCTTTAGGGTGTTCAACTTTCTCTGGTTTATTTGTTATAGCAGAAAATTCCAGCCAGTGTCCCTGAAAATGTCGCACTAAGGCATAATGTGTTGGTTCAATATTTTGTTGGCTTCCTTATACCAGTTCTTGACATTCCAAAGAGGAATGTACCACCATTATCTCAGACAGGAACTACTTTCTTTTTAATAAAGAAGTCTTAGGCTCTGTGTGGTAACAAATAATAAACCCCCATATTTCTGAGGAAAGCAAACATATTTCCCTTTTGTAAGGTTTATACACATATACCAACNTATGCATATTAGGTTATACCTATGTTGTGGATTTGACAAAGTGTTTATCTGCTATTTTTTCAGATAGGAGTAGTGATGATACACCCTACTCTAATGTAATTTTACAATGCCTCAGGAGGTTTTTCAGAAGTGCCTCTGGGCTTTACATTAGTTTTATCAGTGATGTATCATATTCAGCCTTGGTGTATGACTGTGCGTAGTGAAAAACAGAAGAGAGAAGCATGTATAATGTGTTTTAGTGTGTATTCATGAAGTAAGGTAGTTTTAAAGTTTATGCAACTGAAAAACATCATGTGGAGAGTATATTACTTCTTCATGATGATAGATGGCATGTAGTTCTACATATAAAATAGTAAAGGAGAGGCTCTTTTCCAGCTTATTGGTCTTTTTTGAAAATCAGGACATTTTTCTCATAAAGCTAAGAGGAACTTAGGAGAAGTTATGCATGTTCAGCTCAGTTCGAAGGTAAATTCAATTCCAGTAGGTACTGCTCACAAGAAGTATTCTGATCAAATTTAATCCATTTTAAAGGAATCACATTCACTGAGAATAAGTAAAATAAAACACACAGAAAGCTGTGTGCATGTAATGTTCTCTTACTTTTTGTCATTATTCTGTAGTTCTCAGCCTCTTTCAACCTCTTTCAGTAGAATTGTAGCACATGGATATGCTTTTATGAAATGTTTTTATATCACTGTGAGTATTGATTGAAATAAGGACTTACTCTATGTCAAAGGCTGTTAAAAATCCCTTATGCAAGGCAGTAAACAGCAAAGAAGAAGGCATGTTAGCTGGTTTGGAAGACAGATGGAGATCATCAAGGTACATGGAACTGTAAGAATTGTTGAATCAATGTTACAGTATTCTTTTGTTCACAGATTTAAGCTGAGTCATTCAAGCCTGACAGAAAAAGGTCCTTGCAGTGTTGGATGTCAGATACTTCAGGTGTCATGGCTTCTGGGAAATAAAGAGGAATGACTGAAATAAGGACTTAGGATAACAGAATAAGTAAAAATACTTGATTTGATCGGCTTCTGCTCTGGAAATAATTTGGATTTTGGAGATCAATATGATCAATAACTTGCAAATGTTTAAAAGGAAGGTTTGAAACTTTCCTGGTAGGAGTACTGCTTCTTAGTAACCTGGTTATAAAAATCTCTATTGCTATTGACTAACAAATTAATTGACTGTCCTTCTTGATTGGTATCATAGACCTTACTGACTTCTCATTCTCTTCCAGAAAGCCACCCTTCTTATTGCTTGTGCAGACCAACCTGTCTTGCACAAGATTATCTGAACCAGGTTTTTATCCTCCTTGCAAGGGTCATGCATGGAATCATGAAGTCCCACTCCCTCCTTGTTTTCTTATACTGAAACCACCCCTCACCTCCCTTTCATGTTGCAAATAGTCCTTATGGCAGCTAGTGTAACTGCTTAGATAAAAACTAGTCATAGATCTATGTTCAATATTTCTCTAATTTGAAATGGCCAGGGATTGTCATGTTCCTGACTGAAAATTCTGAGTATCATAAACAGATAGCAAAATTGAGATGGCAGGATAGTCTGTACTGCTGTTGTCTTTTTTTTTAGCCAAACTGAAGTGTAAAATAATATAGCTGGTTACAGATATATTTATTTATCCTAGTTATTTTTTAATGTATTTTAATTTTGAAGGGGTTCTTTAACTTCTGTACGTATCGTTAATCTTCTGTAGCACAGCTGGACTTCAGTTGTGAATTGAAACTAGATGTTCTTAAGTTTGTAAGTAAATAACCACAAGAGAGCATTATAACCCACAGAGGGAGTCAGGCAGACAGAACTCTTAGAAGACTGTAAAAGTTATGGAAGATTTTTTCTATGTCAAATATAAAGACATATTTTTTCCTTAAGCAGGCAGCGTTTGCTTTTTTCAACTATCAAGGAGCTATTAAATTGAAGTGTTTCAATTCCCTCTTGGGGAGTATTTTATAGCAGCTTTACACAGTGCTTGGTAATCTTTTAGATTTGACAGCGAGCCAGTATTTCTCTCTGATGGTTTTAACCTATTCTTTAAAACTGCACAATTCACCTCTACTGATGTTCTGAGCCCCTTGCAGCAGACCTTACATAAACCTTGAGCTGGACTCTTGGTGTGTCACTGATGTGCTGCTGACATGGGCGAGGGATAGGAGCAAGGACAAAATGGGGCTCCCTAAGGAAGCCTGCAGCTGAGGAAGCCAAAATTTGTATGGTAGCTTTGCTGCACACAGTGTGGGACTGTGTTTCTTGTCTCCTCAATGACTAAACTTTTTTAAAGGCTTTTTTTTTAAAAAAATGTACTTCTTTTATCAATTAATTAGCAGCTGCCAAGCAGTTACCTGATTTATCTTATTACATGGAACAAAAATATCCTTAATTTGCCTATACAAGTTTCTGTGAATTCTAATTGAAACTTAAATACATGGACAGCCCAAATAAATCTGTAAGGCTGCTTTGCTTTGAGATATTTGGAATTCATATTGTAAGTGGAAAGAAAAGTCCATACTTCAAACCCTTTTTTAAGAGATACAGAGTTTGCATGTATGTGACTGGTTGAAAAGTCATCTTTTCATATATGATAAAATGAACAAATGCACTAATTCAGAAAAGCTATACTTCTTGGGGTCTTTCCTCTTTTGACCACTACCTCTTTGTTGTGTACTATATGCCTGACAGTACAAAGAATAGATTCTAAGGCAACTGACAATTCTGATGTTTATTTTAAGTCAATAAAAAGTTGCATTAGCTTACTTAATTCATCTCTTAGAAGCAGACATTGGTCCGTACACCTGTTTAAGTGGTTTTGGTTTATTAAGTAATTGCATTAATAAAATAGGATTTCATAATTTTCCTAGACAGGTTTCTTACAATCTAGTAGATAATGATCTTTTATTTTCCTATGCTCAATTTAATTACTAGTATTTAATCAGAGTCCATGCCTACTTTGGTTCTCTTTCCCTTCTGCATGATTGCCTAGTAGTATTTGTATTTTACTGAATGTCTGTAGGTAGCTTAATTTTTCAAAATACAGTAATTCCTGTTTTACAAGTTAAGTCTGACTAACTAACCCCGTGTTTTCCACTAGACATTTCTCTTCCCACCCTCTCACTCTTTCTCCCTCTCTCTTCTCCTCTCCCCCTCTCTCCCAGCCTTCCTCTCCTTCCTCCTCTCTTCCTCTCTTTTTGCTTCTCTCTTTCACTCCTCTCTTTATTTCTTTTTATTTATTTGCCCATGCAGCTGCACCTAATTTGATATAATCTGGAAGTTTAATTAGATCCCTGTTTGACTTTTCCTTCAAATCATTAAGAAACGTGCTAAATGAAAACAGGAGACTTCAGTTAGTTGCCATGTATTATAACACCTTCTCTTTTATGAAATTTCTTACCCGTAGTCTCTTTAAGCAGGAAGATTTAGGGGTTTAGCAGATGACTAGCTAAACTTTGGTAACTTTATGACCTTTGCCCACAGCAAATGCTGCAATGATTGTAACATGTTAAAAGGTAAAAGGGATCCTGTGTAGCCACAGTGTAATGGCAGAATGGTTTTGTGTGGGGGAATATTTCAGAGTAATAGCCAGATATAGTAAATCCATAGCTTTGCAATAGTTTTCTAGTAGTTCATTCTATTCCCATCTTTAGATTAAGCACAGAAGTGTTTCCTGCACCTCCAACAGACTTTGAATCCCTGTAGGAAATGGAACCCTCCAGATCCATAGGCAATCAACACCATACACGAGTGAGCATGGTTCATCACACACAGCAGCCAGAGGCAGAGTGGCTGCCTCTAAATATAAAAGTCTGAATTTTCCAGGGGAAGGACGTTCTTGTAACAGATGACTTCATGAGGTGGTGTGCCGTTTTAATAGAAGAAAAAAGGATGGAGTTCAGTAGGTGCTGAACTCTGAGCCCCTGAACTTACTAATACGTATTCATTGACTCATCCCAGCTATGAAATCTTACCATGATGAACATCCACATACTTGAGAGTTCATCCCGTTTTCAAGAGCTATGGCAGTCCTGTCCCATCTCCTGCTATCACTGTGAGACATAATCATGATCCTTAATCAGCACACTGTCATCTCTCGTTTCTTCCACATTTCCTACTTCAGGTACTCAACAAAATTCCATCAAAATTCCTTCACTTTCTTCTTGTGATGAAAAAAGTGCCACATTTTTTCTTCCACATTTATGCTTTATTTTTGAGTAGGAAACACATTGTAGATTTTAAGCAATAGCAACAAAAGGCAGGACAGAGGTTCAGTTTGTTTCCTATCTTGTTAATTTACAGAAAATTAATGTAATTTTATTCCTTTCAGCATATAATTCTCTACAATATACTAGCTCTGTGAATTTTCTTGCATATTTCTGTAAGCTAATTGAAAATCTTACATAGCTGTCTATGACAATTGGTAAATTATTATTCATCTTCATTTTAATTCATCTTTGCTTTAGGTTATTCTATGACAGTTACAATATTACTGTTTTTAAAATACCAAAATATCTTAACATGCCATTAAACATTTGTTCGTAACCTTTGATTACAAGCAGAGAGATAGTGTAAGGTAGAAATTACCTTTTTTTTCTCTGGTTAGAAAATTATAAATTAATGGACTATTACTGTAGATCTTTGTCAATGACTTCCATTGCTAAGAATGCTTAGCTAGCATATGCTACTTGTGCCATCAATTTAAATTTTTCCCTCTGTAAGTAAGAAACAATCTAGTGGAATAATTGCTTTAATTTGTGGTTGATTTATCTCTTTGCTATTTTTTTAATGACTGTTTCTTAATAAATCAAGAGGTTTATTTTTTTTCATATTCTACCCCCAAATTTTAGGACTTTAGAATTTTAGGGCTTTTTAGAATTTTATAATTTTTAGAATTTTGTATGTCTAGCACTACTTGGTTCTGCTGATTTGCTCTGTTTTTTCCTCCTGAGTTGTAATCAGACCTAATTTATTTGGTTTCTTTCCTTGTGTATTATTTTCATGAATATGTAATTTCTTATACCTTAATTATGCTGGATGCCTCATTGCTTTGTGGCCTGATTACTAGCTTTACATATTTTACCTTGATTAATAAAGTGTCTTGGGATCTAGTACGTATAAAATACTTTATCTGCTAAAAAATCATGAACTTTAGTCCACGCTTATCTGTTACTTCTGAAATTTTAATCCATGCCTGGCTGCTGGTAAGAGCAGAAGTAAATTTAAGTGATAGACACGCATGTAAAGGTAAATTAAACTATTCCAGAATAAAACATTGTTGGTGCTAGCTCTTGAAAAGCAATAGTGACTAAAGTTGCTGCCTGCCTCAGATGAACTTTGGTATACACCAGTACTT
>VXBX01003583.1:202245-215718 GCA_013400415.1 Scytalopus superciliaris | reverse complement strand
GCAGTGCACAGGAAAAATGGGTTATAAAAATCTACAGAGATATCAATGCAAAGAAGACTATTATAGACTAAAATGACTATGACGCTGTTTTCATCAAAATAATTGTTCTGAAGAATGCAAGCAATAACTATTTAGTTCTAAAACAGTTGAGAAACAATGCAGATAAAAAACATTTAGATGCTGCTGATAGGAATGTTTCTGTTCCAGGAGCAGGGTTTGTGAAGACAACCTCAGAAGCAGGAAAAAAAGGGAAGGAATAGATGATGTAGCAATTTATTGCTTCATTTCCATCTTCACAGTCTACTGCTTTGATTCTCCTCAGAAACTGCTCATTGTATACTATGCCCATCTTTATTGTTTTTAAAATAGCTCGTACAGAAACTCTGCCCTACTGGGAAAATGGAGGACACATAGTAGCTTACCAAAATAAAACTTAAAGATAGAAGTTTTCTAATGTGTCTGTAGATCTGCATAGTCCCTTCAGCAAGACAACAAGTTTACAGTTGTGTTCAGCTACTGAATGCAGTTTTGAGGGGGTTGTTTTGTTGCTTCTTTTGAGTTCTTTTTGCAGGACTTTTTTAAGTTCTTCATCTGAAAATGCCAGAGTGCTTTAGAAGGAATAATTCAATGTCCCTGGTGCTGTGAGCTGGGAAAAGTTACTCATTTTATAGTTGAGAATAACTGAGCAATATCCAAAACTGGGACACAAGCAGAGCATTTGACATTACTGAGAAATCACTACTGCATCTCACTGGGACTTTCTCTGGTTTCCTAGCACTGTTCATCTATGAAAATAAAGATGGACTTGCATTATATGAGGAGCTTAGATAAATACTTAACATTGCATTTAGTATTGCTCTCCACATATAGCAAAAGTAGTAGCACATACATATTAAAGAAGTTCTAAAATAGGTATCTTTTGATTTAGGCACCACTGAAAATTACATGAGGTGTTTGAAGGTGAGGTGTTGTCTTATAGTCCACGGAAACCCCAACAATTTCACTTACATTTTCACTTCCTGCCCCTTTTCTCTTTGTGTTTAGGTAATAGACTATTTTCATTGAGTTTAATGTGCAGAGGAGATAAACTGATCCTGTTCACTAATTAATTACTTGCTTTTATCACCTAAGAGTATTTTAACTGCATGATCCAGGGGTGGGATGTAAAATGGGTAATTAGTTCACTGAGGCAATCTGTGCTGCCAGTTTAGCAATGAGGAGTTTACTCTCCTGTTTTGATTTGCTTTAACTGATGTGATTCCTTTGAAATACCACATACTAGTTGTTCTCTAGTTCTTTTGGGATGGTGGAAGTAAAGTGAGGAGAGGGTATAAGAGTGTCTTTAAAGTTTAGTAGGTTTACATCTTCATTGAAAGACGTGAATCCAGGTGGTAACAACTCCCAGCAAAGAAATTTTCTCTAATTCTTATTTAACTGGCTACTGAATTTTTAACAAAAATTCAACAGCAAATAGCAAAGTTCTATGGGCTTTCTCTTGCAGTTTCACCATAGTCAACCCATATTAGTGATTCCTAGTAGATGTCCTGTTTGTGTTTTTAGGGAAAACACTGCAATACTTAAAAAGAGAATTTCCAAATTACACACTAATTTTCATTTGTTAGTAGTTGAGGGGAAGGCACTTTGTTTCTAATAGCACTAAGAACTTACATAATCTTGATATTAAATAGTGAGGGTCAGATTTTCTTTTACTGAGGAACTTATTCTGCAGAACCTTCTGTTTAATTTGTGCCAAATTTGTAGAGCTTCCATGACGTAAATAAAGAATATTTTCTTGCTTTCTATGTTAAAGATAAGTACTGATTTTGTGGAATTACTGCAGTAAGTAGCAAATGTTGTATGAGAAAAAAAAGAAGCCCCAAACAGACACCTAATTTCATGCAATTATATCTATATTTCTTCAGGTTGTTGGCTTTAGGGAACATTAGGGAAAAGGAAAAGAAAACAAATAGAACACACTTGTTTTTCAGGGGAAAGAAGACAAATAAACCGTAGTTGATTTTGGGAGAGGTATGTGTGTGTTCTTGTTTTGGTTTGGTTTTTAATGGCTATGTAGAAAGAGTCATGATTTACTCTAAGTATTTAACACTGATGTTATCCTTAATACTGGCTCCTTATAGTTGTTTTTGGTCATCAGCCCTATATATTTACATTTTCTTGTTTGCCTTCATTCATGCTTTTTGTCATACATATGGAATGAAACTCTGTTCCATGCATTTCATATGAAAGGTTAAGAGGTAAAGGGCTTTGTTATAAGCTCTTTATTATACTAGAACTCTTTATCTGTAACCAGTAGAAATCAATTAGAATCATGAAAATGGGAAGAAAATTAATGCTGTAATTTATTATTTTTAAAGTAATGAAAGTCGTAGTTGCTGATGCAAATTTTTTTTTTCAGACTCTGGCTAAAAATTCTGTAATAAATCCCAGTGACCAAAAGCATCTTTTGTATTTTTCTGCTGTGTCTAGACTGAAAAATACAAACATCCTTTCCTGCCAGACATGATGAGAAACAGTAAGAATTTAATTGAAAAATATGGAAAAATCTTAACCAAAACCTGACGTAGTTGTAGCTTTCAGTGTAACAATGTTTTTAGAAATGCTTTTAAGCATGTAAATAGGTGTATATATATGTATGTGTGTGTGTGTGTGTGTGTGTGTGTGTATATGTGTATGTATTTATTTTTTAAACAAATCACTGAGGATGTGAGACAGATGCAAAATGACAGCAGAAAAGCTAACAAGATACTCTTCCAGGACATTCGTATGCCTGAGAAATAAACTATCACATCTAAGATATTTTCTAAATAAGTGAGACAAAGAGCCTACCATACACATGAAGATGGGAAAAGGCTAAATTGCTTATGTCAGAAGTAAACATATTAGTGCTCAAAAGACTTTATTAACACAAATGATGTATTAAAAGTAATACATAGTATTATAGCTTCAAAAATGTAAGATTTTTAGCTTAAAGCAGGAAAAGGCATTAATACTGTGAGACTCATAATGAGCACTACTACATTTCATTGGCTCTCTGTAACTTTATTACTAAGTTAAATTTCATCATAATGTCTCCTTTTCGATCTTATTTTTAATAGCTTGGAACTCGCTCTTTCATAAGATTTTACTCGTATTCTGTGGAAGGTGGCAATAAAAACGCTTCTCTATTTGAAACAAACTGAGACAAAAAGAATGAAGCAATTTGCCTGGAAAGATTGATGTTGGAGTTGATAGTTGTGTCCATCAGCACAAGTTGTGGACCATTAGCTGACCACTGGCTCATGATTCCTCCCTTGGCACTTGTGTGCAGTGTGGCAGCTTGGATAGTATCATCGTGCCACCCACTGCCAGCTGATGGACAGCTTGAAAGCCACAGTTTCATGAAGCAGGGACTTTGTGTCCATTGTCTTTCAGAAGATCTAGTGTTTATTTACATGTATCCTGAACGTAGTGTCAGAGACTTTACTGACTTCCACAAGCACCAGTTGATTTTCATGCAAGTGTTTTTGTAAATTTTCAGTAAGGAAGGAAAACTTTTTATCTAGATTCTGAATGAAAAAGAGAACTAATGCACAAAACAGGCAAAAATTAAGGGAACTGAGTGTCATCTTTGTTTACAAGCATCACACTGTGCACTGTTTACAATACATTTTCCCTAGAAATCAGACTTGTGCATGAGGAATAAACCTAAGGCAGTTCAGTATACAGATTTTTCTTAGCCTGACTCAGAAGATGTTTAAATACTGGTTCAAACTTCAGGTAGGAAGATGTCTGTGATTTCAATTAATTGCAATTTTTCTCAGATACAACCTCATTACTTTTTCTGCTCCTTATGTGCATGAGTTGCAAAATCTAGATTATATTGAGTAAAACGATAAAAAACTAATTACTAAAGTATGATTGGAACCTGAGCCGTAAATTCTTGAAGTTTCATGGTGATACTTTTTACTCACTTGAGTATAGGCAATAACAATTTGATTTTGTTTTGCAGCTCTCTTACTTTAATCAATACAGCTCTATATAACAGTACCACATGTCAAACTATGTAACACAGTGCACATTGAGCTATTTTATGCATTTATGCACAACTTCAGCAGGCACCTGTGAGTTCAGGCTTATTTTTAAGCATTTGGTCTTCTCAAACTGCAAGAATGACATCATTTGTATCACTGCAGCATCAAGCTCAAGTGCCATAAATGCTCTTAGTGGCAGAAAAGCTGTGTGAGTCACATACATTAAAACTCTTAAATCAAATTATAGTATTTAGGCTCATAGATGAGCTCTGTCTACATATCAAGTAACATAGTGCAAAATCAATATGGATGGGCTGATCAAAGGAGATGTACCAGTTTTAGCATTCTTATATATAGGTCAACACTTTTACCTTGGACTAAAGATAGTTCAGTCCTTTGTCATTAATGCCCCTGCTGTGGGTAGTGTTTAAAGCTGTTTGTCATTGGTTCAGACCTTTCCTTCTGCATTAGCTCTAGAAACAAATTTTGTACACATCATGGGCAGAATTCTAAGTTAGTTTCTTCCAAGAGCAATCTAGTTTGCATGCACCAAAGTCATTCTTCAAAAACCAAGGAATGTGTGTGTGTTAACATCTCAGGGGATTCACTTCAAAACTATGCTATGGCTCCAATCAAAAAAATTAAACTTTATGTAGTTTTTCTGGAAAATTCACATAAGACAAGCCATTTTTTAGGCATATTAGCTATTTAAACTGAAAACAAACACGGTAAATTTAGTTTAAAAATATTTTGGCCATGCTATTCTTGATGGTATAGAATTAAGTCTTTAATATATCTCTCCCTTCAAAAATTTCCTGTATTTTATTACATTAAGATGGTAATAACAATAATAATGATAAGAATAATAATAAATTTTTATAATGTTGTATTTTTATAAGGTGTGAAAGACAGAAATGTAATATACATATAGTATGTTTGTAATATATTATTAGCATGTAGAGAAGCCACAATAAGTCTTTTCTCAGGTATTACTACATGCTGTTTCATAATCTAAAAAACAAGTTTGAGATGAAGGGAAGGAAAGGACGGCTGTTGATTTTCTGAGCTTCTCATCAGTCACTGAGCTAAAATTCTTTTTCCTGTGCTGAGTAGCTTTTTATTTTTGATGGAAACTCTAATGCTAAGATAAGATGGGCAGAGAGAGGATGGAGCCATTTCTCTGGTTTCTCACTGTCTCTCATAATTATTGGAGTACATGTAAGGATGCTTCTTCAGATTCTGATGTATTTTGCATAAATCTGGTTTGTTCATCTGCGGATTTATTTCTGTGGCCACTGAGGGCAGTATGGTGAGTTGACTTTGACTGGCTGCCAGACGCACACACAGCTGATTCCTCACTCTCCCTCCTCAACAGGGCAGGGGAGTAAATCAGGCAGAAAAGCTTGTAGGTCAAGATAAAGGCAGGGAAATCACCTACCAATTACCCTCACAGCACAACAGACCGAACTTGGGTAACAGAAATTTATTGTATTACAACTTACGATAGAGTTGAGTGGTAAGAAATAAAGACAAAAACTGAAATACCTCCTCTATCCCTCCCTTCTTCTGAGGCAGTCCTTCATGAGAATATGGTCAGTCTGCAAGTGCTCCTCTGTGCTGCTGCTTCCCCCTCACACTCTTCCCCTGCTCCACTGTGGGTCCTCTCCGTGGACTCCAGGGAAATCTGCTCAGGAGCATCCCCAGCACCTCATGCCCCGACATCTTCAGTGACCTTGGTGTTCACAGGATAATTTCTCACTTTCCCCCCTACCCACCCTCCTCGCTGCTGTTTTCCACAACTGTGAAGTGGGGTTTTTTTTACTTTTTTGTAAATAAGTTTTCCAAGAAGTGCCACTGTCTTGCCTGAGGGGCTCAGCCATCTTAAACTACTTCAGGTACTTTCAGACGTTTAAAAATGTGGGTGTTCATTTCTTTTTCTAACTCAGGGACCTGGCTGCAAGGAACTGCTTGGTAGGTGAAAGCAACATTCTGAAAATAAGTGATTTTGGAATGTCTCGGCAAGAGGACGATGGCGTGTACTCATCATCAGGCCTAAAGCAGATTCCTATCAAGTGGACTGCTCCAGAAGCTCTGAACTATGGTAAGGACATACCTGTGTGATCTTGCAAAAGAAAAATAAAATCCAAAGTAGAGTAAGAAGCACCAGCACCACACCATGGGCAATATTTGAGTGTGTATATGTATATATATATTCCTACTCTCTGATTCAAATTAATAGTGTTTAAAATAATTTTAATTTTTCAAGTAAAAAACACTGTTTTGCCTTTAAGAAGAATATGGCAGCAACATCAAAATTGCTGTTATTCAGCAGTAGCATAGTGCTTTGGTTACGTTGCTGACTCATTTTATGAACAGCCTCATCAGTCATCTAAATCATGATCATTAGCAAAAGGCATGGCGAGTTCTGCACATTTATGGCAGTGAGTGTTCTAGTACTCATTGAAAACAGTAGAAAGTGTTCATGTACTAAAACACTGTGCTAGATAACTCATTGCACTAGTGAAAACCAGAGCCACTGATTTATTTTGCAGCTTTTCTTTATCTTTTTGTGTATTGCTGGGCTGTTATCTTGGGGATAAAAAGANTTTACCTTATATGAAGCTAGAAAAATGAGTTCTTTTAAGTAAAGTGGGCTGTGAAGAAGCAGCACATTAAAATAATTGATGGCATATTTTGAATGTACTTCTCTCAACATATTCTTTAGTTGAGCACTTAGAAAACAAATATTTTTAAATTCTTCATTTGAAGTGTGTGTAAATATTTCTGTCATCTCTTAAAGCCCTTTTTCAGAAATCAGTCATTGGAAACCATAAGTTTGTAAATTATGATTGATAGCAAAATCCTTTCATTAACACTTTTACAGGAGTTAATGGCATAACAGTAAAGCAGGTCATCCCTTTGAAAGATAATAGTAAATTTAGTTACAGTAATTGATCCTGTATTACGAGTTGCTGATAATACAGTAATTGGTCTGAGAGGTCTTTGTGTTGCTAATCTTCACTGGTGAAACACGTTTCTCTTTTGGGTGTTTGATCACCTATGAAAAGTGTTTTGAATTTTTACTTTTGTTATTTCAGAAATGTGTGCAGTGTATTTGGTATATTATGAAAACCTGTCCTTCATGCTTATTTTGTATTTACTAAAATCCTTACATATTCAATCAGCTGTAAGTCATTTTTTTGTAGTGCTTGGAAAATAAGCTCCCTCAAACCTCTGTTAATGTGTTCAGCAGTCTAATACTCAACTTTCAAAATGTCATAAAAGGTTTCTGTGAAAGATGTGAATAAAACTAGTTGGATTGTGGTTTACTATTTTTCAGCCTAATAAATATGGTCATAAGAATTGTATTGATTTGTGTAGGTAAGACTGAAGGTGTTTGGGACATCAGAATGAAATAGAACTGAATCTGCATTATTTCAAAACTAGCTGACAACCACTGGCCATGTCAGTCTTTAATGTCAGGATTTAAAGATTGTAAGGAAATGAGGAATAGGATTACTTGGTCTTTATGTGAATGACAAAGTGCTTAAGAAACTGCATAAAAGTTCTTTTTTTAGTCACTGCTGAATTCACTGTATGTGACAAATAAAGAGTAGTCACTAAAAGGTTGTAAGTTAAATAAAAACATGAGTTTTGAAGTCTAGAAACCAGATTAGGGGAAATGTAGTGGTTAGGGCATTGTGTCAGAAGTTAGAAGCAAAATTCAGATGCTGTTGGAGTTTTTGAGAAATGGGACCTTTGATTCAGTGAGTGCTGTTCAGTGCCATTCCATACCATTATTTTTGTTCGGAGCTATATCATTTCCCTTACTTTCATCTATTGTTTGTGATGCAAGTATTAATGTGTGGAGGGTTTGGATTTTTTTTTCTGAACAGGCCTTTTTTTTTTGCCCTTCAATTAATGTAATAGTGGAAGATGTGATTAACTGTGCAGAACTTGTACTTTCTTTAAAAAAAAAAAACACCTAATCACTTATCTTATATCTGCTGAATGTTCTCAATGAAAATTGTTAAATTAGTGGATGCCAAACTGTGGGGAACTGATACATAGACAAGAAAACTAATCTTAGTACAAAGAGCATAGTGAATATCCATAATTGCCATCTATGAGACACACAAGCTAATGTGGAGCAGCTGGAAGTGATGCTTAGTCTAATAGTAAACTGAATTTTCTGACATCAGAACGGTTGTCACTCTCATCAACTGTCACTGTAATTTACATGTATTTTCCTCTTTTTTTTCTAGTCAGAAGTAGCTTAGTTTGGTTGTTTGGTGATTAGCGATAAACAAACAATACACGCCCGAGCATATGTATGTTTTTAAAGAATAAAGGCACATATATACAAAGTAATAGTATGGAACAAAAAAGAACAGTGTTCAAAAATGTTGGAAGTAATGTTGAAAGTAGATTTTTAAGGTAACGTTTTCACTGATCCTGCTGCAAAAGCTGGGAGCCTTAACTTTCTGATGTGAATCCATCAGGGGTAATAGGAATGCCTGTTCCAAGATCTCTTTTCCCTGTAATAGAAAGCCGTGGTTCCATAAAGAGGCTTGAAATTCAATTATCTATCAATTATCTGGTTTGTTATCTCTGAACCATAGTTGAAGGCAATGGAACCACCAGGACGAATTTTCTTTTTCTTTAACTGATTGGGTGCCTCAGTTCTTCAGGGTCCAGCCATACCTTCATTTTTAGAGATAAGTTTCTCAGAGCATGAGATCCATGCCTTCTTCATACTTACAAACTGTGTTGGTGGTCGCTCCTCTGAGATCACTCATTGCCATGTGAAATTAAAGAACTGGGAAAAGTAATTTTTTTGAAAGCTTATTTTGAATTGAAAGTGATTATAAACAAGGAGGAAAACCTAACACTCTTCTATTTTTGTGCATTAAGAAGGAAAGAAATTCTTAACTTGCATGAAAAATAACTGACATGCTATGGTCTGTTAAATAGACCTTAAAATTGGCATATATTATTCCTAGGTATTATCTTTGAGATGATTTGTTTAGTCTTTGAAATACTGGAGACACTGATGTCTGCAGAATGTAGTTACAGCTTTGCTATGCTTGAAGCTTGCCAATTTAACACTTCACCTTTACAGAATTCTTTTGGCCATAATTATCTGAAATATTAATTTCTCTGTATGTTCAGCTGAGGGCTTGCTTTCCTTTTCTTAGGGAGATACACATCTGAGAGTGATGTATGGAGCTTTGGAATCCTGTTGTGGGAGACATTCAGTTTAGGAGTCTGTCCGTACCCTGGAATGACCAACCAACAAGCACGAGAACAAGTTGAGAAAGGTAATTATTCACAGGGAGTGAAAGAAATGCTGTACAGATCCATAAGGATGTAGTGCATGCCGTACAAAACAGCAAAGAAATAACATGCAAGTTGTTTTTATGAAAAATAATATGAGGTTTTCTAAAAGGCTGAATCTGGCTCTCACTTGGAGTAGAGTGGTATGTAGGCCTTTTATAAAAAAGGAATATACTGACCAGTAGCTTAAAGGATGGAAGACTTACAGACTTTCATTGCTGCAGAACTAACAGGTGAGATGAGAGGAGGGATTTACTGCTGTGCAAAGCAGAGGCTTGACCAGAATGAATTATTTAAGATTATGCTAATGCAGGTATAAATATTCTAAACTGCCAGAAATAAAACCATATCATTGCACCTTCTGTATTAAAGCATTTCATAGGAAGATTTAGCAAGATTGTGGTGGAGAATGGTTAAGCTAGTTGAGTGTTGCAAGCCACATTTATCTTTTACAAAATAATCAAAAGGCTTTTACTTAAAATAGCAAATAACTGTGAGCAGGATTTCAGGACTTTGATTTATTTTTATCGTCTTTATTGATATTTCAGAACTGTTGCTCCTCTACATAGTACTGTGTAATTTATAAATAGACTCTAAACTAGTAACACTGCTAAATTATTTAAAACAAAGCATTTAAAAAATGGAGTCAAAGAATGGATGAGATGTGCAGGGACCTCTGAATGCCATCTGGTCCAAGCACCCAGCTCAAGCAGGACCATAATCCAGATAGCTTTTTTATATCTGCAAGGGTGGAGAAGCTGCCACTTCTCTGGGCAACCTGTGTCAGTGCTTGGTCACCCTCACAGGGAAAAAGTGTTTTCTGATGTTCAGGAGGAACCCCTGTGTTTCAGTGTGTTCCCCTGGTCCTGTCATTGGGCACAGACTGCAAAGATCCTGGCTTTGTTCTCTTCACACGCTCTTTGCAGGTGTTTATATACATTGGTGAGATCACCCTGAGCCTTCTCTTCTCCAGGATGAACAGTTCCAGTTAACTCAACATTTCCTACTAGGAGAGATGTTTCAGTGTCTCTGTCACCTTGGTGACCCTTCAAGGAACTCTCCCCAGTACATTCATGTCTGTCTTGTATTGAGAAGCCCACTGCTGGACCAGCACTCCAGGTGTGGCCTCACTTCACCAGTGTTGAACAAGGGGACAGATGATCTCCCTCAGCCTGCTGCAACATGCCTAGTACAGCCCACTGTACCATTGCATTCTTTGCTGGAAGAGCACCTTGCAGGTGCCTGTTCAACCCCTGGTGTCTGCCAGGGCCAGCAGGTCCCTTTCTGCCAGGCTATTTTCCAGCCAGACAGCCCTCAGCATCTATTGGTGCTCGAGCTTCTTCTTCCCCAGGTGCAGGACTTTGCACTTTGTCTTGTTGAACTTCCTGTCAGCCCCTTTCTCCAGCCTATCCAGGTCCCTCTGGATGGCAACACAACCCTTTGGTGTGTCAGCCCCTCCTCCCAGTTTGGTGTGTGCAAACCCGCCCCATCATCCAGACCATTAATGAAGATGTGACACAGGACTGGACCCAGTACTGACCCGGGGGGTACACCTCTAGTTACTGGCCTTCAAGCAGACTTTGTACCTCTCATCAGCTCCCTTCCAGACTTGTTTTCAATCCTCCTCCTGGTCATCTAGCTTGTAATTCAACAGTGTCTTTGTGAGGATTTTATGGGAGGCAGTGTTGAAATCCTTAGTGAAGTCCCCTTATGTACCAAGCCACTCATATCATTGTAGATGTTTCTCACACTGGTCAAGCATGTTTTGCCCTTAGTAAATCTGTGCTGACTACTGCCAATGACTTTCCTGTGCTTTGGTTGCCTGGAAGTTGTTTCCAGTATTAGGTGCTCCATCACTTTCATGCGGATCAAGGTGATGCTGACCAGCCTGCAGTTCCCTGGGTGCTCCTTCCTGAAGATAGGAGTGACATTTGCTTTACTCCTGCCTTCAGGTACTTCTCCCAGTAGTCACCATGATGGATGAAAGATTATTGGAAGTGCTCTTGCAGTGACATCAGCCAGCTCCTTCAGCACTCATGGGTGCTTCTCATCAGGGCCCATGGATTTGCCTTAGTCCATTGTTCTTCAGTATCCCCAGATCCTCTTCCACCAAGGGTACATCTTCCTTGCTCCAGCCTTTCCCTCTCGTCTCTGAGGCTTGAGATTCCTGAAGACTGGTCTTGCTAGCAAGGACTGATGTGAGGAAAGTGTTCAGTACCTCAACCTTCTGTGTGTCCTGTGTCACTGGGTGCTGTACCTCATTCAGCAGTGGGCACACATTTTTTCTAGCCTTCCTTTTGTCACCTACATACTTATAGAAGCTCTGCTTGTTGTCTTTGACATCCCTGGCCAGGGGTATTGATGATATGCTTGAATGGCCACTTACCTGTGACTTTTGAGTGATTACCTGCTAATTTACCTTAACTGATTGTCCATTCTCCTGCTCACACCAAGTCAGAGAACTCCCTCAGCCGATGGCTGCAGAAAGGTGTGGAAAGCCACTGTCTATCTAAGCAAACCAGAACAGAAAGAGTGTTTAATGATGGGAAGATACAAAAGTTAAGAAAAAAAGAGGGAGGAAAAGTAAATAACGAAAGTGCAAATGGAGGGGGGGAACTTCTAAGAAGACAAGAAAGGAAGGATAAAAGTTCATCCATTTTCAAAAAGAGCAAAGCAATTTACTCCTATCTTAATATTTATTATGTATTTCTTCACTACGGGGAGAAAAAGGAAACAAGCTAGAGGGTAGCTACTTTCTTAGATACAGGAAACAAATCTATGCAGGTTGCTGACCTAGGGATGACAAGCACACTGACAACTTAGCATGACCAGCTTAAATGTCATTAGTGCCTGAGCTTTCATAATTACTTTCATAATTATCTATCATGTATAAGGTATATATTGAAGACTGCCCTCATATTGCCATGAAAATCTTTTACAATGCAATTATCTTGAACTTTGCTCATTTCTGTTTAGATTTGTCAATAGGCTTTGGTTTTTAGTACTAAACATTTTCCCAATTTTTTTGTGTACTAGGCTACCGAATGTCTGCACCGCAAAAATGCCCAGAAGAAATATATAAAATAATGCAGAGGTGCTGGGACTACAAGCCAGAAAACCGGCCAAAATTCAGTGAGATTCAGAAAGAGCTGTCTTCAATCAAAAAGAAAGTGACATAGTGCTAAATAAGTGCCAAACTCAATATGTGGGACTTTATTTTCCAGTGAAGTAATTTTTCCCGTCAAACACTATGCATTTACCCAACATTATTTGCAATATTCTTCTAGGATTACTTTGAAATTAACTGGGTTTTTTGTATACATGTGTACCATCTTGAATGATGTCTACACCTGCATTAGAGAATTATACTGCGAAATGCTATACATCCAGTCACAGTAATACTGTAATTTAGGTTACATGTACATAGGAAAGCACATACTATAAATTTAAGGGACTGTGGCTTTATTTGTTTTACAGCAAGTAACTGCTAGTGACATTTGTCAGAGGTTTTCTACTTTAAGCTGTGTTCTCACTCTGCTGTCCCTGTCCTGTATGTCATCACTCTAATGTAGTGACTGCCATACATGTTGGCCTTACAACTGAAGACAATTTTGACAAGTATTTCAACTAGAAATTTATATTTTTTAAATTCTTTCTGCATCTGATATTTTTAAGTGATTCTTTGTCTTAAGGATGAAGGTCAGTTAGATTCTGGATGCAAATGTGCTCACTGAACAGTAAAATCCAGAATTTTCTCTTGTACAAATTGAATTACTTGTGCATTTTTTACAATACTATTGAAATACTTGGAACTTTTTATGTGATTTACTTACACCATGCCTTTTTGTTCTTCCTACAAAGCCATCAGAATTCAGTAATATGTCTCTTTTACTGTGACCTATGTTTCTTCAAGAAAAAAAAGACCAAGATTAAGTCTTAATGACATATGTTAAGAAATGCTGCAAATCATCTGCCTTCCAAAGAATATGTAAAAGCAGTAGGCCAAGAAAAAGAGGTTTACTAATTATAGCCACAGATAACAAGTATTGTTGATCTTGGAGGACTTAAAGAATATATTGCTGGATTTTCTTTTGATTCTGACCTT
>VXBX01003583.1:167494-202118 GCA_013400415.1 Scytalopus superciliaris | reverse complement strand
GTGTCCAAAGGACAATATTACTTCTGTATGGCATGAGGAAGTTGTTCAAGCAGCCAAAAGTAAAGAATCATGTTAAAAGCCTCTGAAAGGCAGGGAACAGCAGAGTAGAAATACTAACCTTCTATTTTTCTTACATAATTGCAATCATATTTGAAAAGATTGGGGATAAACAAGGTTTAAATTCACCAGGAATTAAAATCTTGTGTTTGTATATATATATATATATATATATTTGAAACCCATTAGCATCATGGAACGAGTCCTAATAAATGAGTACAGAACTTGCCATTCAGTGCCCAGTAANAGGGGAGGGAGGAAATGCACAGTTTGTTACTCTAACTCTGGGTCCTCTTTGCAGCTGGAATTATTTTCTAGGGCTCTACATAGGAATAGAAACAAGTTACAGACAGTATCCTGGTCTGAATTCCAGCATTAAGGTGCTTGAAATTTTTCTAGGAATTTACTAAAAGTTTTTCAGATCAAGGGATACCAGTTGCTGCTACTGCAAGTAAGAAACAGGGATTATAAGTAACACAGCATCTGGAATGTTAATTAGCCCTATATTTTAGTGTTACAGTGGGATTGAGGTGTAGTGAAGTCAGTGGCTACATTACATTTTTATTTCTGTTAGGGTGGGTTTTCTATTGTCCACATCATTTTTGCTCTCTAAAGTATATTTACAGTAGTACTGAGTGGTGGTTTAGGGCTATGTGTGACCAAAATATGTGTAGTCTAGAAGAGTTTGTCTGTTACATAGGAGTTAGTGTCCAAATACAGCAATGAATGGTTGTGGGGGAGCACATCACCTCTATCTGGGTTGGTACTGTCAGGAATCGTGAGTGCTTCTTGCATTTCTTAAGTGATTTTTTTTCTTGGAGCTAAGGAAGCATATATAGGAATACACCCATTAAGGTATAGTGCTTGGATATATTTGCTGAGGTCTGTACTTCAAGTAGCCCAGAGATACTTTTCAAGAGCAATAGGGAACAGTCTTGTTAGTTTGTATGCTTCTAAGTAGTACACAGAGTTTGTGCCTTAATTTGCTAGTGTGCTAATGCAACTGCAAGATTTAAGGAATGTTTCACAATCATTTGGAAAAATCCAAGATTCATCCTACCGCATGTCCTTATGTATGCATCAGTGAAGTGTGCAGATAAGGAGAACAGTGTCTTCTCTGTCAGCATTCATAGCTTTCCTGGAGAGTTAATATTCTTCTTCTGTTAAAGAGATGAACTGTTTCTTTGCCATATGCCCTCTTGACAGCAAAGAAATATTGCTTTATTTTTATAAAATAAAATGCTGTTTCCTCTGTCTTAAATTAGCCAGTCACCATCCAGACTCTCACAGAAAGATAAATATTATACTAATATTTTATTCTGAATTAGTAAACCTTCATAGTTTGTATCACACTTCTGTTTAAATTTAAAGTCTTTTTAAAACCTTGGCTTTCTACAGCATTAAGACAATTTATTACTATTCCTGAAGTAGGCATCAGTGCAGTTCCAAACTAGTAACACTGCAAGAATACCAGAAAGAGTTTATAGGTATAGAATAAATTTCAACACAGGCACATGTCTCTTCAATTATTTAAGCTGTTTTCGTGTCATTAATTTGGCGGTTTGTGGCAGAACTTGTTCATCACCTCTCACTTGTAAGTATTGAAACTGTACAATTTAGGAAGTGGAATCCATGCCTGTAGATACTGGTTTTGTGTCTTTGTAGATTTCTCACAGGAGAATTCACAAGCAAGCCTTGAAATTTAAAAGAAAGACATGGAACTCAAGGAGCAAAGCTGCCATATCCTTTAGATGACTTAGCCTTACATTAGGTTAGCCAGATACTGGTCACTTGGCTCATGGAGTGTGCTTATCATAGAGAAACTTACAAAGAAGTTAAGATTCAGTGTCTTTTGCAAGTGTGGATTTCAGGGTAGGCTCTTATACTGGGACTATCCCAACCACCAGGACCCTGAGGGAATCCTGAATTTTTTTACACTGTTAAGCAGGAGAAAGTGAATACTGTTAATCTCAGCTTGTTATGTGAGAGGGAATTCAACAGGTTATATTTTATTTTTAGGTTTTTCCTAGGAAGTGCATTCACCATTTTAAGAAAAT
Source organism: Scytalopus superciliaris (assembly GCA_013400415.1). Classification (NCBI taxonomy): domain Eukaryota; kingdom Metazoa; phylum Chordata; class Aves; order Passeriformes; family Rhinocryptidae; genus Scytalopus; species Scytalopus superciliaris. Next base: position 200,004 of record VXBX01003583.1, on the reverse strand, counting down.
TGCTTTGAGGGCAATTTTCAGTTGAAAATAAGCACATATTAGCTTCAAAGTCCAGTCATCAGTGAAATCATAAGGATTCCTAAACTTTTTTATTTTATGGAAAGCAAAATACTGAAAAGTGTCATCTGAAAGCAAACCTTATTTCAGCAAAGTGTCATCTTGTAGAATTAGGCTCCCACCAAGGCACTATCTTTGAAATGTACATTTTCATTAGTTCCTGTGAAAACCAGTGAACTAGCCTTTCATTTATCAATTGTAGTTATATTGCATTTCTTCTTAACAAAAATATGCCTTTTTGCAGAGTTGCCTAAACCTTTTTTGGAAGCTGTTACTGGGACATGCATCACCAAAAGGCTATTCAGTAAGAACTGAAGTTTGTAAAGCCTGTTCTTACTGATGAGGAACAGAAAACTGGTTAAGGAATTATTAGGTTATTCATACTTAAGTATTTTTTTCATCCATGTCTTTGACCACCTGTTTTGCTTACTTAAATCCTACAAGCACATCATTAAAACTGCCTGTGAGGTTGCCCATTTGTTGTTACCTCTTACAACTATTTTCTTACCCTTTTTACACCCGTTGTAAAGATGCTAAAGAGAAAAAAAAAAAGAGAAAACCCTCACATTTTTCTGAATTTAGAGTAACAAACTCTCAGAAGCATTTAGAAATGTCTCCCCCCAATTCTTCCAGATGTGCTGCTGCACAAATATTAACAATAGTGATTAAATACTAACCCTGTTTCCAGCATTCTTGCTGTCATATCCTGTAAATGTCAGTGCTACTGACGGACCTGAGGGAGTGCAATATTTGAAGACCTAAGTTAGTGTGTATATAGTGTCATCAAACATGATATTCAAGAGCAGCAGTTCTGAAAATGGCTGATTGTCACAAATGATAACTCATTGTAAAGATGAAATGAAAAGAAAGAGGCCAACAGAGAGAATCCACTTTCTGTAACAACTGTCTTGTTTGTAGGCAGTAGAAATGTTTGTTATGCCAGTGCACGTGTATTTGTAACACTTTTATGGCCAAGCATAAAATACTTTACTAATAAAAGAAGAGTTCACCAGTGAATTTTTTTTCCCCCTAAAGCACAAAAGAACTTGCAATATTGTTGGAAGCATTCTTGCTAGGCAAGTCAGGGAAGAACACCCCTACTACCCACCAAGTTACACATCTTTTTCACCTTGGAATCATTTTCCTGCAGTTCTTCACTTCCAGTAATACAGGATTTCAGTTAGTAATCACAAAGTAAAGGGCAGGTCCAGTTTCCTGAAGTTCCAAACAACCATCAATTTTAAAGAGAGATCTGGTAAATTTGAAACATCAGCTCTATTAAAAATGTTATATTCCAGTTTTCCTGCTGCAGATTTACTGTAAACAAAACAAACAAAAAAAAAGAGAGTCCTGAAATTATCATCAGGAACAACTTACTAGAAAAGAGCATCAACCTCAGATATCTATCAAGTTTCTTTAAGAATAGCTATCCCCTGGGTTAGCTTCTCATCCTAAATAAATAAATAAGGTTCAAAAGTGGAAAGCTCTAAGTTGAAACAGAAGAAACAGAAGAATCCTTTCACTTGTCACATTATGAACTGTCTTTCAAGTATTGCCACCATTTCTTTCCTCAAAATTGTAATACACCTGTGATCTCCAGCTCTTACATGCTTCTCAGAATTGCATGTTAGTTCATTATTAATACCCATCTTTACTTTTAGACCAAAGAAGGGGGAGACTCTCTCATTGAAAATCCAGTAAGATCTGCCAGGCAGCTCTCCCATTTTCACTGACTTCCATGTTCAGTTGTCAAAAGTCATTGTATTCATTATAATAAGCACCACATAGAACAGGACCTGGAAGCCAAACATTGTCTTTAAATCATCAGCTAATACCCCCAAACTTCACAGTTTTGACTCTAAATCCAATTTTTATTTTGGTTCTCTGTCAAATAAGCAAAAGCAATTCCTGTGTTTCAGCCTTACCACTAAGATATATAAAGCAGAAAGGTTTAGAGATGTATTTACTGTTCTCTCTGAGGGAATGCTACCTCCACCAACAACCCTAAGTTGCCATTATGTCCCTGTTATGACCCTGTGTCACTTTGATATAAAATTTCTACTGGAAGATACGTCCAGGAATAGAACTTGAGTGTTAACTCTGAGTTATTACATTTTCAGGCAGTCATATATTATTGGCTGGTTTAGAACACCATTTTCTCATCGTCTAGGCAAGACTTAAATTAGAATTTTCGGATGCTTGGTTGGGGGTTAAAAGTCTAATTAGGTCACCAGCTACAAGCGTTGTTTCGCAACTGTTTCAGATTATATCTGTGACAGAGTAGTTCATTTATAGATCTTGGGTATGTATGCCTTCTCTAAATCAAAAACTGTTAGCCATACTTAGAAAAAATGGATAAATAAAGCCCTCAAATACAGTTGACTGAGGCCTTAAATTGAAAACATAGAAGAGCCATGAAGTACAGGCTTTCTTCCCATGATGGAGTGCTCTGTAAATAAAACTTGTGATACCTGGCTTTGTGTTTATAGGTGAGTATGGCCTGTGAAACAGTGTGATAACCTAGGATTCACACTGAGCAAAGAAGGCTTGGCAAGAATCCTAAATTTCTACTATTTGGAAGCATCATCTAGTTTTAGAAATGCAGGTATAAGTTTTGTGAGTATAGTAAGTGAGTCAGCCATTGAAACGCTTCATCAATATAAGGCAATTAGATTACAGATTTTGGAAGTATGAGCCAGCAGTTTCCATTACTAAAAAAAACAAAAATCCACAGTAGTAGTCAGGTCAGTCTTTCTGAACATAGGAAGAATTCCACAATTGTCAAATGCAGTAGTAATACAAAATTCTTGGATTACTGATATGTAAACTGCTTCACTCTGATCTGTTGTTTCAATTCTTAAAGAATATTGCTATTCTTTACATTTAGAGGGCTGCAGTAAGATTACACTTCTAGCTGAGCTCTGCTGTCATAATCTGCACTTCTGCATCTCCTAAACATTTCCTAATTCTGACGGCTCCATGTTCCACAGATGGCGCCCTTTCACTTACCAAAAAAGTTATTCTTGTGACAGAAAAGTCCAAATACAGCCCTGCATTTGTTTGACTCAAAAATACTGTGGTGATGTTATCCATTGACACCTGTGACAATGTGTTTGTATGAAAATTGAAGTAATCATGAATCAAGTGAAGCTCATTGTTCAAGTTTTTTATCAAGTTGCAGACCCTAACTATATCCTGAAGTGCCCACATCACAAGAGACATCAGCAGAACAACATTCTTGACTGCCTAGTTTACAGTACAGAACATCCTGCTCCACCCAGGGAACAATGTCAAACTAAATATGCTCCTTGAGAAAGGAATTGTTTTGCTGTCAGACCAGATCTGAGTAGTATCTTTAAAATTAACAGCAGTGCAGTGATTTTATTCTAACTGAGCCCTCTTCTTAGCAGACCTTTCCAGATAGTGTTAGTTTTCATTACTGTCATACGTTTTGCTTCCAGAAATTTAGCTTCTGTATATCATACAACATTTACTTAGACTGGTAATTATACACAACTCCCCACCATGAAGTGCTGAGATGTGCAAGTTCAGGAGTTAAAGCATTGTTGTTATGTTGGTACAGGGAACTGATCTTTTACTGGGTCTCCATTGGTGTGGCTTGACATGTTTGTTTCGACTTCTACTTGTACCATCACCTGCAAATGACAAATTAACTTGTTTTTCCACCAAGCTTCCTACCTAATTGTCACTAAAATGCTAAAAACATGTAATAGGGAAAAAACCCATGGTAGAGGCTCATCACTCAGGACACAGAAGGCAGGCACGCTCCTGCAAAGAAATTCTGAGCAGTGAAATCCAACAATAAAGACCTGCCTTGTCCCTTCTGTAAAAGGACTGTATAGTTACGTGCATGTTCAAATGATTTCCAGAGGTGAAACTTGGACTAGCATTGGTAGCACTGCTGTTTTTGAAGTTGCATGTGTTCCTTTTCCTTTGTGTAGCTGTAGGCAGCTGGAGACAGAGGAGGGGTGTCAGGGAAGGAGGGGAATTCAGTTCACTGACCTGCCATCACAAGCAAGACCTTTGACACCAGTGGCCTTGAGTGGGCACAGATACCACGTGCAAATGTGTTCAGATACCTGTTCAATTTTGTGCCAAAGTACGCACCAGCAAGTTTAATGTCAGGTAAAGCACCTTTTATGCTCTTTGTTGTTTTAAAAATAATATATTTGTGAAACAGTTGGATAATACGTAACACTGGAAATGGGTGCTTCTTCCCTAAAGTACACACTTTAAAAAATAAAATAAAAAAATAAGGAAACAACATTTGCGAGTTTATCTGGCTTTTAGTCCAGTCTGAAAATGATAACTATGTAATACAGTTGCCAGTTGTCTGTCCTTTATAATTTTAAATAGATCTGCATTTTCACTTTATTTATTTGCCAATTTTTTATATACTTTAAAGTTACACTTTAGAACTTGAGCTAACTTTTTATTTTCCTAGGCTGTTACATAACAGACTTTCAGTATTCTTGTAAACTGCAGACCTTTTTTGAATAGTCCTTTGTCTTCTCCTTTGGACCAGTTACCACTAATGAGTCTGCAGTCCTCTTTTTACTGTACTCTTCCAATAAATGTAAAATATTTGTATCAAGCTGTCTCATTTTATTTTATATTTATAGGTTGTGTTTATTCATTTGCTTCTGTAAGCAAGTAGAAGACCAAGTCTAGTAACATTGCTTTTGGGAAGGGCTGCAATTCAAAATACTCTATTTCACACAGTAGGAAAAAAGATCAATTTTATTTGATTTTTGTGGGCAATTTCTGGAGTTAATATCTGTGTGATCCTCACTCACAGTTTGGAATTACTTTTTTTTTACCCTTTGCATATCAGAAGGTATTGAAAGAAGGAATAACCTAGTGGACAGAAGGGAAAGCATATCTTGAAACAGGCTGAGAACTTGGGGGATGGAGCTCTGCAGTTTTGAGAACGTTGCACCACACATTTCTCTTCAAGCCAGAATTGTGTTAAGAAGTTACATGATGAATAGCAAGCTTGTATTCTACACCCCAACAGCAGAGCAAAATGTACAGGTGTTTCCAGGTAAGAGCAGTGCAGCAATCTAAAGGCATATCCAAGATTTATACTGGGTTTTTCCCATGATCTAGAGTGCTTCGTTCCTTTTATATTAAAAGAATAAGTTTAAAATGCAAGTTGCATTTTAAAGCAGATTGCTTAAAGCTGCTTTATGTTTTACTTTGAGTGAAACCACTCTCTGCAATAATTGCCATGTTCACAATACTTTAATGCAATTTTATTTTCATAATCCCTTCTTAATAAAAAGACTGTGACACCAAAATTATGACGGGGGTAAAAAAATCAGAATTACTATGCCTTAAAAAAATTGATATTTTGAGATCTTGTGGCTAACATAAAGTATGAATACCCCATTGCAAATCTTCCACTTAATGCTCCCTGCAGATGCACCTTTGTTTGAATACCCAAAACCAGGCAGAAAGACAGGTTTTTGTGTACCTGCACCTTTACACAGTGTTACTACGGACACGGCACTGCCATTTACAAGAAGGAGTTGGCAAAGAAGCAAATTTACATCACTGGCTCATAAGTGGGACTGAGGCACCTGGAGTTTGAGTTGTTTTTTTTCTAATAGCACAGTATTGGTCCCTCTTACAGGCTCTTTGAGGTAGTTTCCCCCACCATCTCCCAGTAATCATGAATGGATGAGATGTAAGTCCAAAGCTCACCCCCTGAATTTACCCCTGTGTGTTGAAACAGAAGACAGCACAGCGTGGGATTGCACACAGGTCTGGTACAATTCTGCTGAGAGACTAATTTATTAGCAGGATAATTTTAGAAAAGGTTACTGCAACTAAATCTGTTCTGCTCAGTGATGCCTGGCCTCCAAATAATAGAAACATGTTTGAAAACCTGCTACTGCCAAACACTGAGCAGCACAGGGTCATCCAATTTCCTCGTTTGAGGTGTCACAGCAGTTAATTAGGAGTGAGGCTAAAAAAAGGAGCATTGAAGGAGACCAAAGCCTTTGTACAGTCCTACATTTTTTACAGTTTAGAAGTACATTTAAAAGACCTGCAGTTGAAAAGATTTAGTTGATTAAGACTTCTCAGAAGATCCCAAAGGACATTAGGCACCTAAGGAGCACTTCAAATGGCAGATCACAGCTTTTCCATATTCTTGAGCTGCCCAATTTAACCATGCAGGCACATCTTACAAACCTAACAGCCTGCAGTAACAAATCACTCCCAGGTAGAGAACATATGCCACAATTCCAAGATGACCTGACACCTCATTTCGTATTTCAGCTTAAGTTCTCCACTTGGGGCTTTTCATGCCTCGCTGACTGGTGAGCCCTAACTTTGCAGGTACGGTGCAACTGGCAAAACTCCACACAGAAGACATTTGGGCACAGAAATGTTGATCCTGCATAGCAGTATTTGCATCCATATGGGTTTTTTTAGACACCCAACATTTGCATGTCAAAGCTAGATCTGTTCTTTTTCTCTGCAAGTGGCAGACATACCCCGCTCCCTTTTAGATCCAAACACTGTGCATGCAAAGATATTTTGATACTTGGGTACAAATCCTCCCTTGATGTTCGGCAGAAATGTTAAATGAGGGAGACACTAATCTTGCTCACAGACACAGAAGGGGCTCACAGACAAGGACTCCGAGCAGAAGAATGTGCCTGCCTTCAGCCTGATGTCAGGGATTTGGGGAATCAGTGGAAAAGCATGGAGGGGCAGTGTTGTTTTGGGGAATGAGTCTTCTGCTTTCCAGCACATTCAGTGTAGTGGCACACTGGGTCTTCTGAGTTCCATGAATGTTCTCCTGGGTCCCTATATCTCCGCCAGCTCCACACTCTGGAAGCTTAACTTGGGCAAAGGACCACAGAGGGCTTCAAGGAAATCTGCAATAAGGTGCACTTGCTCAGTGTGGACCACCAGGACCATTATAGATCACCGAGTATGAATTTTCACCAGTGCCAGAATTTTCTGTTGAGAAGTTTCTCATATGAAATGGGTTTGAGGGACTGTGTGGTCTCCATCACACTCTGCAGATAGAATTTAGTCCTCCTTAAGGTCATATTCAAGGCATAATGAATGCAAACATACCATAGCATGACTGATACAGTCTGAGTTACAGCTGCCCTCAAAGGACATGATATAGATAACTGTAGAAGATCTGCAAGTCAGTGATGCCTGAACACACCACAGCCCTACAACGCACAGAGATCTCCCCTAATGCAGTTTCATTGGGATTCATCTACTCCTCCATCCCCCTCAGTTCCTTGCAGGCCTGCTACACTAAGAGCACTGCTGCTAAACAGTCTGCAGAAGTGCATCAGGACTAGAGAAATAGCTCTGTGTTGAGAATACAGAATAATGAGGCACAGTGCTCCATTTTCCTAATAACTAAGCTCCTGCAACTCTCAGTGAACTAACATGCTGCAAATAGAAGTTGGGGAAGAGCAAAATCAAACTTACTAGTTAGCTTAGAATCTTCAAAGGAATCCTCAAAGGAACAGCCTGGCACCTGGCCATGCTGTAATGGAAAGAAGCATGCATCTTCAATAAATGTTTTTGACTCATGATGGATTTGTTCCCTGACAACTGAAAGAAAAACAAGATTGCACTAGCAACACCTGGAGTGTATTGAGATATTTTTCTACTTCCTGTCTTAAAAGCTGGCACTGTGAAGTGCAAGTCTCTAAAGAGAAGACACAGAGAAGGGTTACTAGGATAATACAGTTGCTAAAATTTAGTCCCTGCAATCACAACCTATCGACACTAAGACATGGAAGTCACGGCCACCATAGACAAACACATACTAAGCCCCCACTACCCGTAAGGTCTTGAAGACCCTGACACAACTAGACCTGTGTGTTCAAAAAATCCTTTCCACTGTGTTACCCTGAGTCTGAATTGAATAGAATGCAGTGGCCTAGATCTAGCTAGATATAATTGAAGAACCTTCAAATACGATGGAGCTAGACAGATAGTTTCTATTTGACTCACAGTTACGGTCCCAGAGGGTCAGCTCTCTAATGTTTGGGCCTGAATGGGTGTGATTTTTGTGCTATGCATCTGATTTGTAGAGATTTGTACCTTGACTTTCCCCAGACTTCAGGTGGACCTGGACCAGGGGTGTGTGTCAATCTCTGTCAAATTTAGGTTTGTTTTTTTTTTTTCCGGAACAGCAACAGTGTTTAAGCAAGAAAAGTATGAAAACCCCTGCTATTAGAAAGTTAGCCAGCTACCCCTCCCAACATCTCCAGCCCGCTCACTTGTGGGGTGGGTAAGAAGCAAGAAAAGGCCTTGACTCTGCATGTCCTGCTTAGTAGGAACTAAAACATCCCTGTGTTATCACACTGTTTTCAGCACAAAACTAAAACACAGTCCCGTGCTAGCTTACTGGGAAGAAAAGCAGCTCTATCCCAGCCGAAACCAGCACGACAGAGCACACAAGAAATTTTGGGTATGAGGCAGTAGACAGGCATCTCCTTAGGATGCAGCTCACATCAGCAGTCACATTTCCCCACCCTGACCCCGTGAGTCAGAAACTGTCCCTGTTTGTGAAGGAGCTGCCAGATGTGCTGGTTGAAAGAAAAGAGTGGTCGGGGCTGTTCCTCAGGTTGGGGGGCAGGGATGAGGTAAGCAGTGTAAGAGCATCACATCAGACAGTCACATCAGACAGTCACTGGAGTTAAACTCACCAGTTCTCAGTGTTAACCAGCCCTCTCACAAACACCAAAACTCCTCTTTGGAGATCCAGGTAAAAGCACATTTCCCCTGTGGGCCCTGTGAAGATTCTGTTTTCACAGCAGGGGGAAACAGCGAGAGAAGTCTTTGCCCAGCAGCTCTGACCTTGGCTTTCCTGGGCTGCAGGGGAAGCTTTACCAAGGCCTCGTGGGCAAAGTAGATTGCCACTCCCTGCAGATCCGGTTCCAAAATGTGGCTGCTGAACTGGGAAAAGACCCATTTTGGGGTCTCCAGATGCATTTCATCCAGAAATGTGTGGGAAGCACTTCGGCTAGCATGGAGGTAGCACTGGATCTTCCCACAGAAGGGCTCAACCTGCCCCTTCAAAAAACAATGCCTACAGGCATCAGCAGCCTACACTGCTGTCTGGGACCTTGGCAGGTCCTGTCCAGCATCCTGCACCCTTCCACAGGCCTGTCCCCCTCTCTTCTGAGCTGAAAAACACCACCTGAAAACAGTTCCTGAAAGCCAGAGCCTGCAGATTACTTTGACAATCACATGCCACAGTCTGTCACTCAGGGGTTATTAGGGTTATTGCTATAACTCCTCTTATAAAAAGATAACTCTGAAATACAAGATTTAAGTGACTTTAAAACTAGGAAACAGTAAAATCCATGCAGTGTTTTAATTTTTCTGCAGTTTCTCATGATCCACTTGTAAGCACTCTCTGCTTTACATTCTGATGTTCACCTACACTGGCAGACAGGAGTCTTTATTGAGGGGAGGGTGAACAGTTCATTAAGGATAAGTTTCAGGGAAAAAAAACTGTGCCAGACAATTGCAGAAAAGTCAAAGTTCAGGCAGTTTTATTCCCAGCTATTTGATATAGAGAGTGAAGACTAGACTGCTAGATCTTTCATACAGTGTTATCAGCACCAGTTCATGAGGCATTTTAAGCTCTGATGGTTATCTTCTCTTAAAGCTGAATTTCAGCACACAGTCCTAACATTGAATGGAAGAGGATTTGGGAGCCTGGTCTAACTCAGAGGTGCTCACAGCAGAGTCCCCTCTCCTCTTCCCATCTTCCTTCATCACAGAAAAGCAATGTACACATCCAGCTCAAAAGCTGCAGTCACAGCTGGGTAGGGTTGGATGTCCCACTGCCCAGTACAAGCCTCTGGTACCCCAAAACAGGCAGCTCAGCACCTTCCAGCTCAGCTCAGGGTTGTGTGCTGCCCACTGCCCTCGGCCTTGCCTGCAACACCTGCCCCCACCCAGGACCTCACACCTAAAAGGGAATGCCTTACACAGAGCAAGGTGAGTGTTCCTTCCCCTCTGTCTCTGTTTTACTCTTCACAGAGCTGATGGAGGAGTTAGGCTGAGGCAACAGAAGCCACTACAATATTACTCAAACCAAGCACCTGATTATTATGGGGGGAAAAATTTAAAGCAGCATAATTCGTACCTTCTTTTACCATAAAAGTTGCCTTCACTCTCCAAGACTTCTCGGGGTGCTCCTGCTGTGAGGTTAAGGACAGCTTATATGCCACATACTCATTTTCCTGAAACTTTCTGAGGCAGGCAAAATTTGACAAACATCAAAAATCAGAACGTAGCCTGTCTTATTCTTGGTTATTATTAATATTCTTCAGCCACAGGGATATCAAAGACTTTGGCGGCAATGCATGCCATTTAGCTGCTCCCTAGAGATGGCTTTAGAGAATGCATAATCAATTTTATAAATGAGCAGCTGGCCTGCACAGCAAGGTGCACTCTGCATTTCACCAAAATGAATAATGAATTGTATATACTCTGCATTAAGATTGGCTTTCTTCTTAGAATGTGGCTCTCATTTCTTTCCCGTGCTTAAAGACAGACTGGTTGTTGCTCAGTGTGCCCAACTTTTACACGCAGAACCCGTGCCCAAGGACCATCAGAGACTCCACACAGCCAGACATGGGCTGTGGTCGGGCACCCAGGTCAGAAGCAGATTGTTGGGAATGTCAGTCTGCCCAGACACTGTGGATCCTGCAGTGGAGACAGCCATGAGTAAGTCTGATGCTCCAGAAACTGGAGGGAGTCTTCTGCTGGCCCAACAAATTGATAATCTCAGCAAAATGGCAAGTATTTATTTCTACATTGAACAAAAATATTTCATTGCAGAAGCAGAAAAGCGATTTCCAGTGCCACATCTATTTCTCTCAAACTCAGCGATCTCTCTGATCCAGGACAAAAGTTTGCTCAGGCCCAAGGGCATTTTGTTGACTTTCCATTGGCCTTTAAGTCTATAATGTGATTTCTCAGGTCTCTGTGTGGAAATGATTTGTGACTCTCATATTCCCATTGAGAATAACCCATCCATTATATAGCCTCCAGCAAAAGCTGCACCATGACAGGTCTTTTGAGGTCAGATAGGCTACAGCAATGCTTCAAAATGGGCAGGCATGTCATGCCTGCATTGCTTGCTGTTCCTCACAGTGCAGGGAAAGCAAGCAGAAAGGAAAGAAATAGAATGAGGAAACTATGAGACTGGGCACCCACCTTTACAGGGGCACATTCACACTTAGATATACATTTTCATCTGACAACAGAGGCTTTGAAAAAACCTGACTCCAGTTTCTCCCTCCCCTAGGATATGTTGCCCTTCCCCCAGAAAACACCAGGAAGCCTTTCCTGAGATTCCTAGGTGTGCCTGATGAGATTTTGCTGGCATTTATAGTTACCAGACGTGCTTGTAAGACAGGAAGAAGGGAACGAGACTTTTCATCACTGCTAAGAGCTGACTCAAAGATGTCTGTGAGCTGAGTTTTTGGTGTGTTGGGGTTTTTTAGGAGAAAGTTGTGGCCAGAGTGATGGAGGCTGTGTAGATTATGTTCAGCAACAGCATAAGCCAGGAGAGGAAGTACATCTGTGGCAGCATATAGAAACAGGGCTTGGCTTCATGCTCCGTGTGTGCTGTGGGGATTCAGTGCACAACACCAGGCCTTGTGACATTGCTCTAGGCCTGCTCTTTCCCTGCTCTTTTCAATGAGTTCAGCAAAACACCTGGGTTTTTTTCTCTATGCACAGGTTTTTAACACACAACCAGTTTTTTTGGGCACTTCAAACTTCTGGCTCTGGTGCAAAATTAAATGCAGGACCCAGAGGTCCTGTGATATCACTGTTCATGTGGCGACTTCCCTCCTTTCACTACGTGAGATACAACAAACTCAGCGAAGACCTGAAGCATCACATCTGCATATAAACCAAGGAAGGCCATGCAGAGATGTTGGCACCTGAGTTCTGTTCCCGAAACTAAGACCACAGATGGAAACACTGCATGGAACAACAGGCCACTGTGTGGTCTCACCAATACTTGAGCAACCATCCATAGCGGTGTAATTAAGGTTCCTGGCTGTTGCCAAAAGCTGGGAAACAGTATTATGATACTGACATGCCATGCCTACAGCTGCAACCCCAAGCAAGCACAGCAGCTGTTCTGGTGGCAGTTCCCAAGCTGGCAATGGCTGCTGCTGCAACACTGCCCTCCCACTGGCAGCTGTGCCAGATGGCAAGGCCAAATTGGGGTAAAAAGACCTGGTTTTGACCTCTGAGCACCCCTTCTCTTCCTCTTGTTGCCCCAGGTATGAAGACAAGGACCATGGGATCCAAACACGGGGTTTGGCAGCTGCTCCTCTCAGAAGGCACCAGAGCTCAGTTCTGCACACCCAAGGCAATGCTTGGATCTCGTTTGCCTGAGAGCAACACAGTACCCATTGCACTGGGTAGCCCCTTCACTTCTGCATCGTCCTTCTTGATTACTCAGCTGTGCTTGTCTTCTGTTCTCAGATCACCTACCAGAATTTTAACACCAAGAATTCACCAAAATGTCACAAAGGACTTTCTTTCTAAATTTCTAAACAAGTTCATTGCATGACAACCAAGTAATTAGTCTTAAAATATATTTTTAAAGGGAGCTGTAGAGAAGAACCAATCTGTTGCTAAAGCTTAAAAATTTTTCTTCATGTGGGAAGCTTGCTTTCCCACAAAATTACCATCACAGACTCGTTAGGAATGAAGCAGTTCTTTCTGTGTTTTCTGCTGAGCCTCTGGAGGAACGCTCCATAATCTGGGACTTGAGGAGGTCATTATGGTACGTGGGTGGCACTGACGCTCCTTATGCAGCAAGCAGACAGTTTTCCGCATCCTCACGTTTGACAGCAAGGCTGCTTTCCCGAGGGAGACCAATTTGTATGTCAGAAAACACATTTCCAAGTCTTCTTCTCCTTTTGCTGTTGTCTCTGAGAACAGACAGTACACTGCAGCGTGCCAAGTGGAGGAAGGACAGGAGGCTGACACGCTCTGCCATTCTGATCGGGTCGTGTCGCAGCAGCTTGGCCGTGGCAGGACTGCCAGGGGGCATGGCTCTCCAGCAAAGTCAGGACCGCACCGAGCTGCAGACAGGAGATCAAGTCCTCAGAAGAAAGGAGAGAATTATGAAAGGCCAGTCCTTCTGAATAATACTGTTTCCTGCATGGTTTTCACTCCTCTCTTTAATAAGAAGTCAGTATAGCTGGCACTAGTCCTCAGTGCTTATTTAGGGAGCAAACTAGTGCAAGCTAGTAGAGGCATTGTGCAGGACCCAAAAAGTAACACCAGTCTTACCTTCCCAGTAAAATCTTAAAAAGCTGCTCTTTACATCATTCTCTCTGACAGCAGTTGTGTCATGAACAAAAGGGTTTGTAGCCACCCATACTCTTCTCTGACCATGTAAATGCAATTACTCACACAAAAATAAAAGCTAAAAAGATATTAGTTTTTTCAGACACTTGAGATCTCTAGGACTTCTGTTTGTTTTGAGCAAGAACTAATTACATGCCTATGGCTGCTTATTTGCCCATCTATGCAAATTCTGAGGATCAGAAAGAGTCACTGGCTTTCAAAGTTTTGGGTAGTTTTAAAACACAGTCTATAGCCAGGCAGCTCAAGCACATACACAGCTTTAAAGGAAAAGCAGCAGCAAAATGAAAGTGAAACCCTGTATTGAATTGTAGCCTTTACTAACAGGTGTTTTTTTTTTTAACTTTTCCTAATAAAAATGTAAATGTTTCTCAGTAAGAAATAGGACCAGCTCTCAAGTAAGTCAGCACGTATTACCTATGCATTAGCTAAGATTATTCAGTGCAATCCTCACAGTCAGTGTTCAACTAGAGGGCGAATACGAGGCAGTGTAGTTTTTGCTAGATGAAAAACACATCAGCAGAGCTCTCGTTAGAACTACAATCACAAGAGACGCACTTGACAAACTGCATCCTAACTGTGCTGCCCGAGGGATTTACAGTTGGTTTCTGTGCAAACATTATTCAATCAGGCATTTTTCTTCTGTGGGCATCCTGTAGGGAAGCACAGCCAGGGGGAGAGGAGGCCAGGGGTGTTACAGCTGTTACCTTTCCTTCCCTTCCCATAACTATTACTTTGCCCCTTGTCACTGCATGTACATTGAATTTTCTTGCGATTGATTACACAGTAGGCAATATATCAAAGGCACTTCACTGCTATGTGTTAGCCCTGTGAGTGCTGCAGCAGGAAAGGAAGGGAATTAAATTTCAAGGGGGTAGGTGCGGGTTGGGTTATCAGCACCAGAGCACAGCCCCCTGACGATCATCCCCTCTCAAAGTCTACAACAAACATCCCTGGAAGCACCCATGCAGCATTCCAGTGATGTCCCACCTGCCTCCGTAAATCCTCCCCATCTCAACTGTCCCCTCACTTGTCACAGTGCCACAAAAAATATGTGGTAGTTCAACAGAAAAGTTCCACAGACCTTCAAGGGCAACAATTTCTGTTTATTTTTCTTTACCAAAACACAGGCTCTGTTTCTCTCGGAAATAGATTTCACTTCAATCCCCACATTTGTTTATTTTATATGCATTTTCCTCCTGAAACGCCTCTTGCAGTCTCTGCTACAGTGCCTAAGCCATGTGACAGCTGATTATTTCTGTTTGAGAGAAATCCATTCACGTAAAGCATGGCTGTCATCTTACTACAGAACCAATTTTTTTTTTTAAAAAGAAGGCATAGAGCAAATTAGTAATAGAGGTGAACAAGAGGAGACAGGGCTTCTCTAATACCCTCCTGTCCAAATGCTAACATTTTAAATCAAGCTCAGATGACAGGACTGTGCTTCAGTGACACTGAACGCAGACGAGGGTAAAAAAGTGCAACATAGTTTTTTTAAAAATAAAAAATATTATCTTCCATGTAAATTCGTACTTTCTGCCTTAACTAAGCCAGGCATGAACAACACTGTTTAGCACCTCATTTTTGTTCCTTAGTAAGTTTGGCTTCAGAGATGTATTAAAACAGAGTCAGGGGGATAGGAGGGAAGGTGTGACTCTGTTATTGCTTCTGTGATACCATTAAATCCACACGGACTAGCTCAAATATGGACCCAGTTCCCCACCCCCCCAAAACAACATTCACTCTCTAATGCTGCAAGCCAAAGGCACTACTCTTCCACCAAAGGTGCTGTTACAGTTTGATTGCTTCTGAATTTAGGAAATAGTAAATTCTGTATGACCTTCAGATGTGGGAGCATCCGTGAGTTAAGGAGGTTTTGGGTGGGTTGTCCAAAGGTGCTGTGACCAGGCCGGGTCAGGTGGCAGGTCCCTTACTAGGGAGTCCCAGCCAGGCTGCCCCAGTCAGTGTCTCTCAGTGCTGCTGGTGCTGCTGGAGCAGCTGAAGTCAGGAGGATCATGGAAGGCTCATTTACACTGGAAATCTGCTTTGTATCAGGCAGAGCTTTCAGACACGCTGTCTCTGGTGACAGAGTGGACTTCCATCTCCAGGTTCCTTGGGCCATCCTTTGCTGTAACTGGAACTGGCCTGGCTAATGAAGGCAAGTAATTTCAAGGCTTCTGTTGCCTTCAGAGTTGGGTTTCAAGACTGGCAGGTAGTTTAAGGGTGCCTCTTAGAGCCAGGGCTTTGATTTGGCAAGGATACTCCAAGACACTTGATATGTCACTGCCCTTGTAGCTCCCTTCAGGACACATCAGCGTGTCCTTCCATCTACCAGTGGTACCAGAAACCCTTTTCCTTGCAAACAGGAAACCCCTTCCTTCCCATATCTGTGCTCACTTGGACAGATACCCACAAGACACAGAAGTTTTAAATTATTTTTTTTAAATTAATATGTATACCATCAGCAAGAATCAACTTTTACAGCTGTCCCTTGTTTCAGCACTATTCCAGAGCCCTCACATCCCCCATAACCAAACTGAAAAAGCAAATTTACTCTTCTAAGATGAGTAGATCTACTGAGAAAACTGTGTTAAAATGAAAAACAGCATCCAAATCACAGTATGTTCTCTCCTTCATCCCTCCTCTTCTGCTACTACTACCATGGATAAGCTACTAAAATTCTTTCTGAGCATTTTTTTAAACACTTCTTACAGTGTTTAGTATAACCATTATGAAAATTGTCATGTCCTTATGTTCACTGTTTCGCGTCCTGCACAATTAGGACACATTCATCACCATTGTAAAACATACACCTGCACTATAATCAAGTCCAGCATAAACTGTAACAATCCCCTCCAACAGAATACTATGTGCACAGTTCAGAAGTTTTAAAAGGACACATTAGCTTTAAAACCTTTGCACTGAAGTCATAGAGGGTAAAAAATAATCAGGGCCCTCCTGACTCTTAACTTTCAGGTCTCACATACATGAAACATCAGTTTGGGTCATAAACTAATCAAGATGTGTCTTTCAAAAAACAAATGCTCTAAAACACCTCACTATCCATCTTGGATATTTGTTTCTGAACCTGCTGCACTGATAACAAGGTGCTGTCCATTCCCCAATTCATCCTCCCACTTTTTGTGCTGGTGTTGTCTTCCACCTCATAAAGTTCCTCTCCTCCAGCCCTGGCCAGTTTCCCTCATCAGGGTTCGATGCAGAATCATTACACCCACCAACCAAGAGCAGCAGAGAGCAGTAGCTAAAGCTCCCATGCAGGTAATAAATACATTTCTGCAATGCACACGTTGTGCAGGCTGTCGGAATAAATGGCTTCAGATATCCTGGAAGCTGTGCCAAGTGTGTGGAGCTACAGTGGTGGACAGGAAAGAGGGCGGGCCCTTCTCTACTGTCCCTCAAAAGGAGTCTGAGGTGTCTCTTGTCCCCAAAGCCCAGATGAGCAGCCATCCAACCACTCCCCCTTCTACAGATTAAACGGGCACAGAAGAGCAAGCTGGTGTGTTGGCAGCCTTACTCAATTCTTTTGTGTTTCATCAATTTACCTTTTTCCTTTTGCATCGTGTGTTTGGCTTTTTTTTGAAAACAGTGTTATTTTATATTACTGCAGCCACCTCATGGAACAACAGATTAGAATAGATCTTATACACAAAAAGCCTTTCAAAATGGAATCTTTGAAGGTTCAGGGAAAGACCCTGGCATAATTCCCAAGGGTAAATATTGCCCAGTGAGAAGACTGGAACAATAAGGAGAGAAAAAATTTGCTGGCCATGTTTCTTTCTTACCAACCAGTCTTCTTCCTCCTCATTACACACAACTTGCAGCAAAATGGAATGCTATTTCATGGTGCTGCATTGCTGCAATATGCACACTTGGTGATGTGCACCATCCAATTTTTGAAAGATCATCTAGGTTTTGAAAGAAGAAAACAATGAAACATGCAAAAGACTCGAGGTCTGTTATCCTTGTATGCCACAGTTCAAAAGTCTTGAGGGAAACAAAACCTCCTCTGAACTCCACTGCAGTGCACAGTCAGCTTTCCCAGCTACAGCTAAAGGTCCTTCTGCAACACTGTCTGGCTAACAAATGTGGAGGCCTGGTTTTACTTGGACTTTTGATGTAGCATGCAGCCAAAATGGCCAAGAAAGAGAGGCAAAAGAATATGGAAATTCGAATTTCTTGTGTTGTAAAATGTAAATAATCCATAATGTATTAAATGATTTTGTTCACCCAGCTTCTGCTCAATCTCTGGTCACAACTGACAAGCAATTTAGAAATAAAGAGGAAAAAGTGCTCCAGAGCTCTACATAAAGTGTCATCTTTCAAGGTGCAAAGTATCATAAGTCACTGTTGATAAATCTGGTAGGTCAATGTGTAAAATTGCAGAAGTATAGGTGCTCTGGGAAGACTCTCAGCTTCTCCGAAAGTCAAAGCAGCATTGGTTTTTGTCCTATGCAAATCATATAATCCCAATTCCTGACAGATTAGTTTTGTTCCCTGTAGAAACTCACTGTAAGTCAAGACAATAATTAGATTCACACCNGGTAAGGAAAACCCCAGAAACCAAATAAAAGCCTACCCTAAGAGATCTTGCAGTTGCTTCTCCAGTCCAAACCACATTCCTGCCCTTCCAGTCTTTTCTGGGCACAGTGAAGAAAGTGTTTCCACATGATGTGGGAGTTGCAGAAGACAAATCCCCATACCAATCTCCCCTGTGCCCACGCAGCGGTGGGGAGAGGAGCTACCACAGCTCTGGATTTGCTCACCACCTTTGGGAAGAGGGGAATGCTGCATGTGCAGCACCAGGCAGCAGATGCAAACCAATGTATGACCTCTTTGCACTGTACCAAATCTTCTTGCCTTCCTTCTCAGGGAAGAAAAGTGAATCTCATAATAGAGATTGTCTAATCAGGGAGAAAGGAAGGAGGAAGTCAAAGGCAGGGAAAGTAAAATGGGGAAGGCAGAAGAAAAAGGGAAGTTCAAAGATCAAGGAAAACAGAACGAGGAGGAGGGAACAACCAGCCAAATTCAGGTGAGAAAAGAGGGAGGAAAACTTAACTGTGGTCACTGCTGTGCAGGTGTATTGCAGGTAAAATCCCCAGTCCAGCTACAGTAGCACAGGGCAAAGGAAGCCAATGTTGCACTGAACATCCCCACTGAAAGTCAAATGTGTCCAGTGCCTGACACAGGGGCCAAGGACTCCATCGGGAACCGTGGAATTAAACAGCTTTATTGCTACGATTTTCCAAGAATGTCTGTGAGACACTTTTAGGCAGGTTTTGGAGAAAGATGTGACAAACCAAGGAGAGAGAGACCAACAAACCCCTAAGCATGGTAGATGAAATTCAAAAGGAGAAAGCCAGAACAACACACTTGAACTGCTAAAGTTCATTTTAAACATGAAATAAGATGGATGTCAGATGTTTTCTGTCCCTGGTTAATAGCAATGACGCTCTTAAAAGTGGATGATAGTGTTGCCCTGGTTATAGAAAAGACATTGCAATTGCATGGTCTTACACACTTTTTACATTATCTTCTCCCACCTCAGTGTTCTGCCTGGGATCCTCCACGCCTGGTGTGCTCCACCACTGCCCACATTCTCACTGGGAAGGTTACAGGTACACACATGCAGACAGTGCCCAGAACAGTGGGGCATCAGCACCAGGGATTGAAATAGCCAGAAAAAAAAAATTACTCCACACATAAAAAGAAATCAGGAAAGCTGCCTGCATAAAAAGTTGTCAAATTTGTAACATAAGTAGGCTGAAATAAATTTTTGCCATCTTGGTTGGTTCTTTGGGATGATCCTTGTAAGAACATGAGAAAATAGTTCTGGGAAGCAAAATCTGGAAACTGGTGTTACGGCAAGTGCAATCTAACTGACCTACAAAAGGATTGTTTTATGTGAAGCAGGAATAAAGCAGTTGATTTTTTTTTTTTCATTCTGTATTTGAACCAAGGAAAAACTTCCCCTGCTATTGTTGAATCATTCCCAACTGCTTTCCATACCCCACTGCAAGTTTTTTCAGAGCATGTTTCACCTCTCCCTGCTCCTGCACCATTCTTAGGCAAGGACAACTCTTCTAATCCAGCATATTTCAGTTCTTACCTACTCACTTTTGCAAATTAGTAATAACAATCTTTTTTTTTGCAAAAATTTATTTGCATTCTGGTTGACAAAGTTATTTTCCAGTTCTCCTCAACATTCTTTTTCCACATTTTCACCTTCCACCAGCAGCAGAACAGATTGGTAAAGACAGAAGTACCTCTGAAGTAGAATGGCTGCTTGCTTGAAAACCAAACCAAACCAAACCACCAGAGGTGCAATCCCTGGTAATCAACACAGTGCTCCAACATCCCTCTTCATCCCTTCCTGAAATCCACAGCATCCCTCTCTCTGGACGCAACTGCTCTACACTGCAGACAAATTTAGCAGTTCTTCCTCAGAAATATACAGGGGCACCCTGGGCAAACCCGTTGCTTGTCTTGCAAAATTAATCAAGGAGCACCTTCCAAAATACAGCACAAGTTCTGGCTAAGCCCAAATTTCTCTGCTGATTGTTTTCTGTGTAAGAAAGGAGCATTCCAGCTATACCTGTAGCCAGCTCAAATTTTAGCTCTGCAGCAAAATAAGCAATCCTATGGAGGATGAAGTAACATGATTTTAAGATGCAAAATAAGAAGGAAGATCAAAAAGCATAGTACACCACTAGCTCACTTGGGAAAAGAAGTTCGTTTTGGGTATGGCAAAGTAGTAAAATAAGAGGACACAAGCAAAACTACAAGGCTTGAAGAGATAAAACGCATGCCCAGACACACAGCCTCTTAAATTTATCCAATAATAAATATTACCTATGTTTAATACAGTGATGCTACCCTTTCAGTGTCCACAGTGCCTCTCTGAAGCAGAGCTGTACCTTGCAAGGCCATGTAGCACTGTCTGTTTCTATGAGCCTTTGCTGTCCTGTCTTTGCAGCCCCTTGCTCAAGCATTACTATTGTTGCAGCAAGACAAAAGTATTAAGGAAGGGCAGCATGTTTTATGGACTGATAGAAGTCAAAATCCTGTTTTAAAAGGGATAGTTGCACATTTAGAAGGTATGGTTAATGTATATATATATAAGCAATCATTTTTCTGAGGGTAAGACCAAGTTAGTGAATATAGATGTTCTTCTGTGTTGTCTCTTCATACAATTTTTTGATCCAGATATGTGACAAATGTGTTGCACAGGGTGTTTGCAGGAGTATTAATGCACAATTTTTCCTCCTCCTCAGAAAGTATTATTGGTTTCTCTGACTGTGATGGATGTCCTCTGCTTTTGTTTCCCATTGATCCTAGAGTGTAAAGGAATAGTAAAACAGGATCTTTGCTGCATTTACATCATCCAACAATACATCTGAAGTGCTGAATTAGTATCTCAAGTACTATTTGTAGCCTAGGGTTCACTGCATCAGTTTGTGGACTTGTATCAAATAAATCAGCTGTTCATTTTTTCAGCTCTTAAAAATTGCTCGTGTTTACTTATCCTCAGATGAAGGCTAGTCCATCATTAGTCAGAGCAAACGGGTGGTCTGCTGGAGGACACTGCCCAGGAAAGGTGTACAGAAGGATTTCTGTGCCAAACATCACCCCTAGGGAGCCTGAAATGACTCACAGCATCACAGCTGCCCGGGTGTAGTTTAACTTCAATCAGTGAACTTTTTGATAAAATTTTGATGCTGACTGGAAAGCTGGGTAAAATAAATTCTGCTGGTTTGCTATGGAAAACAACTTCTGTATGCATATTCCAGGACTTACAATTATGCAGTTAGAGCACCAGTAAGTATAAGGAAAAAAACAGTTTCTTAGAGTATGGTGAGCTGTGTAAAGGAAAGGACAATAATATTTGTCACCAAGGCCTGAGTTTGGGTGACTTTGGTAAAAGTCCTTTTTAGGTTTGGGGTGGGGAAGAAGAAATCACGGGAAGGTAGCAGGACTGTTCATTGCATGGCAGGATTCAATCATGTTTGTTACATGTGCAACGACCACCTTCTGTTTCTATTCCTCATAAAAAAACCAAATAATTAAGAAAACCCACAGATTTTCTTGTTCAGATCCCATCATGACTACCGAAAACAAAAAAAGGGATGCTCTCACTGGGGTAGATGGTTTATGCCACAGGTTGTTCTATGGTAAGGATATTAATGAGCTTAGACAGGAGGATCCATGTCCTCAAAAAAAAAAAAACTCAAATCCACCATACAAAATAAAGTGCAAGATAGATTCACAGTTTCACTTCTGATAAAATAAGCCCTGCTTCCTGAAATAACTATGTTTTCTTAGGCTGAAAGACAGCATTAGAAACAAACTCAGACACGTAACACTTCTATACTCTTTATCTCATCCAAAATTTTGTCTGGTAAGTTGCTCAACAGCTCAGCTGAAAATTACCATTTATAGCCATCATTTAGTCTGGAGGTCATATGAACTCTCACTAGTCAAGTCCAGCTACTTTTTCCAAAGCCATTATCAATAACTTGAATTTCAAGTCACCAGTTTTGCATCCTGAGACGTGCGGACACGTTTCACTGATTCAGCTGTGAGAAACCATACATTTAGTTAGTTGTAGGCCACACATTCCCCTCATCTGATCAAAATGTGGACTAGCAAGCACCACGATGCACAGCTTCAGCACTGAAACTCACTGCCATCCCACCAGAGGCACTTAGGGCAAGGTGGGATTTTAGGCAAGAACATTAGTGGGACAAGACATACAGAGGGTGATCAGTTGCACACGGGTTTTGAACACAAGACACATTACATTAGCTCTCAATATTTCACGCAATTTCACTGCTCTGAATTTAAAAGTCCTTTGGTAATGTCCTTCTGGGACTGCAGTTTTATTCTGTGCCACCTAGGACTGCCATTGCCAGAAAGCCTAGAATCATCTTCTCCCTAATTTTAACAGTCAGTAAAGTGAGACTGACAGGTCTGTAGTTTCCAGGGTCATCCTTCTTGCCCGTCTTGAAAACTGGGGCATAGTTTGCCAGCTTTCAGTTGACTGGGACCTCTCCAGATGCCCCAAACCATTAAAAAGTCATTGAGAGAGGCCTTGACATTATCCTTGGATGAATCCTATCAGCCCCTCCCCATGTTTGTAGAGATCCATCTGATGGACTCCAGCACCTTCAGAAGCACTTTCCCGGGGGATCTTACTCACTAGTTCTCTGAGCAGCCTCAAAAAACCATGATCTTTCAAGACTTCATGGTGTCTTGGAAAATCTGGGTAGGCTGAAATGGAGATCCATTTAAAAGTTAATCACCTTTCTTCAGCTTGTCAAGTATGTTGATTTTCTCCTCAGTATAGATGTGCCATTATCAGCAAGTCACAATTTCAGCCCAAAACAGACAGAGAACTGTACAATAATAATTAGTTTTGGTAGTGCTAAACTCTGGAGAAGGGAGTGAGTCAATTAACATGAGGTGGGAGATGACGAATCTGGAAGAAGGAGTAATAAGTGAAGGAGTGAAGCACAGTTTTGTACCTCTGGTTTAAAGAACATCACCAAGAAACATGAAGTGAAGAAAATCTGCACCAGTGCAGAAAGTAGAAAAGACACAGATGACAGGCAGCAGCAGCACTTGAGAAGATGAAAAGCAGGATGTTTTAATTCTGATTCTGTCACGATTCAGTTTGTAGGTCTGGGGAAATGGTTCCTCCCATGACTCAGTTCTCCTCTGTTTGAAACTGGAATGACAGCATGGATGTAGGGCAGGCAGATCCTGCCTGACCAACCTGATCTTTTATGATCAGGTGACCTGCCTAGTGGATGAGGGGAAGGCTGTGGGGAGCACCCTTGGCTGGGTTAAGCACTGCCTGATGGCCAGGCCCAGATGGTAAGGAATGGAGCTGCATCCAGTGGGCATCCAGTCACCAGTGGTGTCCCCCAGGGATCAGCGTTGGAATCAGTCTGAAGTTGAATAACTTTATGAATGGATGAGGGGACTGAGTCCCCCATCAGCAAATTTGCAGATGCCGCCAAGTTGGGAGGGAGCATTGATCTGCTGGAGGGCAGGAGGGCTCTGCAGAGAGACCTGGACAGGCTGGATAGAGGGGCTGAATCCAATGGGATGGGGCTCAACAAGGCCAAGTGCTGGGTCCTGCACTTTGGCCACAACAAGCACCACAGGCTGGGACTGAGTGGCTGGACTGGGCCAGGCTGAAAGGGACCACACCTCGAGTGTCGTGCCCAGTTCTGGCCCCTCAGTTTAGGAAGGATGCTGAGATGCTGGAGCGTGTCCGAAGAAGGGAATGGAGTGAAGCTCGTGAAGGGTCAGGAGCACAAGTCCTGTGAGGAGTGGCTGAGGGAGCTGGGGGGTGTTTAGCCTGGAGAAGGGAGGCTCAGGGTTGACCTCATCACTCTGTACAGCTCCCTGACAGGAGGCTGTATCCAGGTGAGTGTCAGTCTCTTCTCCCAGGCAACCACAGGCAGGACAAGAGAGCACAGTCTTAAGCTGAGCCAGGGAGGTTTGTGTTGGACATGGGAAGAATTTCTTCACAGAGTCACTGCATATTGGAATGGGCAGCCCAGGGACGTGATGGAGTCACTGTCCCTGGAGGTGTATAAGAAAAGACTGGATGTGGCACTCCGTGCCATGGTCTAGTGAACAAGGTGGTGTTTGTCCAAGGGTTGAATGGGATGATCTCAGAGGTCTTTTCCAACCTAATTGATTCTGCTGTTCTGTGACAGTTTCTCAGAAGTGCACTCAGCTAACAGGTCACTGTATCTCACCAGCCTCTCTGCAGCGTGTTAACCACTGACAAAACAAAAAGCATGAGACCTTTTCTATCAGGGTTTGCAATTGATAAGTAAGGGTGCTTTGGGCTATAGTTTTCAAGTTCGTGATAAGAAATGTAATCCTCCCCATGCTGTGCTGGAAGCGCTGTACGTGCAGCACAGAGATTTCCCTCACTGCACAGAGAACGGTTCTCTGGAATTTGCAGGTGTCCAGGGGAGTAGTGAGAACTGCCAAACACCCAGGGCTGTGGTAGGTTATTGGCAAGAGCAATGAAGCAGGGAGACAGGGGGAAGAGCTGAGGTGACATGCGCTGGAGTCATTGCTGCAGGGACACAGACATACTCTGAGTCAGAGACCAGGCTTGTCTGACACTTCATGTCACTGCACGGAGCAGCTCCAGACTGAAGACTCTCATGTGGGGGGAAATGAACTGCAGTGGCTGCTCAGGAGCTTGATTTATGAGGCAAAAGAGCTGTCACTCCTGAGCACTCCTTGGAGGCCCAGTGGGGCAGCACTCGCCACTAAAACATCTCTGGACCACACGGCTCGGCTACAGCTCCTGTAAATAATCAGCATCTCAGGCTCTTGGATGTTGTGTCAGATACTTCGTCCAAGTGTCTCCTTGAAAGGGGAAAACAATGACAAGAGGCTAAAGTCAAGTTTAAGTTTGAAAAAGAATATAAATAGAAATTCCCTGCTGCTTGTGGCATGAGATTAAAGAGGAATTGCAGAGCTAAAGTTACAGCACCTGTGAGTTACACCCTGTAAATAACAAACAGTAATACGGGAAACAAAACACGTTTCAGTCCTCAGCAAAGTTTCAGAACAAACAAAAAATTTACTTTCCTCCTTTTTAGGTATTCATATTAATAACATAAATGTTTTATAGCTTTCATTAAAGAAAATAATTTCATATTTAATTCAAACTTCAAAGTAATTTCCAGCACAAACACAGTATCTTTTTAATTAAAATAGGAGTAGACTTTTTTTTTTCTCAGATTATAATCACTCTTTCTGTCCTTGGATATCAGATGATCATGTTAAAATCCCTGAAATTGCAGCAGAAAGTTTTGAGGGTTTTTATTTTGGTTAAATTATTGTTAAACAGCAGCATTAAACAGCAACTTCAGTATTGAAAGGGGAAGAATGTTTATTTTCCAGCACTTGTTATGAAAATGTAATGAAAAAAAAAGGGGAGGGGGAAGAAAAAAAACCAACAAAGCACCACAAGGTGCCTGGATTTCTTTTGGTTCTTAAAGTTGGATGGTTTATAGTTATTTTCCAATCTGTAACTGCCTGAACTCAGCAAGTCACTTGACCTGGATTGCATCTTAAAGAAGAAGTAACATAGCATTTTGTCACTTCTACAGAAGATCCACTAACACTGAGGTGTGTTTATATGTGTACGTGCATGCGCTGGGGAAGGAACCTATGACAAGACTTTATTTGTGGCCCATCGATACTGCTCAAAACCTTTATCATGGTTCTGGGTGGTTTGCCCTGTAACTTGGTTTGTGAAGCCTTCTCAGTTAAATAATTTCCTATTAATAAGGTGCTGAGACAGAGTCCTGAGTGCTGAGGGCAGAGCAGTGATGACCTCAACAGTGGGAAGTTGGTTTAATTTGTCGCTGTTTTCAGGCATGCCTTGCTTTGTTGCTGCTGGTCTCTTCTCCTTCAGGTTTACAGTACCTGGTAGGAGTGAGGATACCTCTATGAGGTGTGACCAAGCAGGGGACCTGCTCATCCTGGTGGCAGAGCTCTGAGAGGAAGGAGACAGGTTAAGGAGTATCAGCAAGTGTGGGAAAGTGGTGGGCTGGTGGAACCATGATCTGCCCTCCCTGAGACAGAAACAGGAACATCTATCAGGAGAAAACCCTCAAGATCAGATAGAAGGCAGTAACTTGAGGGAGAGGAGTGAATGAAGTCGGTGCTCTCAGGTGACTCTGTACAACAGGCAGTTGGAAGGTCAGTCAGGTGATGACGATGATGTGGATGATGATCCATCTATACCATGTATCATGACCACCTCTGTGAGGAAGAAAAGGTGAGTTACTGTTGTAGGTGACTGCTGTCTGAGTGGAATAGAGGGACAGACCCTCCCCTTAGGGAAGCCTGGTGCTACCCTGGGTTAAGGACATCACCATGAAACCTTTTAGCCTGATAGGGCCCTTAGATATTACCCATTATTGCTCTTTCATGTGAGTGGCAATGAAGCTGGAACAAGTTTTCTGAGGGTCACCAAGAGAGACTTCACTGCCATGGAATGGTTGGTAAAGGGCATACAGGGCACAGGTAATATTTTTCTCTATTCTTCCTGGTGCAGGCAGTGGCATTGGAAGAAACAGACAAATTCAGTGTATTAATTAATGGCTCTGTGGCTTGTTTCACTGCCAGGATTTTAGGGATTTTAATAATGGGATGGTCTACATAGCACCTGGCTGGCATTAGATGTGGATTAGTGTACCCTCAGCAGACTTACAGATGACTCCAAGCTGAGTGATGCTGTTGACACACCTGAGGGATGGACCCATCCAGAGGGACCTGGACAAGCTCAGGAAACAGACCTGTGGGAATGTCATGGGTTTTAACAAGACCAAGTGCAAGGTGCTGCTCCTGGGTCAGGGCAATCCCTGGTATCAGCACAGGCTGGGGGATGAACAGATCAGGAGCTGCCCTGCTGGGAAGGACCTGGGGGAGCTGGTGGGTGAGAGGCTGGGCATGAGCCATCCATGTGCACTCACAGCCCACAGAGCCAAGTGTGTCCTGGGCTGCATCCAAAGCTGGGTAGGCAGCAGGTCGAGGGAGGGGATTGTGCCCCTCTGCTCTGCTCTGGTGAGACCCACCTGCAGTGCTGCATCCAGCTCTGGGGTCCCAGCACAGGAAGGACATGGACCTGTTGGAGCAAGACCAGAGAGGGGGTCATCAAGATAGTTAGAGGGATGAACCACGTCTCCTACAAGAAAATGCTGAAAGAATTGGGATTGCTCAGCCTGGAGAAGAAAAGGCTTCAGGGTGACCCAATTGTGGCCTTCCAGTACCTAAAGTGAGGCCACAAGAAAGATGGAGAGAGACAATTTACTAGAGCTTGTAGTGACAGGACATGGGGGAATGGCTTCGAACTGAGAGTAGGTTTAGATCAGATATTAGGAAGAAATTCTTTACTGTGAGGCTGGTGACACACTGAAATGGGGTTGCCCAGAGCAGTTGTGGATGCCCCATCTCTGGAAATGCTCAGGCATGGTTTGGATGGAACTCTGAGCTACCTGGTGTAGTGGAAGGTGTTTCTGTCCATGGCAGGGGAGTTGGTAACAGATGATCTTTGTTGTCCCTTCCAAGCCAAGCCATTCGGTGCTTCTATGTTATGATTCTATGATTTAACCCAGCATAAGACAACTGTGATATTGTCTTGCCCCTAACTTAAGATAAATTATACACTTTTATAAGACTAACATAGGTGGCACTTTCCCAGCCCTGTGAGAGCTGCTTCAGTCTTACAGGGCAACTGCCTCACCTCCTCAGAGAGAGAGAGAGAGGACAAAAGTATTCCCCATATTTTTAGCACTTTATTTCCACTTTCTTCACTTACAGGACACTTTTGGTTTCTCAAGACCAACATTTATCTTTTGTTTACCATACCTCCCTCGCTACCACTGGTACACTCACTGTAAAACATCTTTCAAGAAACAAACATCCCTCCAAAGGCTGTCCTCTCCCCATTCCAACAAGCAAATAACAGTTTTACTAAAAGCTAAGTGACCTTCATTTTTCCGGGATCATCTAATAGCAAGGACACACAAAAGCATAAAAAAATTGGAGGAAAATCCTTTTTACTCCCCAAGGGAAAAAAAAAAAAAAGGCTTGTGCTACCCATCTCAACACAAAAAACACTAACCACATAAACCCCATGAGTAAACTCCTAAAGAGGTGCTTAGGCACTTCAGCAGGTCTCACCGAGGTTTGTTGATGCAGACCAGCTGTAACCAGCCAGCAGCCCCCTGTCAGTGCCTGGTGCTGAGAAAGGAGCTGTGATTGGAGCATCAGTTCTTTAATGAGCAAGACCATAAATAGATATAGATAGATAGATAGATAATAACAACAAAACCCACCACCATAGTGATAATTAAAGTTGTCTGGATTTTTCTCTTGAACATCTTCCTGTAATTTTTGTCCTCCCTGAAATGTTTGTGCGGGTTGGTTTTTGGTTTTTTTTTTTTTTGTTGCTTTTCTCTCTTTGATTTCCTCCGTTTCAGAGCCAAAACACTTCAGAGCCTGATTGGCAGACACCCACATTCCCAGCAGCTGGATGCTGCTCTCTGGGAAGCAGCAGGGCTTCCACCCAGTGGGAGGGAAACCAAACATCCCAGAAGGGTAGTGCAAAAAGCATCTGAAAAGGCAAGGAACCACCAAGAAGCTGATTAATGGCAGGCATAAATTGGGCCACATGCTGCAGCTCATGCATCCACAAGGTCCCCTGGAGAGGATTAAGCTGCTGCTTGTGGCTCAAGGAACTGCATCCTTTTGTTATCTTTGAAGGTGAGTTTTTGTTGGCATGTTCACTGGCTCCTGGGCTATGGGAGGCAGCAAATGGCTCATCACCACACATGGCCTGGGCCACCCTTGCTCCTGCAGCCCCACAGAAACCCTTTTCCAAGCCAAAGGGGTCTGGTTTCCTCATCCCCATCCAGGATGGGAGTTTTCACAGGAAGAGCAATCTTAACAATGGTTTTTCATAAAAACACTGCTGACTAAAATACATCTGCCACTCAGAGGACTGAGCCATTTGATTTGACATTTAAATGCAGAAATCTCTTACTGCAAAGTGATTTAACATTTCACTGAAATATCACTGTTAGAACATCATTTTCAGAGTCAGAAGAACTTAAAGAGTCACCTACCCAAACAACTTGTTCCCAGAAACTTAAAGGTCTGCAAACATCCCCTTTTGGGTAAAAATGCTGGAGTTGCTGCTGGTGACATTGGCTGTGCTTCTCCCTTCTGCTTCACACCAGCCTGGGAGCAGACAGGAGCAGAAGTGAGTGGGACAGATGGGCATGGGGGGCTGCAGCACACCCTGGGCAGCTGCACTCAATCCCTTGCTCTCCTCCTTCCCCCAGGAACAGGCTAAAGGGGCAGCTCTTCTGAGAGCTGGTAGGAGAGAAATGTGTCAACATGGGAAAAACAACTTTTTAGGGAAAGAGATAGTGGAAGAGACAGAGCACAGATAGATAGTGGAGACAGAGAAAAGGAAAAGTTGAGAAAACCTGAGGCCTCCAGAAAGTCTCATGACTGGACTCAATACAAGAATAATGGAGGGAGAAATCAGTTCTTGACTGGAGAAAAATCCAAAATAATAAATAGCACAATAGATGGAAAAATCAAAAATAATAGTGCCAAACCAGTGCATTACTCTGCCTTTATGGTGGTACTGGATCAATGACTGCCTACTTATCCAGCAACTGAGTGTAATATGTTTTACATGAGGATTAATGGGAAGATTGTATTTTGTTCCCCCTTACCATTTCTGAAAATAATATACTATATCCATCCAAATCTAATACAACCGACTTTTCAAACCCAGACAGCATTTTCAGGGACCTTTTGAGGAAATTCAACATTGACAACTGATGCACTGTACAGTATAGCAGAAAGATGGGAAGGTTAGAGGACAGTGAAAGGCAAATAATATACACATGTTCCCATTCTCTTATGTATTTAATTTCTCCTACTCTCAAAAAAAAAAAAGAAAGGTGTTCACCTCATACATGTCTGAGTGCTCAGAAACGTGATAATAACCAAGCATTTAACCTGCTGCCACTTTTACAAGAGATGTAATAGGTATTTGCTGTCTATCTTACATTTTCGTTGCTTGCAGCAAAAACAGGTTTTAGCACAATGACTTCTTCCTTTCCCTGATGATGGTCACCACAGGACTCCTTTCTGATAAAGGCAGTATGATCCCTCCCCTACACCTGCAGAGACCCACTTGTGCAGTGGATAAAAACACCATGCTTTGCCTGGACTTGATATACCAAAGCAAATTATGGAAAAGCAAACTGAAATCAATATAGTTAATGCCTGTGTGGATTTGGTTCAAAATTTTTTTTTTTTCAATTTCAATACAAATATAAGAATGGTCCATCTAAATTTGGTTTTAAGGCCAACCAGACCAACTGCAACAACAAAGTTCCAGTAACCAAACAATAAAGTTTTTTTATTTTCATGTGTACTCTATTTAAAACAGATTTTTTAATTTTATATGGGAAGGCACTTCCAAATATGCAGCAAAAATGGGGATAGGTGCTATGAGCAGAACATTACAGTCACAAACAAAATAATAATGCATACCAATGCATGTGATACATTTGTATACAGTCATGTTTTTCAATTCCATGAACTATTTTTAAATTGTCTCATGCCAAGGAGAAATTGTACTGCAGTTCATTATGAGATTTCTTTTTCCCCTTAACCTCCTTGGTATTTCCTTCCAATAAGCACTGTCACAACATTTTTCTTTTCTTTGCAATGTTAGGAGAACGTGGATGGTGGTGGTGGTGAAAATGCAACCAACTTATAAACAAGCTATTGAATTTTGGCATTGAGTAGTAAATAAAAGGACATCCTCATGAACCTGGGCTGAAGCCACACAGCTCCGATCAGGGCTGCATCACCACTTCTAACCCGAAATTTTGTTATCTGAAAAAAAGTGTTAGAATACAGACTTACAACAAAAGAAGGCCCAAACAGAAAAAAAAATATCTTGGTTCTAAAGGTATTTTAAGTGCACAACTGACAGAATCACTTTCTTCAGGCTCCAGGTTTTGTCCTAACTGATGCTACACTATCTCCATACACAATGATAAAAGGCACCAGTAGAACCACATGTCAAATACCTTCACAGAAACAAACTAAGAAGAGACCGCCCAAAATCTGTACATGCCTGGCAGGCCTGAGAGAAGCACAGCTGGAGAACAGCACCTTCCCCACCTCACCAAAAGGTATATATTTAAGTGAAAGGACCATCTGTTTCCACTCTCTCATCTTAACGTCAACATTTTACGGTTCACTCCTGTGTACAGACATGCACAGATGCACACAGGACACCAGGAATAGTGCAAGGAAAGGATATGAATTACTTGCACTTGTAAAAATTACCTAGATTGCATCTAGTTGTTCTGAAATTACATTGTCCACACAGCTGCCACAGAATTGTACTCATTTTAAAATACACGATCTAAACCACTAATCCACCTATTTAATGACTTCCAAAACAATATGGGATTTCCATCCTTCCAGCTATTACGACATAACACTGAGGCAAAAACTACATTTTTTTAACTTTTAATACTCTTGGAAGGGCACAGATTTTCTTGACTGGAAGTTCCACAACTGTCTGTTGGCTTAAGTTCCTTTTCGAGCATCAGGGAGCAAAGCCTTCTCATTCCTTCTGTCCATTTGGGAATAATGCAAAGCCCTGTTGCTCCACAGGAGCCACCTCCAACCCAACCTGCAGAGACAGCACTTGGCAGTGTCAGCACAGACAGAAGGGCTGCAAAGACCTTGGTGAATGTCCTGCTCGTGAATCATGATCCCATGACTGCACCCATGAGCATATGGTGTCCCACACTGTGCTCTATAAATCCTTCCTTGTCTCCTCCAATAAATGTTAGTTCAGTGGCTCTCAAACACATTCGGGGCATGGTTTGGACAGTATAGAAGCAGCGTGTTGTGATTACCTGTTATGAGTGTATTATCCCACAATGGGTGCACTAAGTTCCTGTGGCTACACACAGCAATAAAGGCCACCTTTGTGGGCACCTTGGCACAAGCCATCTGCTCCCAGATACCAAAGAAAAAGGGGGACTAAGACAAGAGTCACAGCTCAGGCAGTCACCTTAAAAAAGTATGCCTTAAAACAGGCTTAAAAGAGAACCACAGAATCACAGAATATGCTGAGTTGGAAAGGACCCATCAGCATCATTGAGTTCAACTCCTGGCCCTGCACCGGGTCACTCCAAGAATCCACCATGTGCCTGAGAGCCCTGTCCAAATTCTTCTTTAACTCTGGCAGACTCAGGGCCATGACCACTGCCCTGGGGAGCCTGTTCATTGCCCAACCACTCTATGGGTGGCAAAACCTTTTCCTGATACCCCATCTCCCCTGACTCAGCTTCATGCTGTTCCCTCTGGTCCTGTCATTGGTCACCAGAGAGTAGAGATCAGTGCCTGCCTTTCCA
>VXBX01003583.1:130733-164975 GCA_013400415.1 Scytalopus superciliaris | reverse complement strand
AAGAGTGCCTAAAGTCTTTCTGACAAGCTGCTACCCCACATTGCAGTGTGTTCCCTGAGGGAATCTGTTCTGGTACTCTTGAGGAGCTGGGACTACCTCACACTGTCCAGTGTCCTCCAAAGCACAGCATAACAAGGCCACCAGAATGTTAATGCAAGTTAGCTAATTATACTGCCTTGTTGATGACTTTAAAATGCTGCGGGTGGATGGGAAAGAATACACTCGTCTGCCTTGGATGCACGATGCCATGCATAACCAAGGATAAAAGATGAACCCTTGCTAAAGACACTAGCATCACAAGTACAAACCCTAAAAGGCAGGCAAAAATTCTCTGTCCTTGTTCAGAAACATAAGTTACAACATAAATATCTATTAATTCTGAAAGTGAAACATCCAGAGGTGGCTCTTGGTGCTCTGCACTTCAATTGCACACAGAGACATATTCCCTCTGTAATGTATGGAAAGAGAAAATGTTACCTTCAGATGCTTTCCCACTCACACACACTGACTAAACAAGCAATAACGTGCCTCTGTTTGCTGTCATTCATCTAACCATTTTCAGTAACAGAGCAGAAATTAATTCTTGAACAAATTAAACTATGATTCTTTCTCTCAATTAGATACAATAACTGATTCAGAGTAGGAGAGTGTACAGAGAAACAGTCTGAGGGAGCTGTGGTAATTTAGCACAGAGACTCCTCTGCAGGTCATGTGTGCCTCATGAACACACCTTTAAATAACCCCCAGGGCGCACACACATCCTTTCTGTGTCCCTGACACCAAATAAAAGCAAATTACTCTTCTCAATCAGAAAGAAATTGTCTCACAGGTCATGTAAGATTTAGACAAAGAGATTTTGAATGTGTTGCAGTCATCCTGAAGAGCTAGAGGAGTGCAGTGGGCCAGACAGCAGTGCCTGGGGAGCTTCCACGCTTTGTGCTGTGGGACTGGGCTGCCAAGAGCATGGTTGTGCCACACACACCTTTTTTGGGTTCCTTCCCTCTCCTCACAACCGGATTTGGTCTCGGTTGACACAGGATGCTGCTTTGATTCACTGAAAAGACCACACTTTCTGTGCTCCCATTTCTCCCCTTCCTGCTGGCCACTTCCAGGAAAAGCTGCATGAAGTGAAAGGACCCGGAGGGCATTTCTTCCCCAAAAGACACTTGCTGTCTCACAGGTGGAAAGAGACCTGAAGGAGGACTGTGGCCATCTGCTGCTGACAAACACTGCTGAAGATCATCTGTTCTCTTGCATTGCTTCTGTTTAAAGGATGCTTCTCATTCATGTCCCAAAAGCCCACTGTTCAGCAGCAACCTCTTCACTCAGGCTCTGCTATTTTTGTGTGTGATTTTATAGCTGCTTTGCGCTGGCCCATTTAGTTATCTTTCATGCTGTCAGAAAAAAAAGGTCTCATAGTCTCATGGACCAACATAACTTTAAGGACTAAACTCCTGTCTTAATCTTTAAAGAAAAATTTTCTTCTTTCTTACATGCCTTGTGAGCCAGTCATGTAAAACAATAAAGAAGATAAAGGCATATATAGACAGACCACATCCTATAGAGGCTCCAATTCATTTCACTAAAATAGCTTAAGAGGAGCTTACTTACAGTATTGCTGACAAGAACGGCTTCCTTGACTAGCAAATTGAAACTTACCACCTTAAAATAGGATTCAGCTACTACCAAACTGTCTGGAACATCCAAAAAGCATTTTTAAATCTGTGTCAGTGTTTCCACAGCTGATGTCTCCCCATCGCAGCATTGAAGCAGTGCTGGAAAAGCCTTTTGTGCATTTCTGGTTCTAGTAGAAGGGGGGAATTCCATTCATACGCAAGAAACTCTTCTACCCACTGACAGGGAGGATCTTTCAAATTAGCAGATTATGGTACTCAATATACAGTAAAGAAAAACTTACACCAATATTTTTTTTATTTCAGCAGGTTTTCCTAACACAGTGCTATGAAAGAACCACCAGGGCCTAAGTATTACTAATCAGTACTACTTACAACACTAAAATTATGGCCCTTGCTTCTGGTCAATTAGAAAATCTGACATAAAATACTTAATCTGCCTTGGAAAATATAGCTCACCATACTGAATTTCACTGACTTTCTTGACATATTTTCAAAGGCTGCTCTCTGATAAGGTGAAGACAATTCTTTTAACAGCTGGAAAAAGGATTTGTGTTTACTGTGATTTAAAGAAACACTGGACTATAATACTGCTTCCTATTCCTTACCTTATTCTCGTTTATGTCTTCTTGAAAGCATTTTCTTTTGCCTCAGGAGGGCAAATCGACTCTGGTATAAATGAAAATCATGCCCTTTACATTTTGGCCCCAAGACATCATTAAATCCTCATACTTATTCATTAATAACCATCATTAGTTGTTTTGTCTATAATTATTTATGATACATGGCTCAGAGCAAGGTAATTGTTTATCTACAGAGAGGTTTAACACCGAACAAAAAAATTACAATTATAATGGAATTTTAGGACAATAAAGATCTGTAAATACATACTTTGCTTATTAGCCTAGCTAAAGGCTTACTCTCCACATAGTGATATTCCTTCTCTTGTCTAAATAATTATGCATCTTATCTGCATGTGTGTACAACATTGACCAAAGGACTGCACATAAGTAACATATTTTCCTGTTTTCCATTGTGGATATCCCGAAGCACTCAGCAGTGCAAAAAACAGGGCGAAGAGGACAGACTTCAAAAACATGCAGATGAAATAAACATCAGGTTACTGAGCCAGGGTTGTTTTTCCTTTCCAATCTCTGGCATTTTTCAGGACAGGACATGTGTGGCATTCAGAGCATCAGTACAGATGCGCTCACATGTTACTCCATCAGTAGGGATACTGTCCTGCTCAAGGGAGAAAGAACAGGATTCCTACAGCTGGACACATTTGTTTCATGAAATAAACAACCCTGATGTTGCTGCTTTAAAATGTGTCCCTTATGGAAGTAGTCTTAAATCCACTAAAACACAACAGGCCTTTTCGGGAACACTATTGCAAGTTCAGAGCAAAAGATAATTCATCTGGAAATACAAATGACAAATCTCCGACAAATACATAATATTGCCTGCAAAATACCCTCCACCTAAAATCACCTGGCAGATTTTGCTTCAAACCCAGGGAAGAGAACTTTTATTTTAAGTTACTTTATTACACTGTATGTGAGGAATGTGACATGAGCTTACCATGAAGTCTTGCACAGCCTTGGGTCTGACTAGTACCAGACTTTGTTCTGGTTGGTTTGCACTGGCTCTCAGTGACAGGGCTGCAACAGTCAGCTGCAGTTCAACGCTCCTGAAAGGTGGTTTAAACCTTTGATACCAGGTCTGCACATCCAAAGGCTACACAGAGATGACTGTCAGCCCATTTGTCTCTTTATAACACAACACAACACAACACAACACAACACAACACAACACAACACAACACAACACAAGGAGCCTTATCCACTAATACTTGCCAGCTGTTCCACAATTCACTATCTGAGCCTCACTCCATAATCAATCAAGCCTCAGTGTAGAGGGCTCTCTTTGTACACCTTCAGTGTTCCAAAAACTTCATTGCATCTGTCTCAACAAAAAGGGGGGAAAAATATCATATTTTAAAGGTAAAAGAGGACACTTGATTTTGTTTCTTTTAGTCTTTGCCTTGGCTTTCCAAGCAAGAACGAGTCCACCAACAACGGCAGTGTATTTTGTTCAGTGGCAATAGCTGTGTCTTATTGGAAGGTTACAGTATAAATAAATTTTCTTCACCTTTAACAACACAAAACATATAAATTAAAATTTCATCCATCAGATGCTGAACTGTTGACCGTGACTAATATGAATTGAACGTAATTTCCTTTTTACTTAAATGGTGATACACTTATTTCCACAAAATCTATTGAATTTCCTACTAAGTAAGAAAATAATTTCTTATTATGTGACACTGAAAATCTGGAGCATAGTCTTCGCCAGGACTGGTTCTGTGATTACCCTGCTAGCCCACACGTGGGCAAAAAAAGTCAGCTTACCTGCTCTGCTTATCTTGATCTCAGGCAGAGAACAACCTCCCAAACATTTCCCTGCGGGAGAGCATGGCTGGAGAATGTAGGAAAGCGATCCACCTTTCTAAAAGCCCTCACTGCTCCCACCTCGAGCAACACAGGGCAAGGTCTGGAGCTCTTCCATGGCCACTCACCTCCAGATTTATAACTAAAACCCACTGCCCTTGCCTCTCTTTTTCCTATTTCTATCAGCTTTCCAGCAGCTGACTACCAAAAGGAAAGAAAACAGAATCACTGCTGAGGAAAAGGAACACCCCTGGGATGCCATTGTACCAGGGAAGGAAAAGCCACGTGCTGTTCCCTGGAAGCTGGTGGGAGAAGTTTGTAGAAGGGGGTAGGAGGACATCTGTAAAAGACACCCCTTCAAGAAAAAAGGGAAGTGACGGTGGCCAGACAAGTTAGGGGCTGTATCTCAGAGGTCAACCAAGTTAGGGGCTGTATGGATTCTAAAAAGAAAGGCATGGTTTTGAACTGGATTCTTGAAAGTCTGAGGAGTTATTTCAAGGTGATCTGTTTCTATTCTTAGTCCAAACAGTGAGATGGGTTGCAGAGTTCTGTGCAGGTCAGGTTACAGAGTTACAAGGACAACAAAACGGAATTACAGGGAATGCAAAGACAAACAGGCCAGAAGATTTCAACCCCGGTGTGACAGCACACTCAAACAGACATACGTGCTGAGAGTGGGAACAGGATAGTTTGGGATCTGGGACTGCATTGCCCTGAGAGAAGTCCCCGACTTCTGTGCCACACCATATCTTTGTCACTAAATGGAAGAGACATGGATTTGCCAGACACTCAGTGGATAAGGAACCAACTGGACAGTCACACTCCAAGAGTTGTGGTCAGTGGCTCCATGTCCAGGAGGAGACCAGGGACAAGCAGCATTCCTCAGGGGAAGTTGTTGGGATGGGCACTGCTGAACATCTTTATCGGTGACATTGAGAGTGGCATCAAGTGCACCCTCAGCAAGGTCAGGGACAGCACCCAGCTGTGTGGTGTGGCCAACAGGATGGAGGGAGGGGAAC
Source organism: Scytalopus superciliaris (assembly GCA_013400415.1). NCBI lineage: Eukaryota > Metazoa > Chordata > Aves > Passeriformes > Rhinocryptidae > Scytalopus > Scytalopus superciliaris. The sequence continues at coordinate 159,872 of VXBX01003583.1, read as the reverse complement.
CTCATGAAGTCCAACACAGCCAAGTGCAAGGTCCTGCACCTGGGTTGGGGCAATCCCAAGCACAGACACGGGATTGAAGGAAATAGATTGAGAGCAGCCCTATGAAGGACTTTCGGGGTGTTGGATGATGAAAAGCTTGACACAGCATTGTGCACTTGCAGCCCAGAAAGCCAGCATCTCCTGCTCTGTATCAAAACCAAGGCAGGCAGCAAGTCAGGGGAGGTGAACTTCTGAGCAGCCTTCCAGTATTTAAAAGGGATAGATGAGGAGAGACTTTTTAAAAGGCAATCTAGTGGTAAGGGAAAAGCTGATGGTTTTATTTTTCAGATTAGGTATTAGGAATTATTCTTTACTGTGAGGTGGTGAGGCAAAGCACCGGGCTGTCCAGAGACACTGCAGCTGCCCCAAGTGCTCAAGGCCAGGCTGGATGGGGCTTTGAGGAACCTGGTCCCTTGGAAAGTGTCCCTGCCCCTGACCAGGGGGTAGAAGTAGGTGATCTTTTCAACCCAAGCACTCCAATTCAAGAACTTTTCACAGCTTATATAAAGAGCTTGTATGGTTTGTAGGGTGTTATTTTTTTAGAGATAAAGAATAAGTGCAGTTTGCAGCTTTACTGTATTAAAAAAAAAAAGTTTGTTTTCCTCAGGTGTTCAGCCAAGCACAGAATAAGGAAAGAAGGGGGCAAACAGCAGCTTTCTCCCTTGTATAACAAGGAAGGTGTCTGCAAAGTTGTGACTGTTGCAAGGCAGCTTATCCAAAACCCTAAGAATGTTCCCTTTGACTTGAAGGGAAGTCTTTTTCATACCACATTAACTGCTATTGAGGAAAAAAGTGTTACCTCTATGTCTATTGGCCAAAACAAGCAACTTATCCTTTCAAAACGTGCCAGAATTTGAATGCTTCCAATGTACAAGTGCATGTAATGACAGCATGAACTTTGTACAGAAATAAGCTCATTTTCCATATTTGCTTATTGTAGTGATCAGTGGCTCAGTGTCTGGAGGGAGATGGGTGATGGGTGTCAAGTGGTTTCCCTCAAGGGCCCATATTGAGATGAGGGTTTTATCTTCACTAATGACACAGATGAAGGGATCAAGTGCACCCTCAGCAAACTTGCAGACAACTCCAAGCTGAGTGGTGCTGTTGACCCATCTAAAGGATGGACCCATCCAGAGGGACCTGGACAAGCTCAGGAAACAGACCTGTGGGAATGTCATGGGTTTTAACAAGACCAAGTGCAAGGTGCTGCTCCTGGGTCAGGGCAATCCCTGGTATCAGCACAGGTTTGGGGATGAACAGATCGAGAGCTGCCCTGCTGGGAAGGACCTGGTGGGTGAGAGGCTGGGCATGAGCCATCCATGTGCACTCACAGCCCACAGAGCCAAGGGGGTCCTGGGCTGCATCTGAAGCTGGGTGGGCAGCAGGTCAAGGGAGGGGATTGTGCCCCTCTGCTCTGCTCTGGTGAGACCCACCTGCAGTGCTGCACCCAGCTCTGGGGTCCCAGCACAGGAAGGACATGGACCTGTTGGTGTGAGACCAGAGGGGGGGGGTCATCAAGATAGTTAGAGGGACACCCCATTCCTGGAGGTGATCAGTGCCAGGCTGGATGGAGCTCTGTGCAGTCTGGTTAAGTGAAAGGTGTCCCTATGCAGCACCGGGGGTTGGAACTGGAAGATCTTTGAGGTGCCTTCCCACCCAAGCCCTTCTATGATTCTGTGTTAATATTTTATACAGAACTGTTTTCACATTACAACAAAACAGGCAACATGTGTATTTTTATTTCAACTTCCATTTTTATTTCAACTTCCATTTTTATTTCAACTTCCATTTTTATTTCAACTTCCATTTTTATTTCAGACGCCAGTTTGAAGGTCCTGTAGCACTGCAAACAGAAGATGTTGAATCATCAGTTAATGACAAGTGTCATCAGCTGCCTTGGGACACACAGGAGCAAGCACGTGACGACAAATGGGGCACGTTCCCGACTACAAAAAGAGAAGAAAATACCACATGATTTGCACAGTTTGCATCCAATTGTACTGAAAAGTTAAAGTTACTACTTATAAAGTATTTAGTGTCTTCACAACAGCACTGTCTTAAAACTCCAATTTGACTGGATAGCTACCTGGAGCCAAGAACCAGCCCACAGAAACTCAGAAGAAAGACTTGTTTTGCTTTTAAAGCATCAGATTTTCTCCAAGCTCTTCTTCAAAGCATTGATTTTACAGGTGGGTTTTGGTTTTTTGGTTTTTTTTGGTTTTTTTTGAGGTAAGGATTAAAAATAAGTTAGGTTTGGGCTGTACCTAACAGGAAGCATTTTGTCCTAGGTTTCAGCAAGAGCAGTTTACTATGACAGCAGAAAAAAGGCAATACGTGTAAAAGAAGCAAAATCAACATGGTAATCAAATCAACATTACCAAGATTAAAAAAAAATTATAAACCCACAAACTCTCCATGCTAGAGGTGTTCTGATATGACCTCCTCAGTGTGATCAATTAATCTCTTATGCTCTTGCAAAAATGATGNGGGGGGGGTCATCAAGATAGTTAGAGGGACACCCCATTCCTGGAGGTGATCAGTGCCAGGCTGGATGGAGCTCTGTGCAGTCTGGTTAAGTGAAAGGTGTCCCTATGCAGCACCGGGGGTTGGAACTGGAAGATCTTTGAGGTGCCTTCCCACCCAAGCCCTTCTATGATTCTGTGTTAATATTTTATACAGAACTGTTTTCACATTACAACAAAACAGGCAACATGTGTNTTTGGTTTTTTTTGGTTTTTTTTGAGGTAAGGATTAAAAATAAGTTAGGTTTGGGCTGTACCTAACAGGAAGCATTTTGTCCTAGGTTTCAGCAAGAGCAGTTTACTATGACAGCAGAAAAAAGGCAATACGTGTAAAAGAAGCAAAATCAACATGGTAATCAAATCAACATTACCAAGATTAAAAAAAAATTATAAACCCACAAACTCTCCATGCTAGAGGTGTTCTGATATGACCTCCTCAGTGTGATCAATTAATCTCTTATGCTCTTGCAAAAATGATGTCTTATAGCATAGGCTCACTGAGAACCAGCAAGACCAGGTTCATAATGCACATAAAAGAGAGTGCAAGTGCAAAGGAAAAAAACATACTAGTTCATTAGTTACAGTTCTTTTAGTCTAATTTCAATACGATGCAAGCCTTTTTAAGACATTTGGAAGGAAACTGATTACAGATTATAAGAATGAGATCTGATACAATATAGAATTATGAAACAATTTTTAAAAGTTAATCTACAAGCATTTCAGTATTTCTCCTGCCAGCCTTAGCTGTCATCATAAATGGGCTGGACATTGTGGCAAGACAGAACAGAGCCATATTCTCTACTTCAAGGTATGAGTACAGTAAAGAAAGCTTTTTTTTTTTGTACCAAAACAAGTTATAACTCATCCATTCTTACTAAAAGCAAAACATGTTTCCTCACAGAAATATTCTAATCCCCTCTAGTCAAGAACTGCCCTTCAAGTAAGTACAGATACAAATTTCTTTCCTCACTTGCACTAGAATTTTTTCCATAATAAATGGAACAGCCAGTTATTTCTTGTTTTGTCCCACCTTTTCAACAAGTTCAAAGTTGTTCTTCCCCAGAAGAATACAAAAAATGCACAAAACCCCCACAAATCCCCCAGCAATTCTATAATACTTACTCTCTGCAACCAAAGAGCTACACAAGATTTGTGAAACAAATGATGACAGGGTAGCTCTGCTACGTATTCACCTTTCCCATATTCAGTGCAACAGATAGTACAAGACTCTTGACCTAAACCCATGATGAAGAAAAAAAGTTATTATCTTCTTTTGTATCTAAGATGAGCTAAATTTCATATACTAACAGCATCACTAACGGTTACAAAATACAATCACCAGTTTTCCAAACTGATCAAAATTATACTCAATCTGATTCAAGGTTCAAAAACGCTTAAAACAGCATTGCACGGCAAATATGTTTAACTATTGTATGGGTGGTATTACAGAAAGCTGTTTTTACAAACTCTGCGGAAATTACTTTTTCATAATTTTTCCAAACCATTGTAGTCACCTGTGACTGGAATCATTGGCAGACAATCTATAGTTTCTTTAGTAGCTGGTGGATGAGTCTGTTCCACTTCAAAGGCAAGAGACTCCAACTGTGCCAGAGCAGTCTGAAAGGGGTGAGCAGAGACCAGGTTCCCTTACTCACAAATATAACATTTCACATAGAAACAAACAAGCATGAAAAGGAATCCAATTCTAATAGTATTACTTTCTTAAAAGGCAGTTATATCTGTCAGACTAACCATTACATCATTTCTATTTTTGTATTGCATGAGATAGATGAAACTGAAAGGTCAAAATATTAATGCCTTGTTTTTTAAGCCTTCTTACAGTATGAGGACAGAGTCATAACTTAATCTCTAAGGAATATTTGTCAATTTTATAAAGTTACAGGAACAGCAGCAAGTTGAAAATGTAATTACAGATCGCCAATATAAAACTGTCCCTGTATTTTTGCTTTCCGAAAATTAATGTCTCATTAATGTTTCCTGGTTTCAACTGTTGAGTTACTTGGGCACAAACAAAAATATTAAGTACCTTGGCTACACTACCAATGTAAGCTTCCAGAAATAAAAAAACTAAGCAAAAACCCCCCAAAACCCAACCAAACAAATAAAAAAAATCAAAACAAGAAAAGCCACAACAAAAAAAACCAAAACCCCAAAAAAAAACCCAAAAAATGGGTTCCACAGAGATGTTTCTCATCTTAAGACACACAATACTCTGAAGTAACTTTGCTTTGAATGTCAATTTTTCACCATACAAAACTCTTTAAGACTCCAAGGCTACAGTAAGTATATTTGACATTTAGATCATACATCCAACCCCATAAGGCACAGAAAGAATATTCAGTAGGGGAAAAAAAAAAAGAACTTAGAATATTTGTTTATATTTGCTGAGAAATGTACTAGATGTACCTGTTTGAACAGCAAACTGAAACTGAAGAGCCAAGAACACAGAAGCACTGGGTTCATATCCTGAATCAATTAGTCATACCCTTCAAGTACAACTACTTACTGCCCTAATCAGCTTAAAAAATATTTATTCTAACAGCCACAAAACTCTCTTAGTAAGGAGAATAAGATCTAGAAATCTACAGATCTAAAGGAAATCCTGGGACAGTTATCCCTAGTGCAATATGCAAGTCCCTCTGCAAAACAGGTACACCAGTACAATGTAATAGCTTAAAAACATCCAGTTCTGCTACAGCAGAAAACATGACCTTAGTAACATAAAGATTATTTTGGTATTTGTAATGTTGTTTTTTTTCTGTTTTGGTTTGGGTTTTTTTGCTACAACTGCAATAGTCTGAGAATAAACTGTAGGTAAAAAGACTGTGCTCAATTAGATTAACTAACAAAACTGGAAAAATTAGGTAAGATCCCAGGCAGACAGAAGGATGCAATATTACCTTTGTGTCAAACCTGTCTATATCCAGTATTAGTATTCTCAGACAGAAAACTCTGCATTGCTTTTGAAACCTATACAAAAGAAACATCATAGACAAAGCCTCACAATGACTCTGATGCTTAAAACCACATCTTCAAAAATAAAGCGGAGCAAAGCAGGGCCTGTTTTACAAATTTTATGGGATAACTTTTATTTTCAAAATACCTTTATTTCCTTCCTCTTATTACACTTGTGTGGCTGCTCACACCTCCATGTACCATCAACAAAATGCTGGATGTGTTCTGTTAAAAATAAAAAGTGCTACAGCCTATGGGAGTCTGAACTTCTCACATCTGTGAACTGGCACAGGAAATATTCATAAACAAATTCACTGACATGCAGAGACAACCAACCTGTTCTATACTGCTAATGAAGTAAACCAGACACGCCCATTTTAAAAACTTCTGGAATTAAAAAAAAAAAATTAAAAATTTCCATATTTTATTAAATTTTAGGAACTCAGTCTTACAGAACATAGCTTTTCAAAGCAAATATCTAATACAATCATTACTTCTTGCCTCCAAATGTCACAACTAATTGGGACAGATCTCCCCCACTCCCTCTCCTCCAATTTGGATACACTTAAATTTTGGATGCTTTATTGTGTCATATCCCTGAACAATTTTTAACTGTCTTCATAGCACTTTATATTCTGCTTGAGATTTGAAGGGAATATCTCGAATTCTTACTCAAAACCTGCATTGTCCATTTGGTCACAATCAATACAATTGTTCCTTTTATTACTCAGTTACTACCTTTTTGCTGATTGAATCCAAATACACCAAACTTCTATGCTTGCCATAAAATTTCAGACCCTGAAGTGCTAATTTTAAGCACAAATAATCAGCCTTCCCCCTCCTGCCCAATATTCACAGTGACCTGTACCACAGGTACCACAGAATAACTATCTTTGTAGTCATTTGTCTGCTTGCCAATAGTGTCCAATGACACTCTGTTCCTGGTGACACAGGCAAAATCACAGCATCTTCTCAGCCAGCCATGCACATAACCACCTGGGATTACTTTCACAGGTCAGCCTGCAAGACAGCACATTTCTTCTGACAGTAATTAGGGAAATGTTATACACCAGTAAGAAAGGAAAACTCAGAGTCATAATAAACTCGAAGTCTCCTCTTCAAGTGTTAACATATATATTAAAAAAATGGGATTAAGTTAAGACCCTCTTGCTTTGGTGCAAAGGAGGAGGTCAACTGTTTCTGTAGTTCTGGGGTTTCAAGATACTCCTTTTAAAATAAGGATATCAACACACCTTTTCCACATTAATAAGCACTTCTGAAGTGTCTCTGGGTGAGTAATGCTAACAAGAGCCTACACAGCTGGAGAAGAACCTATGGTACTTGATCATGAATGATGATGACCTCCTATATACCTTGAGGGACACAATACCTGGAAATTGCATGACTGCCAACTTCAGGGAACAGCTCACACCTCGTTGCAAAGTACCCATGAAGCTTATTCACAAAATCATTGATTTTGCACATATCCATGGGAAGAAAACCAAGCCATTATCTATGATTTTTCCACTGTCTGCCAGTTTTAGAAAGCATTTCAAAGTGCCCTTGGTACTTTGTCTGCAAGCACACTATGACATACAGCCTGCCCTGTTCACCCCTTTAAAGTAGATGCTAGTAGTCAAACTGCCCCTTGTTGCCCTAAATTTCTGTCACCCACAAAACATTCAATTCAGTTGTTGCAACACCATATTATATGTCTATACATCATTTAACTCTTATTCTGACAAATACCCTGCAGGGGGGATTTTTGGCAGTGCAAGAATTGTCGCATTGCATCAAACAGGATTTCAGGTAGCTCTGTATTCTCTCTGACATTGACCAACATCAAGTCACACAGAAAAAGACCAAAGATCATAACCATGCTGGTTCCTGATAACAAATGCTTCGGTCTATCCAAAATTAGACAGATCAAATGGGATTAACACAAGGTAAAGATAAAAGGCTTCTTGTCTTTTAGGGTGGTTTGTTTTCCCGAGCAGGGTTTTTCGTTTGTTACTATGGTTTTTTTCTATTTAAAACACAGAGCATCGAGACAGTCAAACACAGAAAAATCTTCTACTGATATATAAGAACGAGACATCCAAATGCACTCTGGGAAAAAAAAAAAAGAGTTGGGACAATTCACAGGCACAGATCACAGTATAAGCTTTCCTTTGTTATGTAGAGAATTTGGCAAAATTCTTTAGAGCAAATTAAATGGCATCTCTTTATACTGGTGGAAATCAGTAACTTTGTTTCCTTTAAAAGGAAATACATATTGTAAAAGGAGTACGCACTGATCAATGACTTCTTGCAGTACATAACTTAAAAGAACTTCCAACATTTATTTTCATGTTCACAGACCTGAAAGCTCAAGCTCACACAGGAAGGTATTTTTCTCTGATTCTCCTGGTTTTCAGATTATGTTGAAAAATGATTAAATAATAAACATTTATGTCACAACATCACTGATATAAGACCACCAAAAATATTTTAATACCTCCACAGCTTCTAAGCGTCCCTCTAGTGCCATAACTGTGAGAAGCTGAGGTTCTGCATAAGGAATGTTTTGAGCAAGTCCCAGACCATCACCAATCTCAAGTATTCTGAAAAACATGAGTTAGGAAACGTGGTCTTAATTTCAAAGCAAATAGTAGCAACTATTAGCCTTTCAAAGGAAGTTAGTATCAATGAGGGCCAGACACATCAAGTTACTGCACATCACTGTTAGTAACTGCCAGATATCAGCCAGCTGATCTCCCACTCCCCTACCTCAACCAGACAGGCATGTAAACAAGATTAAAAGCTCATGGGTCAAGATAAACACAGGGAGATCAGTCACCACCACAGGGGAAAACAGACTCAATTTAGGGAAAACTTTAACTTAACTGAAAGGTTGAACCAGATGATCTGTTTACATTCATTTCAACTCAGGCTGCTCTATGATTCTATGAATTTATGGCCAAAAAAAATGGATTTGGACAGTGAGCAGCCAAGACAAAAACTAAACCACCCTCCTTTTAGCCTTCTTTTTATTTCCAAGCTCAACTTCACTCCTCCTTTCTTGACTCCTGTGGTAGGTCCACTGGAACCAGCTGTATCCCACATGGGCATCCCCAGCCCCTCCTCAGAGGCAGCTCTGCAGTGCCCTACCCCTGGCCAGATGTGGTTCCCAGAGACAGGTACCACACTCCGGGCATTACACACTCCAGAACACCTTGAGGGGAGTTTTTACTGTGAAAGGGCACACAGTTCAGCTGTCAAGCTCCACATGTATGCTATTAAGGTCGTTTCACCACTATCAGATTTTGATTACATGAGGTGTCGCAGTTCATGCCTTGGCAGCTCCTGAGTTCTGTTTTCAACATTCAGAAATCACATCTTATAGCAGGCACAAGCAAAATCATGTGCAGGTCTGCCTGCCTTCAACAGAAAAAAGAACTCAGCAGATCATTAGCATCTTCCTTCCTAGTTTCAGTAATTAGAAATCTTACCAAGGTTAATCTCCAACATTTAAAAACTAGCTTCTGACCCTACCCTAGTATTTCACTGCTGGCTTACTGCCTGACAGTGCAAGAAGTCATGGCTCACTTTTAGTTTGGACTCTCATGTATTAGTTAGTCCCTACTGGCCCTTTACACAATAGGACTTCACAAGGAGAAAATACCAGTGTGTTTGGTATGTCTGGACTGTAGTTTATATTTCAATAAGCAGAAGAGAGCAAGTGTTAAGTCTCTCACTGGAAAGCCCTGTGTCTAGCTCACTCTTACTTTAAAACAAACACTTCCTAGGATCAGGCTGTCAACGTGGCTCAAATCACCTTATTCAGGGTATTTGCAGCATTTCTGTAATAAATTTATTACAATATTCTTCAGTAATCTAATGAGAGAAAATTGAATGAAGCATTCAAAATTATTATAATATTAGGTAATTGCATGGCATTTCAAAGAGAAATAAAATAGGCTTATAATGTATAACCTACACCAGTTTTAAAGGAGGAAGAGACTAATTATAAAGTAAGGCTGACTTGAATGCTGATTACATTTATATTGCTTTACTTTTGTTATGCTTCCACTTGAAAATTAATTATAGTTACCATCTTGAAAATTAATTGAAAATGTACAGCCATCCCTTGAATATTTAGGGCACCAGAACTTTCTCAAATCACAGACTGATTTAGCAAATCTATATCCTTTCTCTCTCATTAGAAGACAGCATTTGAAGTACCTTAAACTTTAACACTGAGATTATAAGCCTTTGAAGCCACTGCAAGCCATGAGTACTTTTGACATGTCACATGAAAAGCAAAATAGTAACTACAAAACCTCAGAAATTACAGCAGGCAACTATCAAATGGATACCTCCAGTCCACATCCAGGTCTTCACTCATACTGGAGTCATCATCAAGGTCGTTATTTTCACTTGAAAGGAAGAATCCAGGATGCATAAAATCATTAACTGGATAATTTTCCTCATCACTGCTACTTTCTTCTTCTCTGTACTGTAAGCAAAGAATCTCACCTTCTTCCCTTCAAATAAATAAATAAATAAAAAGATAAAACCAAGAAGCTAAGAGAATTTACAAACACACGTGAGCAACAAAAGCTAAACTTACTACGAAGACTAAAGACACGTGTTCCCTAGACAGGAGAGTCCCAGATTAATTCAGGATTTGCCACAAAAAATTGAAGAAAATCCCAGTAGTACCAGCTCCTGAGTCAGAATCTAGTAACACCCATGGTTCTATGGCAAAGCTACTTGTCTAATGCTCAAGGTCAGCAGTATAGCAAGTACTTTGCATTTTCCCTACTACAGGCAGCATACTTAACAAGCTAGTAAATTTGGTACTAAACATTTTCTTATTTATCTACAAGTTCCTAAAGCCACTAAAAAGAAAGACTGTCTTAACACCCTTGAACAGTCTTCATGACAAAGCTTGGCCTGAATGCTATGCAAAAAGCTGCCACTTTCAAGAGAACCTATCTGCATAAGGAGAAAGTATCTTCTCATTCCTGAATACTCTTGAGGAGCACAAGCTACCTGGATACTTATTTAAAGCCACAGGGCTGTGAGTCCCACTTTCCTTATAAAAGGGCAAATAAATAGCAATCATGTTAAAAATGTGTACATTTGCAGGTTGTTCACATCAAAGAAAGCTACAGAATACATAGCTCCATTGTTGTTCTGAAACAGATGAATTTTCATGAAGTTTTCATAGAGTTCCTAATTCTCCAAACCTCAAGAGACAGCAACACTAAAACAGCAGTAACAGCAGATGAGCTGCTTGGCAACAGGTGCTGTCAACCTAAGAGTGGAGGAAGCTGAAAGATCACTTAGGTGTGGCTTTTTGCTTTATAAAGACACAAACTAAAGTCAGTACTAGGTGCTTAGGAAAAAAAAACCCCACACTTTTCTTGGCTATCTATAGTGACAGATTTTGCCTTGCAGCTACAGTTTAAAAAGTACTGAATGACTGGAAAAATAAGTTATATGAACTACAGCAAGCAAGTCATTCAAGTTTGCTTTAATCACTGATAGGGCTGCAGAAAATAAGAAGCAGCAGTGGAACAGCAGAAGCAATAAAGCAAAGAGATGGACAAGGAGTACTAAACCGTAACAGAAGATGTTTATATAACATTTCACAATTAACTTTCTTAATCCAGCTTTTTAAAGTCAGTGCATCAAGTCTATTAACCATATTGACACTACATTGGCAATGCTCTCTCGTTATTTCCCTATCTTTCATTAAACAGTTGTTTCCATTAAATGCCATTTTCCCCCTGATTTGACACACGTACAACTACTCAGATTGTTGTAATGACAGTTGCTGGCACAGCACTTGCTTTTAGAATAGAGGTTATTCTGTGTAGTGTCACATGGATACCCTGTTAGTGCTGGTGTCAGAAGCTACAGGAAGTCAGCTAATTAAACAGAGCCATACCCTTCTTGGAAATGGAGGTGCGTGCTCTCCATTCTGACACCGCCGCTGCTGCTCTGCACTTCATACTCCTCCTTGAAAGGGACAGTCTCCCAGCTCTCATCACTTGAGGACTGCTCTTGTTCTGCAGCAGCACAACAGGCAGGCACAGCCTTACCCCATTCTCCATCACTGCATTCCGAGCTGCCATTTAAACAAGGCAACAGGGTATGAATTTAAAACGCTGCTTTAGGGGAAAGAAAACAAACAGACATCCTACAACTTCCTACATTTGTACCAACATTGCACTCAACACACACAATTTTTTTTCCCCTAGGAGAAATTAATTTTGTGCTATTTATAGATGTATTACATGTCAAGTATATATAAAGAGCTGATTTGGAAAAAAAAAAAAAAAAATCAGTCTCTAAGAAAGAATTCAACAATTCTGCCCATCCTACTTTTCAAAACTGTTTTGTTCTTCCCCCTCCACGTCTGCAGAGTACACGAAACAAGAACAGAAACCCAGGCCCACTATACACACACCTTTCTCCCAGAACACCTAACCAGCATCAGTGACATTGATAACACCTGTGCTTGATTAACAAATAATAAGCAATGTTGACCTTGCCTCTCAGCCAAAAAAACTTCAAGTAAAAGCTCTCACAACATATAAGCCATACAGAAAGACATCTTTTCCTTTTTTACAATAGAAAGATACAATGGATGACTTACTGCAAAGTATATAATTCACTCGCCCAAACAGAATGGCAGGGCGTTTTTACAAAGACAATTTGCTCAGCCATCACATAGAAAAGGGCAGTAAGTATCAAGTTGTGGGCAGCTTAAACAAAATAGTAATGGCAGCAGAACCTCAAGAAGGATGAATTACTGCTAGCATTGGTAATGCCACTTGGAAGGTTCACTCAACACAGTGACAGCTGACATCTACTGAAATTCAAAATACAGTCAACTTGCCATGTCACTTCAAAAAGTTAGAGAAAACAAGTATGTGAACAGTGAACAGGCTTAACAGAGCACATTTTATACAGCAATACACAAAACCCAAAGCTCAGTTTTCAATCCACTAAATCCAGTATGCTCAGGTGCACTAATGTTCCTTCTCTAATTTAATTTAAAGCTCACTTTAAATTAACATTCCTTATATCTCATGTTACAAGTACATGCCCATAAAAGCCATTTAATGCATTACAAGTACTTCTGGAAAAACTGCACATTATATACTGCAAGTGTTACAAGAATAAAGAAGTTCCACAGATTACATGCAAGGATTTTAATTTGAGGCAGGAGTATCTACTTTTTATCACGATTTTGATGACTAAGAAAAGTGATGGAAATAAGAATATTCACTGACTTTGGGCTATTTTAATGGATTACTTTACAACAGAAACAATATCCATTACAAAATTCTGATATGTAGTCTAATGCACCTGATATTGCACCAACTAAAGCTGAATACCAGCATCTTACCCTTTGTTTTGTTTGGTTCTTTGTCTGGTTTTGGGTTGTCAGTTTAGTTGCTTGTTTTGGACTTAGTTTGTTTTGTCATTTTTTAAAAATAGAAATATTACCTAAGCATACTATAGGACTAGGTGAATTTCTGTAACCATTAAGTTACTTTGGAAACACCTGTTAATCTGAAGAATACCCACTAAAAAAGGGATTATAAGCAACCCTATCAAGCTATTCTTCAGATATTACAAGAAAGAACAAAAGGCAGGAGACAAGAACATATATAGGTTGCCATGCAGAATACAGAGATTTGATGGCAAAACCCTCGAATTCTGAAAAGTCTTGAAGGGAACTTTCAGTGACCCGTAATTTGTTAAAAAATCATGCTGAACAAGGCTTTCCCACTCTACTCTCCATCTGCTCAGTAAAAATAAAATAAAAATAAACAAGTAATCTTCCTTAGTGGCAAGATACTATGACCCTAAACATATGGAAAGCCTTTTTGCATTATCAGAAGAGTGAAGAAGAACTGAAAGGAAATGTTGGTATATTGTTATTTGATCACATTCTGAAATGCCTCAAGTTTTCACGTCCCATTTGCTAACATATCATTCAGTTTTGCACATTAGTTACACATAAAATTCAATACTGAAATAGATATAAAAGTGAAATGTTACCTGTCTTCTTTTGTGGGGGACATTAAGTAGTGCCCATAGCAGTTTTCCAACTCATCCCAAAAAGTGCTATCATCTAGAACGTTTTTTTGGTTTTCAACTGCTGCATTTTTCCCTAGGTCTCTTTCTGTGTTCTTTTGATCACTGTAGACTCTTGAGAAAAAGAACAACCCAGAACTCATCTCTTCTCTGTCTCTTACAGGACACTCAGGATGGCATTGCTGGACGTCAGCAATCTGAGTCTTCTTCCAGCAACCACTCTCCTCTTCGTCGTCATCAGAGAGATGCTCTTCTCTCTCCAGCTGGCTTGCAGTATTTTCTTTTCTAATTTTAGGCCTCACTACCGGCTCAGATAGGTCTTCTTGGTCAGTCTTTCCATCACTGACATTTAGAACATCAGTAGCTGGTACAGGAATTCTGATTCCAACATCTACTAAATGTTCTACTTGCTCTGTTTTGTAACTGGTACCACTCAGATTATTTTTTGGTATAGCTTGATCTTCAGTAGATTTAAATGTCCTGTTGTTTGGACATACTAAAGGCATGGATCTTGCTTCTTCACATCCTTCTCTAGAAACACCGTGGTTGTGATCAGACAACTCTAAGTCAGTAAAAGACTCCACCTCTCTCTCATACTGAGAAATTATGTTATCTATTTTTACCTGAATTGCAACTGCTGCTTGTCTTAGCCAAGAATATTTGTCTTGAGCATCATCTTCCTCTCCGTCACTGCTATCTGGCTCATAAGAGTCAATATTTACAAAACCAATTCCATCCTTACCATTCAAATCATTACACACTTCTGCAAAGTCCTCAGAATTTTCATAAGGATTCATAAAGTTCTGTGAGATTTGGTTGCCTTCTGGACCATTACAGACTGCAGAAAGTGGTGGTGTGTTCGCTTTGGAAGTTTGGCTTAATTCATTTTGGCAAGTGGGTTCTCTAGTTCTAGCATTTTCTGACAAAGGCTCATCTAATACAGCAGCAGAAACTTGAACTGGTGATCTGGAACTTTCAGAGAAGGCTGTAAGAAAGAATGCATTGGAATAATCAAAACCAACAGAAATGTTCTCATCTGCAACCACTCATTGAAAAGAAAGGATAATTTACTAGGACTGCAGTGCAAAATAACAGGCAGAAACATGTATCAGAGATGCAGTCATTCTTCACTATTATCTTTCCTTTCTAATTTACACAAACTAAGCCTATACAAATAGACCTAAATTTTACAGTTCCAGCTAAAGATGTGACTGGGGAAAAGTATTAAAGAAACATGCTCATAAGCAGAACTTCTACACAGTTTATATAAAAGGGAATTATAAGATAACAGGAAAACTCAAAAAACATTTCTCTCCACGTTGGACTACTCATTTGTTAACTGGCTAAATTTGCCTTCTGCCACACTCAGATAAAGCCACTTATTGCTACTATAAATTACACACCAAGAGCACTGTATTTTGTATGTGCAGCTTTGGGTGTAACTCCACATAAGAAGAAAATAATAGCAGGGGCTGAATGTGGTATTCAGTTAATAGCTGCATCTTTAGAAATGCAGTTTAGTTATGACACACTAGAACACCTCTTGCATAAAGGGACAACAAACATCAAATTTAACAGCAAGAGTTAAAGGAGGCAAAACTAGGCATACTGCTGCTACTACAAAATCAGTCCTTTGTTCAAGTAATTTGTAAATTCCTATCCAAGGCAATAATCCAACCTATCTGAACACACAACAGTTTGCATAACTTGAAAATTCTCATCTCTCATCTAAATAGTTTATCCATGACAAGTTTGATGAATTCATGGCACTGGAATCTTATGAGAGCTATGCCCCTCAGGACTAGGAGTCCAGCTTCCAGGAAGTAATACTGTATAATTACATTTTACCTAATTAAAATCTTGATGCTCCTTTACAAAATTGTTCACAGCCAAGGCTGGCAGACAGGTCCCTCTGGAGATCATCCAGTCCACTCCTCTGGCTCAAGCAGATTCACATATAATAGGTTACCAAGACCCAAAGCCAGTAATTTTTAATATTTCCGAGGATATCTCCATCCACCCATCTTCCAGTTACTTAGATTCCTTAAACACTTGACAATACATGGCACAGATACTAAATGGGCTGACTAGGAAAGGCGACCTCCTTGATCTGTTGCTTGTTAACAGTGAGGGTCTCATGAGTGAAGTGATGATTGGCAGCTGTCTTGGCCACAGTGCACACAAAGTGATAGAGTTTAAAATCTCAGGTGACAGGAAGAAAAGTGCCAGCAAAAATTCAACCCTGGACAGGAAGAAAATAGACGCCAGGCTGCTCAGGGAACTAGTTAGTGAGGTTCCCGCAAGAACACTTTTGAAGATTCTGGGGTCCATCTGTGCTTGTCACTTTACACACACCACCTCCCAAGGACACAGAAACAGGCAATTCCAAAATGCTTAAAGTCAAGCAGGTAAGGCAGAAGGCCAGCTCAGTTGAGCAGGGATGTTCTTCTGGAGTGCTACAGTGAAAAAAGGTGTATGCCCAGTGGCAGACCAGTCTGGGGACATGGGAGGAATACAGAGATGCTGCTCACCACTGTAGGGAGAAGATTCATGCGGCCAGAGCAGAAGAGTTGAAGCTGGGAAAAGATCTGGGGGACTATAAGACTTGTTTTAAATATGTCAATGGCAAAAGACAGTGCAAAAATGACATCAACCTGTTGCAGGATGAGGATGGTCACCTCACAGACAGGGACACAGACAAGGGAGAGGTGTTTAATGCTTTCTTTGCCTCTGCCTTCAACACTGATGACAGGCTAAGGGGGTCCCAGTGCCCTTGGCAGCAAAAGTAATAAAGTCCCAGTCGACCCTGAACTTGTGTGGGATTGGCTGCTCCAGCTGGATCTCTACAAACATGGGGAGGGGCTGACAGGATTTATCCAAGGATAATGTCAGGGCCTCTCTCAATGACTTTTTAATGGTTTGGGGCATCTGGAGAGGTCCCAGTCAACTGAAAGCTGGCAAACTATGCCCCAGTTTTCAAGACGGGCAAGAAGGATGACAGCTAGCACAGCTTCATGAGGGGAAAGTCCTGCTTGTCAAACATAACTTCCTTTTATAACAAGGCACCTGTCAGATCAGGAGAGGCCAGTTGATTTTTTTGGATTTCAGTGAAGCTTTTGATACCACCTCTCACAACATCCTTCCGGACAAAAAGTCCAGCCCACAGCTGGATAAACACATCATGGGATAGGCAAGCAACTGGCTCATGGGTCAGGCACAACACACAAGGGGTTATCAGTGAATGGGGTACATCAGGCTGGCAACCTGTCACTAGTGGGGCTCCACAGGGCTCCATTCCAGGGCCAGCACTCTTGCAGATCATCATAGGAGTCACTGGATGCAGGAGTCAAAGGTACACTAAGTTTGCTGATGATATGAAATGCGAGATGCCAATGAAAGACTGGAAAGCAGTGCCAGGAAAGGGCCCTGGGGGTCCTGGTCAATGGCCAGTTGAATATTAGTCCGCAGTGCCCTGGAGCCAGGAGGGACATCCCTATCCTGGGGGGCATCAGGCCCAGCATGGCTGGCTGGGCAAGCGAGGGGATTGTCCCGCTCTGCTCTGCACTGGGGGGGCCTCACCTGGAATATTGTGGTGGTTTTGGGCACCGTAATATAGGAAAGCTATCATGCTATGAGAGAGTGTCCAAAGAAGGGCAACAGAGGTAGTGAAGGGTCTAGAAGGGCCTTCATATGAGAGGCAGCTAAGGACACTGGAGGAGACTGAGGGGAGACCTCACTGCAGCCTTCCCAAGTAGCATCAGAAGGGCAGGCACTGATCTCTGTTCTCCCATGACCACTGACAGGACCTGAGGGACTGACCTGAAGTTGTGCAAGGGAGACTTAGGCTGGATATTAGGAAAAATTTCTTTATCAAGATGGTGGTTGGACTCTGGAACAGGGAAGTGGTCACAGCAACAGGCCTGACAGTTCAAGAAGCATTTGGACAACGCTCTCTGATGGGATTCTTGGGATGCTCTGCACAGGGCCAGGAGCTGAACTCCGATGATCCTTGTGGGTCCCTTCCAACCCAGGATATTCTACAAAACTATGATTCTACATAAAATGTCATGCCAATTAGGAAGGAAATATGCAGCATTTTAGGTAATAACTATCCATACAAAAATAAGTATCAACTGACAAAAAGGGTGACCTAGTTGAGGTAAGGAAAGTAAATAAATCCAAAATGTTTCTCAAAGACAAATTTTGAAGAGTTGTAGCACACACATAAGAACATATAAAGGAAAGGCATTTCATAGTGAGTCTAATTTACATACAAAGCAACAGTATTAAGAACAAGGAAATAATACACCCTTAAACTGCATATTTCTAAAGGCCCCTAAAATAACCGTATGCTCATGTCTGTGTAACTGAAACAGGAAATATGGTAGCATTATAGAGAGACAGTAGGAAGATCTCCACAAATAAACCTTTAACTAGACAAAAGTGTAGAAAATGTATGAAGTGTAGACAACAATAAAAATGTTCAAATTACAAAAAATTTAAATCACCCCAAGATGATCTACACCACCTAAGACTACAAGTACAATAGCATATGACAAAGTGACAAAGATAAAAGAGCAGTATCCTATTATCAAAAAAAAGAAGAAATTAGAAGAAAACAGTTTCAAAATAGCCTACTAAAGAAGGAGGAAAATATGCTATTCTGCAAAACCACCACTAGACCATGTCCCTAAGCACCATGAATACACACCTTTTAAATACCTTCAGTATTCCTCACCAGGAATTAGCAATTCCACCACTTTTCTGGGCAGCTGCAAGTGAGGGGCCCAAAACTGAACTAGCACTCAAAGTGCCTCAGCAGTGCTTAGCACAGGGGTACAGTCACTGCCCTGGTCCTGCTCCCACACTATTGTTGATCCAAGTCAGGGTGCCACTGGCCTTCTTAGCCACCTGGGCACTGCTGGCTCATGTATAGCTGGTATCAATCAGCACTCCCAAGTCTGTTTCCCCCAGGCCCTTTGAAAGATCTGATATTATATCAAACATGGGGGGTTTTTTATTGACAATCTCAGTCAAAGAAATGAGACTATACTTCTAATTCAAGAAGCCATTCTGTATTCCTCCACTAAATTATCATTCAGATGCTAAAGCCGCAGAAGATATTTTGGGAATTACCAAGATGCAGTATTCATTAAACAAGGGAAGTGCTCTAACTGGTATAAACAAATAAAAAACTTTTAAAGATGTTTTATAGACTAATTCCCACTAACTAATTCCCACTGCATTTACACTATGTCTGACAAAGAACAACCTGGCCTGTGATACAACAAATATTTTGTGGACTAGTTCCAAACAGAAGGTTAGAATAGGCACTCTTTTCCAAGTGTGACTTTTAATTCGATATGAAGGCAAAACAATTTGAATTATACAATGCTATTGTTACCTAGTTTGTTAGAATGCATTAACTCATTCAGGAATGCCCTTCTTCAGGCAAAATTACACAGCCTAGCATAGACTATACTTTTTAAAATGGAATTTAGCATGATGGAAGATTAAAGAGACATGTTATTTAAGTGGCTGCTCTCTTCCCTTCATCTCTAGGCGCCTTCCTCCTTCACCTCCAAGCATCCCAGTTTGTAACTGAACAGCACACACACAAAAACATGTACATACGCATAGAATTCTCTTTCTGAACATCCTCCAACTTTAATTTTTTGCCGTCTCCGTTGTGTTGATGTGCATCTGTGTCTTGACTATCCAAAACTGGTCTACAGCCAACCAGCCTTCTTCCGTGTCTTCTACCTGTAACAGCCTGATATGCTCCTTTGGGTTTGGGCCAAACAATTTTGGTACCTGCCTGGCCCATTCCTACATGAAAGAAAAAGACAGAGACATTCATTAGACAGCAATATGGCTTTGTGATTTTCCTCTTCCCCAACACTTTGATGTACTTCTTTTAGCAAGGAGTTTTCCATTTCTTTAAAGTCCTGAGCTTTGCTAACAACAGAACTATTACGAACATGAAGTGCTCTGGGCCCATGTTATAAAAGCATGTAACAGTTTTCATCAACGTGAAATAATACAGGTAAACACTGATCTTACCCTCTTCTGAACGTATTTGTAGTAAATAACAAACACTCCACAAAAAAAAATTAAAAACCAAGTCCAGATGTCACCACCTTTTTTTTCCCCCTTGCACTTCTGCACATAAATCTGACACAAACACGTATCAGCTTGCAGAAAAGGTTTGCAAAAACTGCAATGGAAAACCCTTCAGATAATACAGCACAATTCAGGCAGCCTTAGCTAGCTTATCTTTGTGACCAGAAAAGTATAATTAATCAAATCGCACCTTCTAAAACAAAAAGCCCAAGTCCTACAGAGAAGGCTTTATTCTTAATACTAGGTAGTATGTTCAGGCATAGCCATGAAAGCATTGCCCACATACAGCTCCTTATTACAGCAGTTTTTCATATTAATGGAACTTAGAGCTTTTACAAAGAAAATATGGGATAAGCAGTACAAAGGAACGGGAAAAACAGTGGGGAAAAGCTGCCAACATTGTAATAAAGAGAGATTTTCATGCTGTAGTAATATCAGCTGTTAATAATCTAACACAAGGGTTCATGTCCAAAGGCTGTTGCTTGTACAAATGCAATTAGAAGTTCGGTATTTCAAATGTACAGTAGCTTTTTTGTGTCCCCCTAAGGAACTTTTAATCTTTACTAGATATGGAATTAACAGAGCAGCATTTCTGTTCTTGAAACTCGCCAAATTAAAAAAGTTGACATTAAAGACCAGGAAGATACATTTTGCCACCATTAATACAGGGTATTATGAACTTCACAAAAATATGAAAGCTTTTTTATTTTCCGACTGTGAGACTAATCTTTTCTTTACCCTTAAAAAGTGAGTCTTCGAGCAAAGACATACGAAAGACGCTGAACCTTTGCAGAAAAAAAATAGCAGTTTCTGAGGCTTTTTTCCTCATTTATCTATGAAGCCCAATGTAGTTTGATTATGTATAATATTCCCTGAAAATCTGAGTATTTGTCCAAACCTGCCCATCCAGCATTCAGCAAAAACTAAAACAATCACTTTGTTCTTAACTACAGTGTTCCTGCAGTCCTTAGAAAGGTGAAGACCCTACCATATTTGGAAAAAAAAAATATAAAAATCTTTGCAACTAATGCAGGAAAAACAGGGCTAACAACTGATTTTTAACTGGTCAGCCTGTAGTTAATATCCTTACTAAGTCAATGAGCAAGTCATTTTTATTCAAGCAAGCTC
The DNA here is from genome assembly GCA_013400415.1 of Scytalopus superciliaris. Taxonomy (NCBI): domain Eukaryota; kingdom Metazoa; phylum Chordata; class Aves; order Passeriformes; family Rhinocryptidae; genus Scytalopus; species Scytalopus superciliaris. Next base: position 138,984 of record VXBX01003583.1, on the reverse strand, counting down.
TGACAACTCTTAAATTTCCACTGATTACAATGTGGCTGGTCAGCAGACTGCCAGAGGGGCCTGACGAAAAGCAGCCACATCCAAACTTGAAGAGCAGAATCCAACAGTTAGATTAGTAAATCACAACAGCAATGCAGAAATCTGTCCTCAAGTGGTTGAAACAAACAAGGTAAAAATACAACACGACTGCCTATTTGCTTAATTTTATTTTGTTCTCTAAAACACCAGTATTGTTCAAAAAACAGATGTCCACTCGAGTCAAACTCTCTGAATGCAAATGTTTTATTTATAAAAAAAAAACTGATGCTCACAGCATGCAAAAATCTGTGCAGTGCACTATATATATATAATTTTTTTTTGTTCCAAATAATGCTCTCGCATACAGAATATCTCATCTTGTATTCAGCTGCTCTTAGAAGATACAGCATGCAGTTACTATTCCTCTGCCCTGGGGAATATTTATTGGATCAACACAGTGAAAGCTTTCACCATTGGCTGTCACGTGAAAGTATGGATGTCACATCTGATTCTTAGAAGAGGTTAACTTCCACCTAGGTAGAAAATATCTCAAAATAAGAGAAGGAGGCATGAGTTTATTTACCTATGTCCTTAAAATGGGCAGCAATTAGGCACGTGAATCCAGACACCAATCTACAAGAAACCCTTCAGGCAATCAAGCTTGTGAGACACATAATATCCTCTCTCAGGCACTTCTTCCAGGCTAACTCAGCCTTAAAAGTGGGTATTGCTTCACCTTCCTTCAGAAGCTCAGTTTCCTGGGCCTGTTTAAAATACATTCAATATCCACCGACAAGATGCAGTTCTTGCAAAACTGACCAGCCTTAGAGACGCGGCACACCAGTGATTATATAACTAAGGTGAGGCAAAAAAGCCAGTTATTCATGTCTCCACACACCTCCATCCTTTCAAAGGGGTATTACAGTCACCTGAATTCCTCAAAAGGATCATTGCCTGGAAAGCACTTCAGATTTCCAGAGCTGGATTAAAAAAAGCCAAAGAGACTGTCTCCTAAAATGCACAGTACACAAACAGGTAGGTTCAGCCTTTCCCAGGCAATGCCTTAATCACTGATGCAGGGTGGAATGCCAACACGACACTAAGGATACCACTCCCCAGAGACAGCAAATTATAGGCTGTGGAACAGGAAGCCTCTGAACCTAGGCCCAAACCATCTGAGCTGCCTAACCAATTTGTCCCTCTTCTACAGAGGGGAAAAAAACACAAAACAAAAAAACCCAACCAACAGAAAAAAAACCCAACTGAACAAACCCCCCCCCAGAAAAAAACCCCAACCAAACAAAAAAAAACAATCAGTGTTTTGTCCAGAAGTAAGACAACATTCAAGGTTAGAATGGATGCACATCTTCACAACTTAGTACTGTAACATAAGCATTCAAAAGTGGTACACTTTTTTGACCACAGTTCTACATACAAATCTCAAACTGTTCCAGTTTAGAGTCATAATGCAGGACAACTGGAGTTTCCTACTCAGTGACATGCTGACAGGATCCTCACCCAACCACCTCCCTTTACTTTCCTCTCCACGAGCTTTTGTTCTCCTCTATCTCTCAACTCCCTCATATCCAGCACACCAGAGAAAAGAGAAGCAGCTTTCTTGGGCCCAGAATACACAACTGGGATCTACAACAAGGCTCAAAGAAATCACCACCATCCCTGCAGGTGTGACACCAAATGCAGCAACCAGCCATGTGCACTCACAGCCCAGAAAGCCAAATGCACCCCAGGCTGCATCCAAAGCAGGGTGGGCAGCAGGTGCAGGGAGGTGATTCTGCCTCTCTGCTCTGCTCAGACCCCACCTGCAGTGCTGCATCCAGCTCTGGGACCCCCAGCATGACAAAGATGCTCGAGCAGGTCCAGCACAGGGGCATGAAGATGATCTGAGGGTGGAGCACCTCTCTTATGGAGACAGGCTGAAAGAGTTGGAGCTGTTCAGCCTAGAGAACAGAAGAGTCCAGGGAGACCTTGCAGCACCTTCTAGTATCTGAAGGGTGGCTACAAGACAGTGGGAGAGGTACATTTTATACGAGCAGGACAAGGGGAATGGCTTACAAAAGAGAGTAGGTTTAGTTCAGATATTAGGAAAAAACTCTTTACTGTGAGGGTGGTGAGGCACTGGAAGAAATCACCCAGAGAACCTGTGGATGCTCCATCCCTGGAGGGGTTCAAGAACACGTTGAATGGGGCTTGGAGCAACCTGGTCTACTGGAAAGTGTCCCTGTTCACAGCAGAGAGGTTGAAAATAGATGATCTGCAAGGTCCCTTCTGACCCAAAGCACTCTCTGATTCTGTGATTTGTGGCATGCATCTGACTCCTGATCAGGGCAATGCTGAGCATCACAGAAACAGGTAGGCTGATCTTGCTTGTGACTCCCAGAACTGCCTGATGTACCTGGATGGCACAACTTTGTTGGTGCAGAGTTTAGTTCAGAGAAGCAATGGCAAAAAGGAAAAAAAAAAAAATCATACAAATTAAACAAATCAGTTTATTCAAAGAAGTTGTGAACAAGTGAACAAAATCCTGCCTTTCTTCCGAGAGCTGATACACTGGAAACCCTCCCTTACATATTCAGCTACTTTCGCAGTTTAAGGAACAGGCAACTGTTTCATAAGTTCTACCGAAAGAAAGATATATTCTGTAACCCTAGAAACCTCACAAGGTTTCATCAAATTTACCTGGATCTCATGCTCACCCTATTATGCAGAATTTTATTTCCTTGGTATCATTAATTCACACAGAGTCACCTCCTAGCCCTATTATATACCTCAAAGGAGAAAAAAGACCCAAGACTGTGGCATGGGGGGCAGGAATGGGAGTGGGGGAGGAGTTGGAGGGGTAGGGTGAAGAAGTCTCAGCAGAAGGTATTTAACTAGCTTCTTTTTAAGAAATGTGAAGTTAGCCCCAAATATATCTTTAGGCAGAATTTTTTCCCAGTCTTTTAATAACTCCTATCTTTCTATATTCTTCCTCGGATTTATTCTCACATTCTTAAACTTGTATGCACATTCTGGTCCCAATCTCAACACTTGACATGGAAGGAAAAATGAATCCTTTATCCTACTCAGTTCCATTTTTTTCTTTTACATCTGTGAATTACAGAAAACTTTTTCTTCTACCAGGCAAAAACAGGAACTCGCATTCAAGGTTTGAAGAGGGAAAGCAGGTAATACTGACACAATTACTGTTTTCTCAGTTACCATCTGAAAAAAAATACATCTGCATTTATTCCCAGAAGTGTATGACTTGATCTGGCTGTCAAATGGGTAAAACTTAAAACCAACTCACATTCATGGCACCCTCTCCCTTAGCTAATACTAAATCATAATGAAAGCACATCCCTGATCAGATCAAACAAAAGTTGCAGGTAAAAATACTCATGTTGTCTTTTAAACAGTATTATCCAGCATTCTTTACCTTTAACCAATATTCTGCAGCTCTTTCTTTCCTGCAGGTATTGAAAGCTTCCAAGAGCAGATGAATTAAAAAGAAATTTGAATTAGAATGGAGAATTTTCAGTTTTGTAAGTGCCACTGTTCAGGACTGAGGAGAGATTACTTCGTTTCAGTTAACAGAAGAAAGGCATGTAACAATCACCCAAAGGGAGAGGAATATTTCAATTTAAATTTCTGAAACAACATATTACTGTCACAATTTCCCCTCTCTTGCCGCTATGGGCAAATTAACATTGAAATTCATAATTTTTTTTAATATCCTCAAGAGCTTCAAACTACATGCAGTACCAAATTAATATTCAAAACAATGAATATTCAGTTATAGAATTTACTCCCACTGTCCAGGATTTATCTAAACCTTAGAAAACCGTATGTCAGGTCTGACTCAGGTAGGCAGCTAAGCACCACATAGGTGCTCATTCACTCTCCTGCCCAGCAGGAAAGAGGAGAGAGTCAGAAGTGTAGAAGTGAGAAAACCTGTGGGCTGTGATGAAGACAGTTTAAATTCTCTTTTTCAGAGGGGGGAAAAAAAGAGAAAATAATAATGAGGCATATAAATAAATAAAATTGCCCACCAGCTACCCACGAATGCTCAGTCCCTAAGTACCAGCAGCAGGGCCAACCTCCTTTGCCCCACAGCAGCTTTATGGTCTGGGGTACCCTGTGGTCATATGGGATCAGCTGTCCTGGCTGTATCCCATCCCAGCTCCTTGGGAGTATCCACCCCCAGCCTGCTCACTGGTGAGGGGAGGGGCAGAAAAGGTCTTGTCTCAATGTGAGACCCCCTCAGCAATTACAAAAACATCCCTGTGTTATCAGCAGTTTTCAGCAAAAAAACATGAATGCAGTCCCATACAAACTCCCGTGAAGAAACTTATGTGTAAAGTCAGACTGCACGAACTTACTCAGCTCTACCAAATCTCCTTCTTTGAGGATCTAAATCTGTCCTCAGTCTTGAAAAGCTCAGCAGTTGCATTAGAACAGCTTGGGTCATAGAACTGAGCCATTCCAGTGCTGATTTTTCACTGTTCTCTGAGGACCAAGCTGCTACAGCACTATACACAATTTTGTGTTATTTCCAGTTTATTTGTATTGACTTGCTCTGACTTCAGTCCAGTTCTCCCTATTGTCTTCCACAAAACTCTAATAGTTCAAATGCATCATTTTCATCTTCCTTGATTTCAGCTCAGTCCTGTGTTTGACATGATCAACTGGCAGCTCTGCCTTACTGCTGTTATAAACTACCAGTTTGTCAGTTTTCTTTTTCAAGGTTTTTTCCTAATAGCTTCGTCAAAAATTACACATTAAATTTCAACTCGAGAGGGAGGACTGAGCAACTGAAGTACTAAAACCTTTTAAAATGAGAACAGTGTATGTCTTATACTAACCAAGGAAGACCAAGTCCATCCTCCCTTAGAAAGCCAGCATTATAACTTTGTATTCTTAAAGTTTTACTTTACCAGTATTCTCTGTAGCAATCCTTTCTAATACAGAACATTATTATGGGCTGCTAATCATCAGGAAATCTTCCTTCTCTCTCTCTCTCTCTCCTTCTTCAGTATCACAGGCTTTTGTATTCTAAACAGGTGTACTAAACTAAGGCCACAGAAATAGCAATTTTTACCTACTGCTTGTCAGAAGATATCCAGAAATTCAGTCACAAACCTCCCCCCAACAATTACATCCTCTTTTTATGACTTTTACATTTTCATTGGTTTCAGTTCCTTTGCATTTGTTTCAGTTCCAATTATAAACTTTCAAGATGATGAAGCATCTCTCTAGAGCTAAAAAACAACAAATAGAAGCCAATACTTCTATATTTGTGCCTATACTTCTACACTAATGCCAAAACTCTTCTATACTTGAAGCAGACAAGACACATTTCCACTTTTGTCAGTGCAGATTACTCCAACATATATTAAGAAACTAGAACAATCACTTCCCTTCTCCCTTAAAAAACACAGAAAATAAGAAATGACCAAAGAATCCCAAGGTAAAAGTTCGGGTCCTGGAAACTCTTACATGATGGAGAGGTGCAACTAATCAGACTATCAGACTCAAATATCTATTTCTGCATTGTTGTTTAGCATCACATGTATCTGTCTTTATTAAAGCAAAGTTAACCCAAAACACGTAACAAAACCTTATGCACAACCTGAAGTGGTGAAAGTAATTTTTCGGAAAGTTTTAGTTTTCTCCTGAAGAACAGTGAAACCTAACCACTTTAAACCCACTCTTTTCCTTTCATAAATATAATTCTGCATCTTGGATACAGGGGGTAACAAAAGCCTCTGCTCCAACTGACTGATGGTAGAGCTCACCTGAAGTCAGACAAGCCTTCAGTACTTACTGAAGTGATTCTAACAGACGAGTGAAGAAGCCAGATCCTTCTCAAAAAAAGGGAAGCATGGGATATTATTGCACACAGGAATAAACAACCAAGCAAATTACTAATAGGGAAGTAACTGGCAGTGTCCAGCTAAGCAGAAGGCCAGTGGAGGATTACAGAGGACCACAAGGTACACAAGTCTGTACTTACCTCTGTTTTGGCAAACAGCAACATACAGAGGTGCATAAGAGTAAAGGCTGAGGCAGGAAAAGGAACCCCTGTATCCTGACTGACCATGCAAACCACATTTAGCACTCTGCATGCAGTTTTTAAGAAGCACGCTTCAAAAAAAGATCAGTCTTTTCCCTGACACGTGGAAACAACACAAGGGGAATGTTTCTACCAGCAGGGATATCATATCCCTTAAACGGATTGCCTGAGGAGGCTGAAGAACACCCATCAAGAACACAGCCCAGAGAAAGGGATTCAAACAAACATCTAGCAAAGAGTCACTGTGAGGAAGAGCTGGGAGACAGGAAAAGCCTGACAGGGCAACTGCTTGAGGTTCCTACCAGCACCACAATCACCTCCCTACACAAATGCTCTGGAATTGCTGATATTTATTCTGCAATTCAAAGCTGCAATCACAGTCATATGAATGAGTGAAGGGGAGAAATCTGCTGGGTTTTTTCCCCCCCTCCAAACTGCTGGTATGTAGAGTGAGATAAAACCTATAATGTGATTCCCTATCACTATTTGCTCAGTTTCACATAAGTTAGCAGATAAACCACAATTTGTCTACTGACCAACTTCTTTATTACTTCTACACAGTTTTTTTATAGTTAAAAATTTCTGAGAGGTCACACAATCTAAATGCTGTGTGAAATTGCACCAGTTTTACTGGGTATGGTACAAATATTTGATTTTTTTTGTCATCTCCTTTTAAAAACAACTACTTTTTACTTAAAGAAACTTACTACAATCATAGAAACATTACCATCCTGGAAACAGATCAATTACCTACAAGAACAACTTTTAGGCCTCAAAAACACTGTTGCAGACTCCTGGCAGAATAGCTCAAAATTTTACTCCACAACTTTTTACAACTGTCACCAAACTACAATGTCTGGTTCACTGAACACATGATGAATATATGCCTATTTAACATAAAAAGTTGACTTCAGAGAAGACTTCACAGAATTCAGGTTTTGTTATTGTTTAAAATCATCTGGGTTATGGAAACTTCTCTCGAATGTTTTGGAACATTCTGACAATGAGCTGACATGGTAGGACATTTGGATATAACAGATTATCACTAATCTCCTGAGCAATCATCCACAATCCACCCTCAGGATCAGAACCATTTCTCCATTTTATGCTTTTCTGCAGTATCATCCAGTGGCATCATTTAAATCTCAAATCTGTTATCACCTTGGATTCTCTTTTCCTTGCTTAGCAACTAACAGAGTTATTGATGATGTTACAGTGATATAGAAAAATCACAGCAGATTTCAGAATCTGAAGAACAACAAACTTTTCAACTCGTGTTTTAATAAGTGTTAAGGACACACACACACGTCAGCTGAAATTCTCTCTGCTTTCCACAACTGAATGTTTAGCTACCTGAAATGCTGGGTAAGGGTTTACCATAAAACCATCTCACTTGAAATTAATCAAATCTGAAAAGTTGTTTTAACACTGCTCAGAATGATTAATGTCATTGGCAGCAGAATTGCTAAGGATTTTTTCCCCACCACGACACACAAGCATTTAGCAATTTGCATGGCCATCCACTCTGTCATCCTTGCAGAGTATTCCCCTCATTACTAAGAGCTCATCAATAATTACCTCAATTTCCCATATAAATAAGTTATAGCCCTGCTCCACACAGCCAGCCAGGTGGGGCCTGCACAACAACCAAGGTTCTTGTAAGACCTACTATATTTTGCACTTTGACAACCCAAACAACTGCCCCTGCATTGAATGAGTACAGCATTCCTACCAGTGCTTCAGGACACTGCTCTGATGAGCTGCATGGTGTGCTCTGCTTGAGTTCAGGCCATCAAAAGCACAGAAGCTGAAGTTCCAGACACTGATGGTGAGTGCTGTGCTCAGCTCAGGCTAGTGAGTCCTTTAGGGACTGAGTACCCCCTGTCCATGGATGTTTTGAAGAGAACACCAAGGTGAGCTACAGCACTGCCCTCCTCCAGAGGTTCAGGTTTACCTCTGCGTGTTCCACATCCAAAGTTGTTTCTGTAACTCCAGCACTATTTCAAGGTATTAACTGAAGCTTTTAAATACATTTCCCAACTGAAACAAATGCAAAGTAGTCCTCTGGGACCTGCTGAGATACATGACTAAACATACAGACAAAAGACTGCTAAAGTATCATAGTAACTGCAGCAGACTTTATCAGACTTACAGACCTAA
>VXBX01003583.1:114056-128457 GCA_013400415.1 Scytalopus superciliaris | reverse complement strand
TTTGCATTTTGAAACAGGAGCAGCAGGAAAGAGAATAAATTTCAGCCCCGAAGAGGAAAACAAGTGAACAGTGGGCCTAAGGAAATGTGGTTTCTGTGAATGTATCCCATGTTCCTGCTGCCCCTCAGCAACAAGAATCCCCCCCAGCCATCCATTAACCTCAAACTCTCACTAATAGGGATAAACAAAAAGCAGAGGTATTCAATGTTTGTTTGTTGGTTGGTTTGTTTTCCTTCAGTCTTTAATGAACTTCCCCTGAGTCAGAGCACCACCAGTGTGGGGATAGTGGAGTTCTGGTCCTGGGCACTAAAATTGTAAGGGACCAGCTGTATCAGGTCAGTGTTTGGAAAGCCCAGTGGGATTCATCCCAGGGTGCTGATGGAGCTGGCAGAATCCTTCTTGATGGTCTGGAAAGTCTTGGGAGTCCAGGGAGATCCTGCTGACTGGAAGTTTGCCAGTGTCATGCCAATTTAGAAAAAAGGGTGTGAGGAAGGAGCCAGGGAATGACAAACATTTGATTCTAACCTCAGTATCTGGGAAAATTATGGAGAAGATCATGCTGGGTACCACTGAAAGTCATGCAATCATCAGGCATGGTCAGCATGGGTTCACAGAGGGGAAGCCCTGTTTAACTAATTTGTTATCCTTCTGTTTTGAGGTCACCTGCCCAGGGGATGAAGGGAAGGTTCCATCCAACGTGCACATTGGGCTTTTGACACTGTCCCTCACAGCATTCTCCTGGGCAAGTTGTCCAGCTGTAGGGTAAGCAAATAGAAGGTGCAGTGGGTGAAGAGCTGGGTAAGAACAGAGATCAAAGGGATGTAGTGAATGGGGCTTTGTCTGTCTGGCTGCTTCAATTCTAGAGCCAGTTCTGTTCCACGTATTTATCAATTATCAGGATGGAGGAATTGGCAGATTTGCTAATGCTACTAAACAGAGATCCTGGGATACCATGCATGAAGATAAACTGGGAGAGGATAAGCTGGAGAACAGCCCTGCAGAAAAGGATTTGGAGTGCTGATCAACAGCAAACTCCACATCCCTCATCAGTGTGTCTGGGGAGCCAGAAGGACAAACCCCATGCTGGGTGCATCAAACACAGCACAGCCAGACAGTCAAGAGAGGGGGTTGTCCTGCTGTACTCACTGTTGGTGAGGCCTGTTCTGTTCTGTTGAAAGCCATAAATTGTCATGCCTGTGCCTTCTTGGGCACAGCTCGTTTTCTGTCCAGAAATCTTGTCCAGTAGTTCTTGAGAATTTTCTCTTTTTTCAGATTGTCACTGAACAAGTTGTATTTCTTTAAGAAGGAGTCTATGCAGCAGTGGGAGAAGATGTTGGAAAATTCATTTAACTTTATCACAACAGTGGATGGTCCCTATGTTCATGGTTAATGTTTGGTTTTGCACCGTACACTGCCCAGTAGAAAATTCCAGAGATTAGTGTGGCCTTGTGTTAGCTTCCTGCATCTGTGATTAAAAAGTCTTGTGCCAGTTAATGCTTTGTTGTTTTCTTATATTAGTGATTAGCACGTACTGGTAAACGTCTTAGTTTTGGGAACATAGATAGTGTCCAAATAAAGAATTATTAGAAAAGTACCTCATGACTTGACCACATGAGATAGTTTCAAGGAAAGAAGTTTCATCAGAAGATTTGGGACTGTAAGAGGGAATTTTTGGGAAAGAGCTGCTTCCCAAATGACCACCAAAGACCCTTGAAAGACCCTCTACTCATATCCAAATAAGGTCAAGGAAGCAATTAGCATAAATGCATGTATTTGGAAAATGCAATGAATATGTAATAGAACCATGATGAATATGTATTAGTTTCATGACCATAACGTGGTCTGTTAGGTTGCTGTTCATGCACGCTTTGAGTAGTAATCCCCACACATCCAGCACTGGTAATAAAGTAATGTTGGCTTTCTAGCCTAGCAAATTGGTCAGAGAATTCATTCCCACAGTTTTCAGGACAAGATGTTTTGTGTTCCTACAGCGTGCTTGAATAGTAGCTTCAGCTGGAATTGCTGTTGGATGTCAGGAATGCTGTACATTTGGTTATTTCTGGGTATTTCTGAGCAAATGAAATACTATGTGTTCTTCACAGCAGACCAAATATTTCTTAGAAGCATGAGAATTGCTGTATGTGCACACACAACAAGTGATTTGTTCAAGTACAGTTACTCAGATGCATCCCCAAAACTCTGAAATTACAGCACAACAAGCTGTAAAAACGCCACTAACAAACACAGAACTGCAAATGAAATCTCCTCTCTCAACAATTCAGATGGCTATAAATTTAGGGGAGCACGTTGTGCTCTAGTTTAAAACATAGATAATGTTAAAATAATCTCATCATACTAAAATTCACTTGCTACTCAAGAACAAGGAAATGTTCAGTTTAATAAAATTAAGGCAGAAAGTTTAAACTGGTTAAAATAGTTTTGCTGACACATTGTAAAATTAGCCAAGAGGTATTTCTGTAAGGTAACATTACTTAAAAGTAATGTTATTTTTAACTATCATTAAGAACAAATGTCTAGCAGAACACAAGAAATACTTTTCAGATTACATAGATAATGTCAGCATCTAGGTTTACAACAGTATAAGTAACAAATGCATACCTACAATTATGGGAAGAATTATTATAAATCCATGTCCAGAATTTTAGATTTTAAAGTATTTGATTAAGCAGATGATTTCAGCATGACTGGTTTACTTCCTACCCTACTTCTTTAAGGTCCTTTGATTCCTGCCATTATTACAAAGAAGATTTAAAAAGATCCGATTTTTTTCTTGACTTGGCATGGCAATTTCTATGTGACAAAACATTTCTTCCTGTATTACAATCAATAAGTGCTACTGCAAATAAACAAAGATTCTAAATTAGCTTAATAAAATAATTTCTCTTTCTTACAGCTAACATCACTTCCTGTTCTTTGCATGGCACTGCTGAGGTGCTAAATGAACTATCCATTGTTTCAGTCCTGTTTGCATATCTAAAACCAAAGCAAAACAAAAATGTAACAAATGAAATTTGATTTTATTCTAGTCACATTGTCTAGATAATCTAGTTGGGTGCTAAAACACAGCTATAAGATATAAAAAATTGCTCTTACATTCTGCATTTGTGCTGGATGCTTAAGCCAGTTATGAAAGAATAACGATATTTAAATTGTTGCTTTATTGGTAAGATGTGGCTGTTATCCATGGCAATTACTGACTGATTAAGAAATATATATTTTATAGTATAATTACATAAAACGGGATGGGTTGGAATACAATAGAAAGAATAGAATATTTCAGTTGTAAGTGACATACAACCATCATCCAGTCCAATTGCCTGACCATTTCAGGCCTGACTGAAAGGCAAAGCATGTCATGAAAACCATTGACCAAATACCTCTTAAACACTGATGGGTTTGGGGCATCAACCAGCTCTCTGGGGACGCTAGCTGGGAATTTACAACACCCTTCTTGCTATGTGCTAGTGTTTCAGACATGTTCCTGTCATCCAGACCTCCCTTGTTATGTGTGGAAGATTGCTGGGCTGTGGGCAGCGTTGGCCTTGCGAGGATGCTGCTGTAGGCCTGGGAAAGCAGCAGAAAACACCACCTGTGTCCTTGGGCCAGGCCTGGGAAAGCTGAAGAAAGAGAAAAACAACTGCGGAAAACAAGAGTATGTTTTGGGACTTGCCAGCACGAAGAGAGATGCCGATCATCTATCAGAATATGGTTTAAGACTCATGGACAAGTATACCTAGCCAATGAGATGTAGCTTATATGTGTGTGGACAGTAGAAAAATAGAGTAAAAAAGGTAAGTTTGGAGTTAATAAAATGGCTTTTGCTCTTGCTTGAACAAACCTGAGTCTACACCATTTTTGGCCATTGCAATTATGGGTTAGCAAAATAACCCGAACTCTGCAGGATAACTGAGGGTAGTAAATGAATTAATCACTACCTAAGAACTCCTAGAGCAACCATAACAAATTAAAATTTCACTAAGGAGACTGAATACAGTCCACATATATTTGTATGTCAATAGTATATCAGGACATGACATACACAGGGTATTAAGTATGAAAAAATTACTGCGAGCAATATTTTTATGTCTTAAAGTACTTTCTAAACGAGCAATTTATAATTTGAATTCCTAGCAATGTGTGTCATTAGTTCAGTTCATTCAGCAGTGATATGTTGAATCAAACTTCAGATCCTAGCAAACAATTCTCTACTAAAAATCCAAAACAACCCCCACAAAACCCCATGAAATTCCACAAAAAGCAGCTATAAAAACATGTACTATACTAGTCATAACTACAGACCTGGGACTCTCCTGATCAATATACAAATATAATTCCTGTCTATCCATCAACATATGCCATGTTAGGATTCAAATTCAAAGGGTTTTGATTAGGAAAACATTCTTTGTCAGGAAAGCACTCAGAGGCAGAAAGCCTATGTACAGACAAGTCAAAGGCTGCTAGCTCCCTAGATTCTTGTATTTCTTACACTTACAGTTATGGAAATCTCTCTTGATACCTCTTTCCTAAATTACAGCATGTTTAACAGAAGCAGTCAACTTTTTCTGTCCTGAACAAAGGAATGTTAAAAGACAGATAATTACCTTTACACCTCCTCTTCATCTACCATAGCAGCTACAGCTGTCGCTTTGAACTTGCTACATCCTAGCCACATAAAACCCTTTAAAACTATTCATGGAATAGCCAAGAAAAATGGGTGAGATAGAAGCTTATAGCTGGGCAAGGCTGCTCCCCTCTTCCAAATGTCTCAGGTGTGTCAGTTTGATATGGTAATACAGTGAAATGATGACACTGCATCCTGTAAGTACACCAAGAGAAATGAAAACTGCCACAAAGATTGGCTGTCAGAAAAAAACTAATTCTAGAATTAGATTTTAAACATATAGCAAAAATATTTCTGTGACCAGTTTCAAGAGTCTGCATTTTTGGCCATTTATAGTAAGCTAGCCAGTTGAATTGGAAGCCCTAACAAGTGTTCTAAAATGGTTGATTTTTGCTTTTCAGAATAGAATTAGAAAATCTTTCTGGTAGCAAAACCCATAGTAGCTGAAGTCATTCCATCAGTATTTTCTGGAGCTGACTGAAGTATGGCATGTGTATCTGTGTGTGTGTGTTATGTCTCCAAATTCTGGCACAAAGTCACATTTTTCAGGTCTGTGAGTATGAACATCTTCTGACAGAGGGAAGGAGTTGAAGAGAAGAGTGAATTGCTGGCAGAGTCTGAGGTGGGCCCTTCCACAATTGCAGTGAAGGAAGCTGGGAGGAAGGACTTGCCCCTTTATTCCCCTTGGGGGCTGTTTCCGGCTGCAGATTCACAGCTGATGTTGCAGCTGCAAAACAGCTGGGCTGTGCACAGTCCTGAACTTCCCCCAGTTTCTCCCAGAGCAGGACCCATTGGCTGAGCTTGCCAGCTCAGCCTCACACCTGCCCCAGCCCTGTGGTCCTTGCTGGGGTATCACTGGACTGTGTCTGACTGTGATCATCACCTCTTGGCCTTGTGTCTGGCCCCTGTGATGTTCTCAGCAAAGCTGCCATCTGACTTGCTGTCCCACTTGGCTCCTGGCTTGCCTTCTTTTCCAGAGCAGTCAAGCCTCACTGTGCCCAGTGCAGCTCTGGTACAGTGTTTCATCCAAAAGAAACAATTTTGGAGTTGAAGGCTAGAAGTTGTTTCTAGACAGAGAGATCTCAAAACCTTAGAGACATGCAACAAGTTTAATCTTGTTAGAAGCAAGATATATTAAAAGATCTGCCATTATGTTGTTATTGGTATCATGATAATGATTAGATTTAAAAATAAATCCTGGCCTAGTTGAGGAAAAAGAGACAAAGTTTTGGAAAACTCCTTGAAAACTCAACAAAAGTGCCTTCCGAATTTGCACAGTGCAAGGATTTCTGCTGCTCAGAGAAGACAAACATTAACTTTCTCAGGAAGTTGTAACTAAAAACATGTGCCTGACTCAGGATCTCCAGCCCACAGCCTGGCCTTGTAGCTAAAGCCATCAGGGAAGTGGAGTTCATCCTAGCTTATTGGTGATCTGGAAGATGTGTTTATAAGTATTGAACCAAATTCTGCTTTTCCATGCAAAGGTGCAGGTTCAAGAGTAGACAACAATACATGCATTTTTACTTCTGACACTCCCTTCCCCTTCTTGAAATAATGAAAACCCTGACTTGGGAGAAAGCAGATCTAATGTGTTAAGGTGTTCTTTCGTTTAATAGGTGCTATGGCTGAAGAAGACTTGGGCCTAAAAATTGAGAAAACCCCTGTATAACTTGTATAGCTGCTTCAAGCATGTCTTTCAAACACTTGGATGTAACAGTTACTCAGAATAGATGTATTTATGTCCACAGAGGACTGATTTTTTTTAATTTCTCTTTTTTCTTGATGAGTGAACTATTTTTTTTTCCATCTTCAGCTACTGAAGTTGAAGAATCCCCAGCCAGCGCAGTGACACCACTTTGTAGGGTTGTGAATCCATTTTTCACTTCTTCAGCATACTTTTCCCTACTGAATCTTGGTAATGTTAAGAACTTTTTCAGCATGTCAGCAATCATATGTACAAAAAGAGGTCTTGACTTAACAAAGGTAGGTAAGCCTATTTTAGCTGATAAGTGCACATATGGTGGTGTTACTTGTAGATTTGTGGTTAAGATTTTCCGACAGGTTTAGGAGAGGTATGTCAGCCCCCTCAGCCCCAAAATAGGTCCTGGCCTCTCATGCCTTTTACTTTGCAGTTTTTCCTCAAACTCAAGACTGTCAGAATCTTTTAAAGTTGTTCTATGCAGGTAGTGCCATAGTGAGTCTGCATGAGAACGGCTAGGAAGGAGTTTAGATGTCTCCCTGTAGTTACACACCCTGCAATTATGTAGCCTCAGCTCCTACCACCCTACAGAAACTAGAACTGCTGCCTAACACTGATAACATTGCTGCACAGAAACCACCACAGAGTCCTTCCTCCGTAGCACTGCATAGCAGAGACGTGTGGGATACTCTGTCTGAAGTTACAAAGATTGCAGTTGTTTTGGAAAGACAAAAGTTTTTCCCCTTTAATTAAAAAGAAGGCCAAGTATTGTTGTAATGAAAACCGATTTATGAGAACGGCAAAACCTGGCATTTCTCAGGTACAGCTTCATCAGAAAGCTAACTGATAAAAAAACTGACGTGGTCCATCTACTAGAAAGTTAAAATGTTCAAATTCTGCAGTTAAAAATGTCATATCTGCAGTTTGGTTTCCTAATTCATCTGCTTATTTGTCTGTCTGCCTCAGAGTTTTTTCAGAGGCGGTGAGTCGAACAAGCTTCGCTGTGAAAACAGCAGCACAGTCCACCCCACACGGAATAACTCTCATGTTTGTTCAGCATCAGTTCTTTCACCCACAGGAGACCTGACCCATCAGTTCTTCTCTGCACAGAACAACTGATTTTAAAAATAATACAAAAAAACCCCATAATGAACAGAGGAGCTGAAAATTCAGAATGTAAATTTTCCAAATTAAATAGGGTGGCATAATTAATTTGCTAGAGTTTGATTTTTCAGCAACCAGAATCTGTCTAGGCATTATTATAGGAATTATCTTGCTACTTATCTTCATTCTGTTCAGTAACAGCACCTGTAAGACTTTATTGATGTAACTAGCAAACCAGATGGCAATTTTGCTAAATCTTGGGGAAAAAAAAGGTGATTGATTTTTTATGCAGTGATTGTGTAGGACAACTTGAGAATATTAAATTGGATATACATATTGACCTGTTTCAAATCAAGCCACCTTGTTATGTTGGTTGATAATTCTACTATACTATTGATTGCCAGATACTTCCCTATCCTCCAGAAGCTCTTGGCTGTGTTCATATCTCTTACATGTAAAATGTCAGGACATCATTGGCAGAATCTGAAAGTTATGCTTCTGCAACCCTCACAGATCATACTGGGAAAGCGGAGTCTGTTTTGTTTATTCTATTACATGCTTCAAGCTGATTTGTTTCCTGGCAAAGAAAGTGGCATATATAAACAGTCTGATTTTTTATTTATTTATTGAGTTCATAATCTTCCCTGGCCAGTCAGCTTGCTTATTCAAACTAAGCCAGTTAATAAGGGTACAAAACACAGTTATCTCACTTAAAATAATTACTGTACCATGCAAAATTATGCTCAACTTTGTTCATCCTTTTTACTGCTTCTGTACACTTTCAGATACGTCGCGATGATTTTCCCAAGAACGGTGTTTTAATTTATCATCTAGGAAATAAACAGTGAAAGAAGGTTGTCACCCCAGCAACATCTCATCTAATTTTAAAGGAGAAAAGTCTGCCAACAACCGTTCTACTTTTATAAATGTGTAAGTTCAGGTATTTTCCACTTACCGTGTATGCGGGACTAGAAAAGCTACCAGTCAGGTCTGATTAAGAAGCTGCACCACAGGACATATTTAAAGAGACAGCACTCAGACCTGTACGCCCTAGAGATAACATCAAGGAATGAGACCCAATGCTACCATCCATACGTAAATAGAAAATAAATATGGTGGAACTAGTCTGGCTGTCTCCCTTCAGAAACAGGCTTTAAGGAGAAACTCATCAACAAACCACGCAGGAGGCTGGCTCGCAGAGTTTCCTAAGTCATATCTGTTATGTTAAAACAAATAATGGAGAATATGAGACATTATTATATGTAGATAATCTACTGATTTTAGAGCCTCACTGTTTAAAGTGAACATAGAGAAAAGTGAAGCCCACTATTGCAAGAGGAGTTATAACAAAATAAAATTATGTCTCTAACAACATTTGAAGATCTCAACAATTAAATTTGGAGTGTCATTCACTTGAGCAGAATTTCTTGAAAAAACCCCTGGTGATCTATTGTACTTGAAAAAAGTCTTTAGAATTCCTTCCAGCAATACCTTATACAGCTAAAAGAAGGTTAGTGAGAAAAGACTCTGAACGGTTTGCAAATGAGAGTAGATTTCCAGCTTTGAGGGACATCATTATATGAAACTTTAAAATTACACTATATGCTGTAGAAACAGAAAAAAGTTAAATGATGCTCTCCAAAATGAAATTTCACATCTTCCCCTTATGAAATCATCACCTTATATATTCATTTCTAAATGGATTTTTTTCCTAAATGGGGATATTTCTGTGGAGGTGTTCAATCTGAAAAACTGGTATTTTAAAGAGAGAGATAATTTTCAAGCATCCCTGACTTGCACTTCCTTAGCCTCTACAAATATGCAAACATCATTGCACAACATGAATACTTTTTGTCTATTATTACCTGTTTATGTATTCTACTGTTTCAGAGAAAAGAAAACATAGATGTTTGCCCCAGCCTTGAAGAGATTGCAGTGTAAAGCTACTGGGCCACGGGGAAAACATTCTCACAGCTCAAGAGAACAACATCCAGGGGCGACTGGCCACATAGACTCAGTATGCAATTTTAGAAACGGGAGGCTGTTTTTCAAGGAATTCAATATGCAATGTATTCCTGCAACTTGTCACTAATGGCTGCCTAGCCTCCTGTGCACTTCAGTTCAAATTGCAGCCAATTACTGTGGTGAAAGACTATCCCCCCACTTAGAGCATGGATCTATAGAGGATCAGGGGGTGAATTTCACTGCTCTCTAATGGGCCTGTTAGCCAGCTATGTCAAAGTTTCCAGCAGAGTCTCCATACACACTTTATCTCTTCCATTAACAAGAAGGAGTGCTAGCACTAAAGGATAACTCAAAGCATCTGGCACAGCCTACCGACCATCACAATGCCCCAAAGCTATTAAATGAGACAAAGCTGCGAGGTTCTGGCCACGGATGAGGATGCTTGGTAGCAGACCTGGGGCTCAGTCCTTGAGCTGCAGAGGTGCAGGGGCAACATCTGCTGGCTGCCCCGAAAACAATTCCCAAAGGAGTCGGGTGTAGCCACCGCAAAGCGACTGACACCACACCTGGAGAGCACAGCCTGGATCCAGCTTCCAGCCATCGGTCACACGCAGGAGAAGGCGAGCCAGCCCTTGCTAAGCCGCTCTCAAAGATGCTCTTCCCTGCCCCGGTACCCCTGAGAGCCTGCCAGGCTCGGCACCCGGCTGCGGCGGGGCCGCGCCGCTCCTCGAGAGGGCAGGAAAGGAATGCAGGCAGCATTCCGACCCCTGTAGCCCTAAATTCCATGGATCCAGAGCGAGGGCGAGCTCCCGGATCCCCCTGGATCCCTCCCGCCCCGCCCCTGCAGTTCCGTCTCCGGCCGCCAGGTGGCGCCGCGCCGCTGCGGTGCGGCCGCCCCCGGCGGGGAATAAAGGCATTAATAAAGGCATTAATAAAGATATAACTTTCTTTTGTAAACCACATCAAACTGCCTTCTGCCCCCAGTGACATTTTCCTTTGCTCTCTCACACAACCCCTGTTGTGTTGGGATTTTTTTGGTTGTTGTCGTTGTTTGTTGGTGTTGGGTTTTTTGGTTCGTTGGGTTGGTTGGTTGGTTGGTTGGGCTGTTCCTGACACAATGCCGGGAAAAGCGAGCTGTGTAACCAAGGAAGTTGTGTTCCTGGGCTCTGCCTTGGTGTCCTGGGACACTTCACACACACACACAAGTGGAAAAGCAGTGGAAGGTGTGGGACAGCCCTCTTACACTCATTCCTCTGGTGGCTGTGCTTGATAACGCTCATTGACCACTTCAGTTCCTTCCAGGGAAACGTCATTTAATCCATACTTTTCAGAACATGGGCAGTGTCCTGAGCGTTACGGTACAAGCAGCTTAATATGCTGCAGTTTCATGACACTATGGTGATTTAGCTGCCTTTTTTGGGCTTTTTTTTTTACATCCAGAGAGGATACAAATACCGCAAATGAACACCGACTTGTGCTACGTCACGACGTAAAGAGGATTACACATACAGATTACAGCTCTTAGCGTACTGTGGAAATATCTTAACGCAAGCAGTTTATATCAGGGCTGGAACTGCTGCTGAAGAACTCAGTGTCCGGGTAACTTTGTGGCTATCGCAGGGGTCACGTTTGCAGCAGCTCGAAAGCAACACAGAGAGGAAGCCCACGAAGTGTTTGGCTGTGTGGATGTGTGGGTTGCTGAGCTGGCAAAGGCAGGAACAATAGTGCATGATGTCACTTCTTGTCTCCAGGGCCCCTGTGATAATCCACTCCTGCCGTTGCTGTGGGAGCTGGGCATATGGTTAAAACCCATAAAGGCAACTTTCCATAAGGTCAACAGACATTTGGCTGGCAGGCCAAAAAGTTAATATGCTGAGAAATCTGCAAACTAGGAAGCTGGAAAAAAGTATCTGCTGCATCCAAGACAGGAGAAAAGCTCTTGTAGAAAAACAGGTGAAAAGTTTATTTAACAACACAAATATTTTTGTGGCTTTTTTTTTTTTTTTTAGTGTAGATTAAAGTTTCTGTGAATTTTTTCAGCTGACTAAATGTCATTAAAGTAGCAACACAGCTTTGGTCCTCTAAGAAGCCCTCTATCCTTTGTGTGACAGTAGGACTTTGACTCCTTCTTAGACCAGTTAATACGTACCAGCTTTCTGACTGAACTTCTGGATCCATTCTACAGTTTTTGACATAGGCAGATGCAAGCACATGGTGAAAACCTCTGTATTCAGAAGCGTGGAGGCTGCTCTGTAATCACACTAGCATTTGTGTTGGCTGGGACAGAGTCTATTTTCTTCATAGTAGCTGCGACAGTGCTGTGTTTTTGGGGTTTAGTATGAGAATCATGTTGACAACAGTGATGTTTTAGTTGTTACTGAATAGTGCTTACCTTAAATCAAGCTCTGCCAGTGAGGAGCTGCACAAGAAGCTGGTTGGGAGCATGGCCAGGACAGCTGCCCTGAGCTTGTCAAAGGGATATTCCATATCATAGAATGTCATGCCCAGTTATATAAACTGGGGGGAACTGACTGGGAGAAGGTGACTGCTCTTTAAGGATGGGCAGGCATCAGTTGGCAGGTGGTGAGCAATTACGTTGTCAGGAGATGCTGGCTTTCTGGGCTGCAAGTGCACAATGCTGTGTCAAGCTTTTCATCATCCAACACCCCAAAAGTCCTTCATAGGGCTGCTCTCAATCTATTTCCTGCCAATCCCATGTCTGTGCTTGGGATTGCCCCAACCCAGGTGCAGGACCTTGCACTTGGCTGTGTTGGACTTCATGAGGTTCCCTTCCCTCCATCCTGTTGGCCACACCACACAGCTGGGTGCTGTCCCTGACCTTGCTGAGGGTGCACTTGATCCCACTCTCCATGTCACTGATAAAGATGTTCAGCAGTGCCCATCCCAACAACTTCCCCTGAGGAATGCTGCTTGTCCCTGGTCTCCTCCTGGACAGGGAGCCACTGACCACAACTCTTGGAGTGTGACTGTCCAGTTGGTTCCTTATCCACTGAGTGTCTGTCTGGCAAATCCATGTTGAAATCTTCTGGCCTGTTTGTCTTTGCATTCCCTTTAATTCCCTTTTGTTGTCCTTGTAACTCTGTAACCTGACCTGCACAGAACTCTGCAACCCATCTCACTGTTTGGACTAAGAATAGAAACAGATCACCTTGAAATAACTCCTCAGACTTTCAAGAATCCAGTTCAAAACTATGCCTTTCTTTTTAGAATCCATACAGGTTTTCTGCAGTTGACCTCTGAGATACAGCTCCTAACTTGTCTGGCCACCGTCACTTCCCTTTTTTCTTTTTTAACCTTCCTTCCTTTCTTCCTTTGCAGACTGTGCAAGCCATTCATGTTTCTTCTCAATGTTTCCTGCCACCTGTATCTTGCTTACTTCCCCTCTTCTTTCAAACTGCATTGTATGCCATATCTCCTTTTCCCATGTCACTTCCACCGATTTATCTTTCTCCATAAATTCTGCGTGATGGAATAATTTATTTACTAAGTTATATTTTAGTATAATTTTCTGCAATGCGTACCTTATACTGAGTTTCAGTGTGTAGTGTCTTCTCCTCGCAGCTGATAAGCAGAGAGGGAGACAAAGTGTGTCAATCAAAAGCAGCCAGGACCTTCTGGTTAAGGAGCAGTTTACCAGAGTGTCTGACAGACGGCTCTGAGCTGTACTCTGTTTATTTCACAGTAATCAAAACTCTTCCATACCATCCACATCTTCCAGAAGCTGACTGGTCTTGTTACTGGAAGCAGCAGTCAGGTCACAGCTCTGGTGCCCAGCGCTAACACTGACACCATTCCAAAGGTCATACCTCACAGTCTGCAGAAGAGAGTAAAGGACAAAAGGGGTTGGAGTTATGAAGAGGTAAGAATGCCTCAGAGTGCTGTTCTAGGAGCTTAACAATCTGTTCATAATTTCACCGTGGGTATTTTGTCTCCAATTGTTCTCTCGAGCAAATGTCCCAACTAGGACTGTGTCCACTCAGGATAAAACAGCGATTTTTTCCCCACAAAAATCCTTCAAGGGTAATTAGTTCCTGAGCATTTTAACAAGGAGCAAAATTAAACAGAATGGTCTTCCTGGACAATGGAAAGCCACTTTACAAGAATATTCTTTTCTGAAAAAATAGTGCTCTAAGTTATGTTTTTCATGTATTTTGGTGTTAATTTATGCTACATGGTATGGTGACCCTAGAGGCAGTCCTGCCTTGGGAAAAAACCCCACACCAACAGCAGTTCCTGGACATGTTTTGATACACATTTGATCTAATAATTTTGCTTCACAAAACATTAAAAAGATTTTTCTTGCATCTGTACTAGTTTAATTGTGCAAATACTCTGCCACTGCCATAGTAGATGTTAATTCCATTTGAATAATACTGCTGTACTCAGGGAATAGTGCCATAACACTCACCTTAATAGGCTATCCATATTTTGAGCCTCACAGAGAAACCATGAGAAATTATAGACTCTTTACAGCCATTGCTGCTGGCATTGTTTCTGTAAAGTGAACATTATATCTTTTAATATTGTGAGGTTTTTAATGGGTCTTGTCACAGGACTTTGTATGCGGTCTCTTAAATAAGTTGTGCTTGCATTACAGGTAAACACTAAGGAGAGAGAAGAGATGAAAATAGAATTGTCTCCAATTTGCTGCTGGAAAAGAGCATATTGGTTTTGGTGTTTGTACCTGTGAATAGTGATGTCCTTGTGACTCAGGACTCTGTTCACTGATTTCAGTGATTTTGCAGGGAATTACTGCAAAATTTTAAGGAGAGCACATGAAACAGGCATGTTTACCAGAAACAGGATGGCAATTTTTTCAAATCTACAACAAAACTTTACCTTGTTTGCAATCTAGTGTAAGTCTTAATTATATGAAGATTCATAGGTTATGTTTCAAATTAAAGAAGTATTTAGGAACAGTTTAGCTTAATCAGTCCAAGGATCTAGGTGATGTAATACTTTACAAGGTT
>VXBX01003583.1:85694-112705 GCA_013400415.1 Scytalopus superciliaris | reverse complement strand
CCAGTCTGTCACCTAATCAAGATACTTCATCAATCTACAGGAATGAAACTTGGTGAGTTGATTGTTTGTCTCTTAAACTAGGTTTCTTTTGTTACGCAGTCTGGTCAGATTCAGCAGCTTGTGGGTAGGTTGCGAAGTAGGTTTTTCAAATGTTTGTGATATGCAACCAAATTGAATGTGTTGAAAATAAAATTAAAAAAAATAAATAAGGATTTTAGTGTCAATAAACAAACCGACTTTATAACTTTGCTGTGTTCAAAAGGTGATGTGAACTTCGAGGCAAAGCTGAGGTGAGGTGTTACAGAGGTGCCCTGCCTGATTAGTTTTGTATGAACCATCTTAGACACCTGAAACAAGGTTACTAAACCCAAGCTTCATATGGTTAACTTTCCCTTTAAGAAAACTGTTTAAAATAGACTATGGCTCTCTTAGTTAAAGGAGAGTTCTTTTGAACCATTTTTCTCTCCTTAAGCCCTTTGCTGCAGGAACACTTGTGCTTTCTTTTGAAGAAACTGATACGACTGTCAGAACACTGCAGTTTCAGTGGGAAAGGACCATTTCAAATTTTAATGTATTTATATGCATTTGACTTTGCATTTATAACATTCAGCTTTGTTAGAATGCAATATGGGATATGGAAAAAAGAGTTTTTTAGTCCAGAGAGAAGAAAAGAAGGGACTGTTCGCAGAGGTTGAATGTCATCTAAGAACTCTGACAAAGTAGTATTTCATGTAGTTCCATTATGTATTCCTTCTTCCTTTTCTGTGTAATTATAAATAAAGTATTGCACTGGATCTTGGCTTAAAATAATACTTCAGAAAAGAAAAACAATTACTCCATCTGGTACACTTCAAGCACTTTAGAAAAAGTGATGCAAATTGTGATGTATCTCAAAAAAAAAAAAAAACCCAAAAAAACTATGTAAATTACACATAAGCACATACACATGCAAATGCTAGCCCATACCCCAAACAAGCTTATTCAGCAACCCAGCTGTCAGTGTAATAATGGTTAAAATTCGCATTAAACAAGAACTTAGTTTAAATATATGGTGCTTTCTAGATGAACTGCCCTGCGCCTATGCTTCATTGCAGGTCTTCTTTCTGGAATGTCTCTCTGCTCTCTTGTCTGGCTCCTCTTACATAAAACCAAAAACCAACAAACCAAAAATAAAATAAAAAAAAAGGTAAATAAATCTTCACTTTCTCACTCACATGTGAGTTATGGAAATAGGAATGCTTTTCCAAAGCACTAGAAGGGTCAGATCTCTCCATTAGTATTATCTCATCCAAAAGCAGTATAGAACAGCGCAAAAGATAAATGTATTCAAAATTGTGTTTTGCCAGCTGGCCCAGTAAGCCTGGTAGGCATTGGTGCTGAGCTGAGAAGGACTGTGCTCTTGCAGGATCACTGTAAGTGGAGAAGCCTCACAGCTTTCTGCTCTGCCTGGGCAAACAGTCGAATCTCTGTGCATTTAAACGTGAGAGAGTAAGTGAGAATCCCTGGCTACGTTTTCGCTGAGTGGGTCAGATTTTCATTTGCTGTTGCAGATGTAGCCTGCGTTTCCAGTAATAAAGGCAGAAAAAGAATTGTGTGTTCTGGCAGGGGAACAGGAAGACGACAGGAACAGCACTGAATGTGCACCACTCAGTGCAGAATGGAGCAGCAATATTCACAAACATTCGCACCCTAGTGACTGTAGCATTTCTTTCCACCTTTGGCTTTCCTCAGTTGTTGCAAGGGATCTTTCCTGGAATTTCCATTATCCACTTATCCTCTGCACTTGGATTGCCTGTCAGCTGCTGCCGCCTCCGTAGCACATTTAGGAGAGAAATTTGACATTTGAACTAGTAGCTATGGTTGCAGGAAGTCTGCTTTGTTCTTGGTCTGAAGGAGCCACAAATTAAGATAGCTTTGCAGCATCTGGATAAGCATTGCCTTTCACATGTATGGAACATCCATCTTTACTGTGACCACATTTACTGCTTGCTGAACACATTGCAAATTTGCATAGATTGGGTGAGTCTGTAGAAGACAGATTATACTTTCTGTTTTGGGAAAGTCTTTTACTTTCCTCATCTGCTTGAGGTTTATTGCCTTGTTTGTTGCACCTGTCCCTTTTTCCTACCATACAGACACTTTATTCTTAAACATATTAGTATCTTGAAACAGTTCAGCTGATGGGTGTTTCCCTATAATAAATGCTGTGCGTGAGTGTTTCTAACTTTTAAGACCTGTTTAAATCCAATTATGGGGCATTCATCTTGGAGAAGATCAAACTGGAGTAGCAGTAAAATGTCATACAATACTCCCATGATGGGTTTGACATCGATACGAATGAGGAAGGAATTAGTTACATCACTTTGATATTTCACTGGAAGAAACACGGACAGTCTATTAACTGTGTGTTGCACCATATGGTTTAGTAAACAAATAATTCTTTTTCTCAAATCATTGCAGAATGAGAAAGATTTTACAGAACTTAAAAAAAAAGAAGAAGGAAGGAAAAAAAAAAGAGTATATGTAGTCTTTGGTTTATATTGCACCCAGTACTCTAAAGAGAATAGAGCACTGGATTAAGTGACAGGGAACATAAAATGTGGGGCAAACATCTTCTAAACATGCTTTTGGTACCAAGGTGGGAGGAGCCATGAGCTTCAGTCAGCATTTCTTCTCTTCTGACAATACCTCTGGAGTTTGCAGCCCCTATGCCTGTTGATAGGAGGAAGTGGCTGGAAGAGGAATACTCCTAAAAACTTTCTTGTTCCCCATCCCCAGTACTTGCTTATATGTCTCCATTGTTACTTTCTCTAAGTGCCCTGTCCCTGTTGTAAAACTGATGATACCCACTACATAAACAAGAATTATTGCCACTTGAAACCTAAGAAACTGTGCCATGAAACAGAGAGCTTCATATACCGGTGGATTCAGACTTATAAATCTGTGCAGTGGTTATGGGAGAATTTGACTCCCAACAAAAATTTCTGACAGAATTAAACTGTAGCCACTGAACTCCCTGATTTGGCAAGCCTGATTCTGTATTTGATCTTTTGTGTTGGTAGTGTCATTTCTGTCTTGGTACCAAGTCTGGACTTCTGTGACTTTGTTTTCTGAAGTTCCCTCTTCCTCTGAGAAATGTGTATGAAACCCTTCAGGACATGTTGACAAAGAATGTAAGGTGCTTCAAGCAATTTCAAATAAAGTATCATACTATTTAATATAAATGTATTTACTTTGTACCAGATTTACAGAACTCCCAGGTCTACTCTGAAATTTACTTGAATGACCACTTGATAAAAGAAGTAATCTCTTATTTGAGCAAACTCCAGAATACCAAGTGGGGGAAAAGAAGCTTTGTTTCACTAGGGTTTATCCACATTGGTCTACATCTTATACTCAAGATTTTTAAGTGTTATTCATTGAGTCATCATTTTATTTCATACTGGTAACAAGCTTGATCTGGAAAGATTTTGGAAAATGCCCTCATTATTTCCATATATACTTTGTTACCCTAAATTTGACTTGCCACCTCTTAGAATATGTGCAAACTGAAATAACATCAACTGGTCATATGTAACAATATGCATCTAAATGTGCCATGAGTGTAATTAATTAGATTTTATAGGATAGCAAAACTCAGCAAGGAGAGGGTGTGCTTGTGTGCACAATCTGCTGAAGCTGAAAAAACAACTGCTTGATGAGTGTTTCTTCCTTTGTACTAGCATACCCACTGAGCTGGTAATTATTCCTGCTTTTTATCTAATCATGATAAGACAGAAAACAATCTCTTTTCCCTGCTTTCCTCCTTCACATATCACACATAAGAAAGTCTCTGTATTCTGAATCCATTTTTAATTTTTTCCCCTGTCTGTCACAATTAATTTAAAATGTTTAAAATTATATGTACAGTAATTAATGTTCTTCAAAAAATAACAGTGTCTATATGAGGCAGTTGTACTGATCTTCTATTCTCACAGACACAGGTATGAGATAAAATCCCTGGAAGGCAAAGAAAAATCATGTGTGTTCAATCAAAGTGTGTCAGAATATTCAGGAAGGCATTAAAGAAGAAATAGCTAATGTTGGCTTACCCTGAAATGAAGGAAGTTGACTATAGAAATAACAATGAAAAGCAATAATGACAACTCATTTTAGATTCATAACTGTGAGACAGTTAATAAAATACAATTTTATAATCACAAAGCTTGAATTTTAAGAGAACCTAAATCCCATTGAGAGACTAAAATCCCATTTAGAGATAATAAATTCCATTGAATTTCCCTTTTAAAACTATATTTCTGGAGTCAATCAGTCTGGACATTATTTATTTATAAATCAGCTTGAGTGTATAAACTCCATGTAACTTTATAGTGGAATATGCATACCTGAATGAAAATAATACATTACAAATTCTTAAAAAAAAAAAAAAAAACAACAAAAAAAGGGCAATTCCTTGTTCTACATCTGTACAGAGCTCAGTGTTACCAGGACCTCCAAGCTCATTATACAAACACAGTAACAACAGCAGCAGAACCACTAGTTGTTATATATTTTCCTATATTCACATCAGAGTGCAACAGCTTATCATTCCATCTAAATGGAAAAATGCATGTATACTGGACAGCAACACAGGGCTTTTCTGGCAATTTAAAAAGCAACATTGTTTTAAATGTCCATGCTTGTAGACTCTATTAATTTTTGGTTTCTCCTTGCAGTAAAACCAGAATGGGATAAAAGACATGGAATATTATGAGTTTGATAACAATCAATACAGAGGAGTGAAATGAGAAAAAGAGAAGTGTTCAGGACAAAAGAGGAGAGGGGGAGGGAAGGAAAAGGTGTGATGAGAAGAAGCAAAAGAGAGAAGTTAGAATGACAGATGTTCAGTAACTGCAGAAAGCAAAGCCAACTCAACAATATTTATGATAAAGATTTTTATCTGAAGTTATTTTCAGACTATTTCAGTCAGTAATGTGTTATCCTTCTTATTTGGTGCTTTTTTTTTTTAGGCAGCTCTTGAAATCTTTCAGGTTGCTGCTGTCAGGATTTTTAAACATCTCTCAGGTTTTTCCCAGAGCTCTATGTCTTGCAAGTAATCAAACATTATTCCTCCCACAGAAGGTTAGTATTTTTCTTTCACTTATATAGAAATCTAATAGTCACCAAATTTGATTTATCCTATTTAAATTGTTTGTATATGAAAGATATTGAAAAAGCATTTTTAAAGTCTGCTAACAACGGCACAATGATATCCTCTTCCCATCAAATCATGCTTGAATTCATATTCCTACCATTAAAAATGTCCTTCATGTCTCTAGATTAAAAGTAAATAAAATAATATCATAATGGCAGCCATCAGTTTTAAATTAGAATTATGAGCATTTTGTGATATAATACATCTAAAGTATATACCAAACCTGAGCAAGAGAGTCAAAAGCCAAAATGATAGATGTAGAAATGCTGAGAAACTGCAAGGCAACCAATATCCAGAAAGGAATCCAGGGAAACCACATGGCTCGAAACAAAAGGAAAACAAACTGGGTAATGGAAGACGTGCTGTGCAGAACAAGCAAATACAAACAGCATACAAGAGTGTACAGAAATTACTGAAATATGAACGACAAGGAAATGATTAATGAGGCAGACAGAAAAATGGGCTCCTTAAATACGTAACAATACTAATGATGAAAGGGAAGAAGGAAGCATTAAGTGCAGTGTGGCTAAAGCAAATGTGTTGCACAAAGCCCATCATTCCGTGGGTTTTGTCTAGGGATCTAATCCAAGGCATAAGGCTAAGAAAACAAAATCTTTACACTCTGCCTGATCCCGTCTGCAAAAGGAATCCAAAGGAAATATTGAACTTCTGTGTTGAAAACACCCACTTTGCAGAAGCGCAGAATTTGCATACAGGCATCTTGTAAACTTCTTTCTATTGACAATGCACTGTTATGGCATCTGTTTGAGAACACAGAAAGATAAGAAGGAGGACATTGGGTAGAAACAGAGGCAGGTTGCAGAGCAGTTGGAAAAATCAAAGTGCCACCAGTCTGCTCGCAACTGCGTTTTCATTTTCAAACTGGCTCCTGGTAAAATGATGTCAAAAATGTTTCTCACCAGCCCAGGCTCCAGAAAAATCAGCAGGCTTCAGCTGAATCGAAGCTGTACATGGTTTAAGGAGATACCTAGACAGACCCTAAAAGTTTGCAAGTTGTAGGTATGAAAATGATAATCTGATTGATTACAGAGACTGTAATTGCTATGAGAGAACAGCAAGATATAGGACAAGAATTTTAGAGAAAAAGTTAGAATTTCAATCACTGATAAAAGGATTATTGAATCCACAGAAAATTTCGCAGTTAAATCCCCATATCTATGTCTCAAATAGAAGACTTTGTCCAGAATTTTAAAAGTAAGTTCTAACTATTTTTAGCTATTCCATGAATAAATGCTTTAAAAAGAATGGCATTAGAACTAGAAGATGTATAGATATTCTAAATCTTTGTTTATTAACATATTGATGCAGGATGACGAAAATGCAAGCGCCTTGTGATTAATCTCTTCTTAAAGAGGTGCCTGCCATGAACAGCTAGACAGAAAATGAAGAGGTGAGTACTGGTAAAACAGATGTTAAAATCCGGAAGACAAGGAAGAAGGAAAAAGGAAGCCTTTGGTTTTTTTTTTCAGTTTTGCTACTCTGAAGGAAAAGCAAAACAGATGTGTCAGATCACATGAGTGTTTTAGAAGTTGTCTGCAAAAAAAAAAGAAAGGGGGTCAAGGTGAAGGTGTCTGCTGTAAAGATAAAAGCAGCTCTCCAGGCATGGTCTGAGAACAAAAGCCATGTCTGCGGATGAGGAACTGCATGCTGACAGCTGGAGAGTGCAGAACTCCCACCTGAGACCACCCATGAATGGAAGGAGTGGAACCACCTTTACAAGTCATCATTTTCCACCTGGAAGCACGGCACTCTGCTTTTCTGATCCCCTAACTGCATCTTACCATCACCTCTTACCCAGCCACCTCCTAAGTGTTTGAGATACAGTCCGTGATCCAAACTGGTCCTGTCAACAACAGAGAAAATAATTCAACCTCATTTTCTTTTAAAATGTGCACCCTTACAGAGGCCACAGTGGGAATGGTTTGTTCCAGCTGTAGGAGTCATCTTCAGGTATCGTCTTGTAATGGCACATGCAAATAGATTATTTATTATATCAATCCATTATCATAGGCAAATACTAGATGTGCAGCTATCATGCTTGTACCAAACCTAGTTTTCATAAGAATGAAGCCCCAAAAAAAGAAGTCAGTCTGTATTGCCACTAGCAAAGCCAACGAAAACAGAAAATGCTGGAACAGAAAAGCTGTTCATTATTAAACACACTACTTGCACTAATTTTAATGTTTAAATTTTCCATCAATTTATTTCAATTCTATTTGTTTGCTATTCATGGAGATATTTATTTATAATATTTGTAACAAATTTTGAGCATCCTTTTATTCAGCTTAACCAAATCTAACACTTTTACTCCCTGCTAATATCAAACACTCCAAATGCTTTGTTACTTCAAGTGGGCACTATGTATCACTTGGCTGCTCAGTTTATAATGCAGGCTCATTACCATACTCATTATTGTGAATTATGGAAGTTTCCTGGCTGGTCTTCATTAACCATCTGGCACTTAAGCACTGATTTGTGTTTATATATAATGTTAATTTTACAAAGACACCTGAACATCCACTGGTACCATGCATTTAATCTGTTTCTCAGTATTTTTGCAAGACCTCAGTGGTTGTGCCAAAGCCATATTTTTCTTTACCTTTATTATTTTATTTACACACATGGATGACATAACAAAATTGCATGCATGCAGTAACAGAGACAATTTTTTTTTCTCCTCTTTCAACTTTTTTCTCAATAAAGTGTGTATTTTCTCTGTCTTAGGCAGTGGATGCTTTAATGAAACCTTGAACAGGATAAGCTTTTCAGACCTTGTTTATCACAAAGCAGTAGTTTTGGGCTCAGTAAGCTTTATTGCTTTAGATAAGTTTCCAAAAATATTTTATACTTTGTTTCTGAAACATTGAGAAAATAATATTTTTAAAAGTACCAAATTTCAGTAATTACATTCTAATACCCGCAAAGCAATAGAGTCTAGTCTTAAAGGATCTGAAGGAGGAATAATGCAGGTGAGATATAGCTCCTTTTTCCTTTTAAAGTCTGTAAAATTGCTTTTCATTCTAGGTCTTGATCATTCATAATCTTAAGTGGAAACAAAATCATTTGCAATTAGTGCACTATCATTATCAAATATATTAAATCATCAAGGTTTCCAAACACCCATTTTAAAATATTTCAAATATATTTTATAAATATTTCATTATGTTAACAGCTTGGAAACATTTGTAATGTCAGAATCACTCTCTAAATCTCTTGGGAAATATATTACCCTCGAATTACAATGACTGCATCTTCAGCCAAGTCTCCATCTTTCTTAGTTGAATATTTCTTCAAATTATTCCTGTGAGTGTAGAGACTAGTATTTTTTCAGAAGCTTTTCCAGCTAAACTGTTGCTTTATATAACTCAAGGCTTTGTCCTACTGGGCCATTAAGAAAAATCACCTTGGTATTGACAATGTATAATAGCTACCCCAGGCCAACAAGGCCCCAGACTCAGAAATTAATTACTCCTTCTCGAAAGTTTTCATAACAGAGCACTGTAAGCAGGTTCTATTGTGACCAAAAAAAAGTCACAGATCCATTTAACCCCACTGCAGCACCAGCTGGCGAACTCAGATACCAGAGCCCTGTGGTAGAAACTTTGTACATCCAAAGTGGGACTTAGTATGTGTTTGAGGGTGTAGGTCTCTTGATCTACAGCTTGGATTTTAAGCAGTAATCTTAACTTGCTACCTGATCCTGGATGAACCTAAAGGTGACACATCTTGGTGCTGCCCTTTCCAGACCAATCCAGGACAAACACTCAGAGCCTGTTGCAGAGTACTCATGTTTTCTGGACATGAGTTATGGTGTTTCCTTCATGTTTGTATATCCAGATCAGTGCTCCCCCTCAAAGACTATAAACACACATTTTATGCCTTTTTTAAGAGTTTAGTGTTATAATCTGCTGTGGTTAGAAGAGCAGGTGGATGAGAAAGCTGCTGGAGTTGTGTAATTGTGCAGCAGAAAGCAAGAGAGGACACGTTCCACCTTGTGAAATAGATAGTTGGAGGAGTCAGGTGGCAACATGGCCTTGGGTGTTTTCTCCTAACATGGTTTTTGTCACGTTCCCTGTATCTTCATAGGTGAATGCACAGGGTAAGCTCTCAATGACACATACTCCTCTCTTGCTGAGGCCATGCTTACAGACAGCCCCACTAAGAGCTTTCAAAGAAGGACTTTTGGCCTCCTTGGGACCTGCTCCTAGCAGAAGCTGAATGTCTCCAAAGGATGGGATTGCATTTGCTTTGGTTACCTCAACAAATCCTGAAGACCAGGTCTGGGTGGTCCCCCAATCAGTGTGTTGTCTGGTTGACCCATGTTGTGCCAAGATGCTTCTG
The DNA here is from genome assembly GCA_013400415.1 of Scytalopus superciliaris. Taxonomy (NCBI): domain Eukaryota; kingdom Metazoa; phylum Chordata; class Aves; order Passeriformes; family Rhinocryptidae; genus Scytalopus; species Scytalopus superciliaris. The sequence continues at coordinate 103,149 of VXBX01003583.1, read as the reverse complement.
GATAGCGTCAGCTGGATTCTGTCCTCCTTTCCTGGGTCAAGCAGCTAACCCAGCTTTTACCTGGCTGTGTTACAAGCTGTAAGGGGGTTCCTTCCCTCCCACGTCCCTTTTCTCCCTCACACCTATGAGAGGAATGTGTTTTTAGAGCAGAAGGCTGTCCAGTGGGAATGAAGACAAAGTGTGAAGCTACCATTATAATAGCCTTGTTACAACATTGTGTCTAAGATCAGTAGCACAATAGTAAATCGTAGACTTAGTACAGGTGAAAATAAGTTAATTTGTGTAATGTCCTGTTTTAAAGCAGATAAACTCCTCTCCCCTGCATTTCCCCTCCCCTGCATTTCCCCTTAACTGTGCTACCAAGTAGATGTATTGACTATTCTTCTGATGGGAATATGCAATTTATCTAGATAGTTCCTGATTATTTTGGTCTGGGCCTACAGGTTAATTGAAATAGATATTGAAACCTAAGGCTGGCATAGCCAGAATATCAATACTATCAGAGAGGCTGACAGTAAACTAAAAATATGAGATTGCACACTGCAGACACCCTACAAAATTTTCCTTGTAAATCCAATTACCATTGGGATGCTGCATTAGCAATCTCAGCAAGTATGTCCTCTTACCTAGGGCTGGGACCTTTGTGCAACTATCATTTTGCAAAGGGTAAATAGTAGTTAGAATCTGTGAACAAATCCTTGGTCTTCTGACATCTGCTAAGATGCCAAGGACTCTGAGCACCTCAGAATGGTGAAATATTCACCATCCTCACCAAAACTGGCCAGGATTTTGTTCCTTAAAAGAGTGAAAATATTTGACAAAGTATGTGGAAGGTGGTTCACAGTTTGAGAAGAAACCCCTGCATGTTTCCCAGACACTAGACTGCCAAAATCCAAGCCCTAATCTTTTTTTCTAGTGAGACAAAGAAAATACGCTAGACCCAATTCCTTTTTGCAGGCACCTCCTGCCTCTGAGGCATTTTCTGCAGTGCTTTCCCCCAGAGGCCTCTGAGCACAGGGGTGCTGCTGCTTCAAAATGCCCCTGTGTGGCTCTGCTCTTACACCCTACTCTTGCTGCCTTCTTCTGATCCCTGTTAGAAGTCCAGCCAGGTGGGAAAGTTGATCCTTTAGGGCTTGCTTTTTATGTCCTCCTGTGCTTTCCTCATACCTGAAGGAAGCAGCCTTATCCCTTTTTAAAATAACATGATTTTAGCTAATGCTTTCATTACATTACCTCCTTCCTCATTTTCCTCATTTTGAGTTGCCACTTGTTAAATTCTACTGACATTAGGAATAGCACAAAGAGCCTACTTTATGGATTCGCTGTTTACATGACAATTATCTTGCTTAAAATAAGGCTGTGTATGACTAGTTCATTGCAATAGATGGAATAGATTTCCATTCATAATAACACCTAATGACTTTTGAGCAATTACCATTATTTGTCAGCTCTTGCTCTGCCTTCAGATTCTCAGAAGTCAACACTTCAAATAAAGGATTTCTGCTTTTTGCTGTAGTGATACATACAATTAAGCTTAGAAGCTAATAGGTCTTCAGATTGTGATGGCATCAATTAGCTATGATATTCCTTTGGGTAAATTGCCAGAACTGTAGAAGCACGATGATAGAAAACAGAACATTGTTAGCTAAAGTGAAAATGTGCTTCTCCAGATTGTACTATTATCATCAGCAGTTATCCTGCTTGTGGAGTAGTAGGAGTAAACATTGTAGGAGTGGGTATATTTAATAACAATAGGAAAAATCAGCTTATATGTAATCAGTGTGTACTGACATGCGTTTGAACATAAGTTAACCTTTAATGAGGATTTCCACAACACTGTCTGTTACTTGCTGTTTCTCTTAAACCGACACGCATTACTTCTTACATGCTCTGAAATATACAGTGAGCTGTCATATAATCAGAAATGAGCAATTATTAATCTGAGTGCCTTTAAAACAGGAATTGCCATTTAAAGTAACTATACTGCTTTCCAAATTAAGCCCCTAATGTATGCATATCCAGAACTTTCAATTACGTTTTATAGTGTTTATTGCAAACCATTCTGTTCTACCAGAAATTCACATTCTTTTCTGAATTGTACTGTCACTTTTATTGATCTTTATTGCTTTAGTCACTGCTGCCATAACCTCTCTACCTTGTTCAACAGAACACATCAGTGCAGCCCTTTCCTTTGAAAGAAGACTCTGTATTTTGTCAAAGGTTGAGGCTTTCTTTCTATAAACTGTTGTTAGTGCTGCTGTAAAGCTTGCCTATATGGAGACTGGCCAGTTGTTCACATGTTTGACCTGAAGCAACATGCATACATTTTCCAGAAAACATTGTTATTGCATGGATAAACTTCACATTAATTTCACTATTATTCTGTGCATCTGCACATTGTGATTAGGTGGCAGGAGTCAGTAATCATCGGCTCAACATTGCTGTGTATTTTGGAATGTCTCTTTTTGGGAGTATTTGTGAGAGCCATTAGAGCAGGCATTTTGGGGGAGATATTTTAAAGTAGGTGCCTTAGTCATTGCCTCTATTGTGGGTTTGTACAATGCATCTCTGTTCCCTTCAGCCTGCAAGTTCCAGGAGAATGGCTATTTATTTTGAATCCTTTATGTATACAATGGTGAAGCAGCAATCTCTGGAGGACAGCAGTATTACCCCTGCTGGGTGAGATTTGCCTTTGCATAATTACCTATGTGTTCTTCTTTTTGGATGCTGCTTGTTCTGCTTAATCTTGCGCTGTTTGCCAGCTTGAGGTGAAAGCAGAGTTAAGACTAAGTGTCATGTTGCATAGTCTCCGTGCTGGCTCTTCAGGCTTCCTAGTGAGTCAGAAAAGCTGTCTGTCAGCATCCCAAACTCCTGTCCTGGCATTATCATGGCACCACTAATTTTTCCTCACATTCCAAATGAACATCAGACTATTCAAAGTCGGGGCATCAGCTTCTGCCTCCATCTGGGAACACAAGTGTAAATAAATAAACTAAGAATTGCATTGGACTGCAGAATCTGGGCTGTAGAGGGAACATCCTGGACCAGGTAATCCGTAGGAATGAGCTACAAATTCATTTGAGTTATGGGCAAATAGTCACCACAGCAAGAATATATGTCAAAACTTGTGCTGCTTTTCCTTGCTTTAATCTTTTGAATGAAATATGTATGTGTGTGTGTGTGTGTGTGTGTGGTAATCCATTTTTAATCTAATATTCCTTTCATGTTCCTGAATATAATCTGATTGTAGTGGGCATTATTATCTTCATACAAAGTATTCCTTATTTTTTGGAAGTTTGGCAGATTACATACATATATTTAATGTACTTCATCGTTAGAAGTTTCTCAACAGAGCCTGTGAAACTAAATTGCATCAGAAAACTTTCTGTAATTGCACAGTATATTCAGATGTGTCATACATTATAAAACAAATTACTCCCCTTGAAGCTCTATAGATTGGACTGGCCTTTAGGTTTCATTTACAATGATCCTGAACATCAGTAATTAACTTGTGAAGCTAGTCCATGAACATACAGTTGGAAGTATCTGCTATTTTGAGGACACAGATTTAAACGAAAGAGAGCACAGAAAAGGGCACATTCATTTTTCTATCATGTTTTGATAGCCCAGAATATCTAAAGAGATTGCTTTTGTATAAGGAAAAATACACTTACACTTAAGGAAGACTGCCAAATGGATACTGGATAGTTCAGATAGGACATCTGGTGATATACCATTTTAAATGATTAATAATTACTTTTTCTCACCATTGCTGCCTCACACTGGTAATATTTAAATTAACTTTTAAAGTTTTTTATAAACTTCTGAAGTTTAATATTCACTTTCAAAAGCATGTTTCTGGAATTTTTCTGCTTTGTATGTGGGGAAAAACCCAAAAGTTATGTGTGTCAACATCCTATAGTGTAATACCCACCCCATCCCCTCTCTCACCCTGGTGATCTGTCTGAAAGGTAGATTGTGTGATGCAGAGGATGTGATGGCCACCTACCAACTAATACTTACACATGTACTCAGCTGTCACTGAAGTAGGATTTCAATGTGTTGAAGTCCTTTGCCAAGAAGGGAGGACTGCAGAAACAGGACCCCGTATGCAGCGTTGTTAAGGAGTTCAATCCAACTTCTTGTACTTACCCAAGTAACTTTCGTTATTCATTCTTTTGTCTACACTGCCTGCAGCAAAAAAGTCATTTAAGCCTCCTTTAAATGGTTGTTCAGGTAAGGATATGAGCTCCGGAGAGAATAAAGATCAAGACACCAATCACCCACTCTTGAAGAGCACAAGTGCTAATTAGAAAACTTAACAACTTTACCTGAAAGTGATGCAAACCAAACTAAAGAAGAGAAATCGGTGCTGAATTAGCTTTCTGTGTGGACAGCAGTCAGTGGCAGTGAACCCAAACTGTATGGACCATGATTATGGTGACAGTATACATGACTGTGGAGAGTGCCCATAAGCAATCTGATCTACATTTACTCTGAGACACTTACCAAAGTGAAATCTTCAGTCCTCTTTGCTCCACTGCTAAATAAGAAGTAGATGAAATTTCAGTGATGGTCCTGAGAGGAAAACAGTGTGGCTGTTTGTTGGAAAATTTCCATCTGAACTGAAACTACAGGTGTAGGGAAATGAAAGAAGTAAGTGTGGGAAAAGCTCTGGTTACCTGTGACTCAGGGAAAACAGCTCACTGGCTGTGACTGTGGAAGAAAATCTGCTTCTTGAAGGAATGTTAAACATCAATTTGTTCCCTGAAGTTTGAAAGGAAATGGTACTGGAAAACACTTGTCCTGGGCCACTGAACTACAACAGTGTGGTGAACCCAGTGAGTCAATATAGCCTAGAAAAGAAAATAATCTAATTTTACTGAGCTGAAAATTACTAACTACATAGAGCCCCTGGTTTCATGATGCATTAGAATTTCTCCCAAAAGCCATCACCAAGTCATTACTCACCTTTATCAGAGCCCTGCTGCCAAAGTCCTCTCTCTTCACTGTCTTTGTGTGCTAATAGCTTTCACACCTTTTCCCCCTGTTAATAATATGATTCTTCACTCTTTTATGTCAGCAAATTCTTTTTTATCTGCCCTTTTTTCCCCTCTTCTGGGAGGATNGGCCGATTCCAGCTTGGCATATCCTGTGATTGTGTGAACTGCTTCAAACATTTCATTTGAAGTCATAGCACTGGTTCCCAAGCTGAAGAACCACCCATTGTTTCTGTTTCAGATTTGAAAAATGGATTGCATGTCTGATAGTCTGGGTTTTTCTCAACAGTATCTGTTAGTGTGATATGATATGCAACCTCTCCCAGCAATAATTTTCTCATTCTGCTCCACAGTCTTTAAAATTCACTCAAGTGCCCTTACTGAATTATGAGTACTGCGCCTGTAAGACACAGATGGACACCTGCGCTGTTTGTTTGTGGAATTATAGCTGGATCTGGCGGCACTCAGTCACTGGGAATGACATTATCTAGACTAACAGGTGAAAAAGCTTAAAAAAGAAATCATAGGACAATAATATTGTCATGGGCAGCAACAGCTTTCAACTTACTGTGTTTGGAGACATGTTTCTAAAAACTGGCCAACATGTACATCATAAAGCCATTTGTCCATGTAAACGAGAGAGAAGCCAACAATCTGCAAAAAGATTTTCTTGTTTATCAGTCATACATCAACTATAACACACGGAGATCTCAAATGTGGTTGATCAATAAAGTATTATTTGTACATAGATTATGCTTTTAAGAGTCTTGTATAATGCAGAAGCCAGTAATCTAACTATTTTTAAAATCATGTTACGAATTCTTTACTTTGTGTAAACATGTTTTAAAACAAAAGCAATTAAAAACAACCGCAGTAATAAATATCTTGATATAGTTCTCCTGTTGGCAGGAACTAAAGGTTCAAAAAGCAAAAAGCCATTTAAATGTGGCCTCTCCGATGTTAGCTGGATATATTCTGTAACTCTTTAGGGCTGTTGTGTTTAATTGCCAACAAGCTAAGTAAGTAAACTACAAAAGCAGCTTGTTACATCAGTGAGTGGTCTATTTACAAACTACAGAAAGTCATGACCAGTTTTTTCTTTGTACTTCTTAGTGGAAAATCCAATTCTGTTGGTCTATTTCTGGAAGCATTTATCCCACAATGTTTTATCTCTGTAGTAATTAAAAGGAAAGCAGAGGCCTTGTGTCATTCCCTTCACTGCTCTTATTTCTTACTTGAGGGTAGCAGTTTCTGCTAAAAGCTAATTTTCTTTTTATTTTCTTCTGTTAATCATAGTTAGAATAGCAATACACTTAATGACACACTGAAAGCCTGTTGGATAAGAGTTCCATTTCTCTACTGTATTTTAATGTCAGTCTGACTACTTTTTCATGAATGTGCACAGAACTCAAATATTTCCCCATGCCAATCCAGTAAATCTAGTAGCTGCTTGAATAAACTATTGAAACTTCTCATGAGCTTTTTTCAGATGATCTGCCATAAGAACCTGATTCGAGGTCTGACATTATCTGACAAAATACTCAAAGTCTGTGAAAATCAAAAAAACCCAGCACTGTTTTTTATGCTTATTCAAAAGCTATACCAGTAGGCATTGATAGGGATTTGCTGTTCTACTATTTATTGTGCATTTAAAATTCATACTTATTTACAATGTATTTGCATTCTTTTGAAGAATGATTCATTCCTGTCTCACTGCTGCCCAGTCTCATTCCAGGAGTCCTGCATGTAGCATTACTGTTTTCCCCCTAGTCTGATCTCTCTATCCCTCTTCTCCAGCTGCCCTGAACCTTCCTGTTCTACACTTCCATTCTCTTTCCCCAGGATACATCCCATCTGGGGAGAGCTTTTGGTCCTCCTGCTGTTTACAGAGGGGAAGAGAGGAAACAGCCTAGAGACTGGTGATTACAGCTGCCACTTTCATGAAAATATTTACACTTTTTCCTTCCCCTTCCCCTTTGTGCTCTTCATCCCCACCCCCTCTCTTCTCTTCAGTCATAGAGCAGCAACTACACTAACCAGTTCTCTGTCTTTCTGGCTATATGTGTTCTCTGTCAGTGGAGAACCTCAGCATTTTCAAAAACTGTGGGCGTAAGAGGAAACAAAGACTGTAACATTGCGTGAGTGGTTGATCAATACCCATTATTGTTCGGGGGCTCATGGCCAAATCCAGTGTTAGTCCTATTACACAATGAGTGGGGCTTCCTAAGCACCCTGTGGATAAGTACCACCTTCTGAAACAGTGGAACTTGCAAGACTTGTGAGCTATTATGTGGTCTGAATGCATAAACAGCACAGAATCTGGGTGATAAAAGCAACATGGTATTTTATGTACTGCAGACTGACAACAAGGAACAGCACATTTTTAACATCCCACAGTTCCTCAAGGCTAGCTCCCAACCAGTGATAGTCTGCACATGACATAACCGGTTTTCTTTCCAGGACGCAGAAACCTTTTCAGTTATGAGTAATGAAATCCTGTCAGTCGGATAATAAAGACTCCCCACACTAATTTGATAGTGCCGATGTCCATGGAATGAGTTCCTCTCTGGTGTGGGCAGGTTTGGGGGAACACAGAGAGGAGGAGAAAGCTGAAGATCAGGCTGTGCACGTGTGTGTGTGTGTGCGCATGCATGACTGTGTCTACAAGGTTTATGAAGGAACATTAGAAAATCCTCATGCATTTGATTTCTTTTAAAACCAACTGTTTTCTTATAGACTGTAGAAAGTACAGTATCCAATAGTGCATGAATACTAGATGTGATCAGCCATGGAAGTGTCTCTTTTTCTTATTTTCTGAAGAGATTATTCAATCATTTAGGTGTTTTCTCTTTGTATACAAATGTCTTCTCAAGCATTATAAAAAAAGTCAGAGTACTTTTAACTCTTTTCTATTCTATTTGTAGACTATAGAATTAGAAATATGTCCAAGTAATGATGAAGACTACTTTATGTTAGACAGTTTTCCATTAGTCATTAAGCCATTTATTTATGCTATGCATTGAATAGCCCTGCTAATATTTGCAGCATCAGTCTCAGTGGTATGTTATAGATTCACAATGATATTTTGAATCACAATGTTAAGTCTCTGAAGAAAATTAATCACTTTTATTGCAAAGGTAATTAAGCTTGCTTGTAACAATTTTAAAATCTGGTTGGAAAAAAGGCAAGATTAACAAGTGTTACTGAAGTATAAAAATTTGTTACAATATGGCTTCATTTTTCCTCCTTAGCTTCTGATCTTCTCATCGAAAAGAAACTTGCTTTAGGGAAATATCACGCGCTATTTTAGTAAGGATATGAAACAGCCAGCTGTGTGTGTATATTTATATTTATGTTTTTGGTAAAATGGGGGTTTTTTTGAGAGCTTATAAAAACTGAGGGAAATATGAGTGCAAGGATCTTGGATGGTAATCTGCCATGACTTTAAATTTCTTATTATTTAATAGGTCACTTGGTGACAGAAATAGTTGAAACAGAAGATTTTACAAAATTGCTGACAGATACTCCCATTACTAAGAAATCTGTGTGCATAGATGCACAACTATGCATGTTTACACATGCATATGCATTCATATGTGTGCATACAGAGAGTAACAGAGTTGCACAAATGCACATATAGCTCTGCAGTGTCCATTTATACTTTAGTGTTTTGGCTGCTTTGTCCACAGTAAAGTGGCTTTAGACTTCTGAGTCTTATTTCTGATATTTGCCTAGCAAAATATTTTACTTCTAGTTTACTGCAAAGGCACTGAAAAATAACTGCAGAAATAATCTTATAAGCTTTTCAGAATCTGAATAATTTTATAATAATATTTTAGAAGATGACCCTGAAAAACTTTTATATCGCAGAGTCCAGTGAAGGATTGAATGATAAATATACTGCACCTTGGAAACAGAAGAGCTGTGAACTTTTCAAATGCCTTGGCAGCAAAGTGATTTGTCAGAAACAATAAAGGACTTAAATTTGTCATCCAGCATGAAGCAATTGCTCTCTGGGTGGACTTTTCTAAAAATCACACGGAGTCTGTGCAAAATTAATCCATGGAATTTCAAGAACGTAATTCTGGAGGTGAGTATGACCTCTTGTATCTAAAGGTCTGATTTACTCTAAACTTACAACCTAGAGACTCTGACTATCAATTTTAAAGCTCAGAATATGTGTTTTTTTCAGAACTGTTTCTAAGGGTTACCAGAGGATATATATGTGTCATGTAAAAGAAAATCTTCAGGAAATTAAAAGCTTTTCCTGTCAGGTAGGGAGATGTAATGAGTCAGGGCTTATGTTATTTTATAACAATTATTAAAAGTCAATTCAAGACTGGTGTTTAATTATGTTAAATATGAAAAAAAAATTGCTTTTATTTCCTGCATGTCAAGCGATTGATTCTGCATGAGGAAAAACCATCATGCTCTGAAAGGTCCTGCCTCCTGATCTGAATGCAAGGACCTCTTCTTGGAAGTTATCACAGCACAGCTGGCTTGTTTTATCCCTAGGCATTGAGTGTAGGATATAGGTCTGAGACAAAGGACTGGGTTAAATGGACAGGATACTTGGTCTGATTCATTATGAGTGCTCTCTCTTTATATTCACATATTCTGTTTGAATCCATCTCAGCCCAGAAAACACAGAGCTATTCAGGGAGACAGCTGAGTTAATTTCTCCATCTCACCTCAATCTGGGGAAGTTTAGACCCTCTGAAGGCTGTTTTAAACTAAATCAGTACAAGAGAGGGTAACAACAGATGTCTGTCTCTCATTGCACTGTCACACCTCTGTAGTCTTCTTCAAAATTGCATGTATTTCACGTCTCATAGAGTCTGTGTCCTCTTGAAAAGCTTAGGGAGAGCTATATAGAGAAAGCTTCCTACTGGGGATTTCTTTTTAGTCTCATTCAGAAGACTGGACGTAAAATGCCAAAGGGCCCAGTTGGAAGTATGCCATGAAATGCTGAAATGCTTCCAAAATGTACCTTTTTTAATTTGCTTACAATTACTTTCAGAAGTCCCCAGCATAAATTCCTGACTGTAGGCATAGTACAAGCCTACAACATATTTCCTTAGCTGCGCTGGACTAAACTGGGTGGTATCCCTCACTAAAGTCACCAGACATGTTTCTGCATTGAGGTACTGCTCATTGTGAAGAGGATCATTGATCTAAGCATACAGCAGACAAAAACAGGGAAAAGATTTATTTTTCAGGTTATAAAACCCATGAAAATTACATAAAGATTTTACCCTCTGATCTGCTTTCATAAATTGTCTGAAATGTTACAAATGTCACAGAAATTGTAAATACAAATTAAAGCCACACTTTTAGCTTTCAATAACATAAGAATACTGCTGGAGGGGGTCGTTGTTCCTATTCATGCAGACAACAGAAATAAACCATTCTCAACTGTCAGGTAGAACTGTTATTAGAAGCGCTGGTCAGTTTTGAAGTCTGTCAACAGGAGATGTATGTACAAAAGAACACAAACAATAGTTGCAGAAAAGGTAACTGAAGATATCACATGCTAGGTAGGCATTTGTGTTCAAATGCCTACTCAGTGGGTATTGATTTGTGTGCTCAGGGCTATAATTCTTGTCCAATTTTGACATGTGTATCCAGATGTCTACCTGCTGAAAACTGGTTGTTTAGGATTATTTCAGAAACAAAAACCTTTTCCCATAGAAACGTACATTTAGAAGTTGCTGAACTCTCCACTTTCTGCTCATCCATTTTGTGGAAATTTCTCATGATTACAGGATACAGTGACTCTATAAAATTAACCTTGTAGTACTGCCAAAAAGGAAAGAAATGAGTAAGTGCTGCTGGAGACAGAGGGAGTATCCTTAGGATTATAGTTATGTCTTCCCAGTGTGTTCCTGCTGATATGCCTAAAGACTGCTCAGTCCTATGGAGATAGCTGTTGTCTATGTATGTTGGACATAAGAGATGACAGCACTTTGAAGAATATGGTTAAACTTCTTTTCCTTTTTTACATACCTTTCCCATGCCCTACTGGAACTCAAATAACATCAAAGGGAACATAGCTAAGAAACAGGCTTTGAGAAACAGATTTTTACAAACTCTTAGATCAAGAAATACGTTTCCATGAGTTTTTCTTTCATTTTTTAATCAGGCTAAGACTGTTTCTTATAAGCATGGTCCCTTCCAGATTTTACATCCAGGCTGCTGCAACACTGTACAAAAATCGGATGAAATTATCTATTAAAAAATGACTGTCGACTCAGTGGTTATCACCAATTTCATTGTTTAGAACAAGAGAAGTACAAATATAGTCAGGAAATGTCAACAACATGCACCATGCAAAGCACTTCCATGAACACAAAAACTCACCCTTCAGGTGAGGAGCAGCTGACAGTCAATTCCATAGCAGAAGGGAAGACGGAAGGAAACAGTGAAACTTCTATGCAGGTCTGACGATTTCCGCATTCCACGTTCCTGCACTTGAGTGGCTGGTGAGGTACCAACTCCAAGTCTTTTATTAACCAGGGAAGAGAAACCAGGCATGCAGAAAAAACCTTAATCTTTGCACCCTGTGACTAGAAAGGGTAACTGCCTCTCACCAGGTGTCCCTGTCTTGCTGTCACTGCAAGGGGAAGTTCAGTGGTGTCCTACGAAGGCTAAAGATAGGTTTATGGAGAATGTATTTGCTACAGGAAGAGGGACATTTCCCTTACATTTCTAATTTGAGCTCATTGTCAAGCAAGATACCACCTTCTGGCTCAGTTTTCTAGTGGATATGTAAAAGAAATGTGCTAAGAGTAGGCTCAAGTCTTACCATTATTCATCCATAAAACAACTCGAGTATATAAAACATGTAACTTCCATGTTCGGAGTGTTTGTGATTCCAAAAGAGAAAATTCCTTCCAACATGCTTTCACAGAGGAAACAACAGTGAACTCAAATTGCTCAGGACAAAAGGCCCTCTGAAATTAAAATGAAAGCACAGCAGTTTAGATCGTATCTACTTTTCAAACCAAAAAGGAGTTCACTAAGGACTATCAAAGCCTCATGCCACGCAGGTAGAAATATCTTATGCATGCAGATGTTCTATGATATTTGGCTTACTATTACAGTGAAAACAGGTGGGAACATAATGATATCTTACAAAAATATGTTCCTTTTTGATCATTTACAGCTGTTTTCTTGGTTTTTTTTTTTCACTCTACACTTGAGCAAGTGGTTGTTTCAGTCAAGGATTAAATTATTCCCTAATGAATGAAGCATTTACTACTGAGGAAATCTTTTCTGAAGCTGTTTAAAATTAAAAATCTATTATATTCTATCTCAAAGGCAGATAACTATAGTTCTCTAACAGGTATGTTGTAAAAAGAATGTACTCCAAAGGATAGTAATGTATTAATTTCTGAAGTCCCTTTCCAATGAAAGAGACAATAAGAAAAAGAGAAGACAAGTCACGAATTTCACCATCACCAAACCTACATCCATATTTCCTTTCATAGATTATTTCAAATGTTCCTTTTCCTTGCAGGTGCTAAGAAAGTTTAAGGAGCTGTAACACGTGATTCAGAGTGATCCTTAAAGCAACCAAGAGAAGAATCTCCCATGTGTGAAGGAAATCTGTAAAATCTGCTGCAGAAGGCAAGGTGATTTTACTGAGGAGACCTGAAGCTTTTCAACTGACATATCCTGTAAGGCACATGGTCTGCAGCACCTGATGTGAGAGAGCAACTCTGAGAGAGATGACGAGATTTAATCCCATCATCATTCTGCCTCTGGAGAGGTTTGTTGCCCTTTATTCTCCTACTTCTGGAAGAAAGGTTTGAACCATAACTTTCTCAAGGTGGTATTTTTATTCATTACATTACAGTGTTTTTAAAATCAAACGTTGCAGAACGTTTGAAACAGGTATTTCTCACACTAATAATGATTTTCAACAATGATAATAATATTCAATCATAATCATCATCAATAATAATGGTAAATAATAATATTTGTCAATAATACTAATACAAATACCAATAATAATAGTAGTAGTAATATTTATTATTATTAGTAGTAATAATAGCAGCAGTAGTAGCAACAGTAGTAGTATGTGTGTCATTTTTTCACATCCTTTTCACTTATCATTTGTAGCAGTCTGGGTGTCTTTATACAGCATGTCTGAAGTTGTATCTTGTTATCCCACTAAACCTCTAAATTTGCCTGTGGTTTGTGTTTTTGTCTGTCTTTTAGTTTCCAGTACTCCACTGTTGTGCAGTACATTCCTTTTCCTTTTTTTTTTTTTTTTTTTTAAATATAAGTGCAAGAAAGCCATGAATGAATGTACCCTTTTGCTTAAAGCTGTTGTGCTATATTTTATACTTTGGAGTTAAGTGGCTGCCAGAGCAATTAATAGAAAATAAGTCACTGTCATAATTATTTTTAGTCACTAATTCAGTACCATAATTATTCTCACTGATTATCTCTAATTTCTTTGCCATTATTTCAGTGTATGTTACTTTATACACATATGTAATTCCTTTAGCCACATATTTTAGTTTCTCCCCTGCAGGCAATGTTTAAAATGTTATTAAAACCCATGATAATCCTAATTCAGTGAAACCTTTTAAATTCAGATATTTTATTTTTTTTCCAAAAAGATGCATTGATTCCTGAGATGCACGCAGGCATGAATGAAATGAAACAATTCAATTTATTTTTATACGGTTATATTAATACAAAGTTTCACAAAATTTTGACTTTTTTTTCTGAAAGGCAAGCATAATAGCAATAAAAAACCTTGCAGAAGTGACAACAGTGTCTTTGGTGCGTGCAGAAAGTGACAACAGAGAGGTGTGATAGATTAGAAAAAATGAGTGTTAAAATAAAAAAGACAGAGATAAATATTGTGTCAAGAGGTAATGTTGGTGTCAGGAGGAAAAAACAAAACTGGGGAAGGTGATTGTGGTCCTTATGGAACATGAAGGTGAGGGAGAGATTAAATATGAGAAATTTGCAAAGAGCAAAATTGCCAATACTTGAGAAATCACAATGCAAAGAGTAGTTCTGCTCACATGGGAGCACTGAGAGGAGACACAGGTAGAGTAAGTAGAAATCAATTGACAGGGCCAGGATGGAGAAAATCTAAGGGGAAATTTTGTAAATTAGAAGGGGAAACTTACCTTTGTTGGGGTAGAGACTGGTACCTTGTGGTACACCTCATTCTCTGAAGAAGAATCTGGTTTCAATATTATGAACTCTTCAAATCTAAGGATTAATATCTTGGATGGATTAAGATAGAAACTATTGAAATACCAATGTGACCCTGTGATAACAAAGGATGGTCATTCTCAAAGCAACTGTGCTTAAGCATTTAGAACAGAGGAAGAAGAAAGGGGGAATAGAAGAGGGACAGAGTCATAGCTATAATCTGCATATGGAAATCTGAGAATTTCTTGTAGATTTCAAAAATAGAGATAGCATTGCTATTTTAAATAGAGATTCTCTATATATCTGATTTTACTGTATGCTTTCTTTGCTGACTGTATGCTGTACTGGTTGACAACACTAGAGGAGGTCTGGCTGGAGGCTGTCAGACAGCCAGTGCAGACATTGCCCTTACTCCTCCTTAGCTCCACAGAGGGGCCAGGTCAGTTCACCTGCCCTTCCATTAATTTCTGTGGTCCTATTCTTCTCTGAGATGACAGTAACAGGTGAACACAAAGCTTTGTCTCTACCTGCACGCCCAGTTTTTATTCACTAGTCCAGTGTCTCTGCCGACCAAAGGGTCAGAGTTTGCTGAGACTGAGCTTCTTGTTTTAACACATCACATAGAGTGCACAGAAAGGTTCTGGTCAGTGCTGGTGAGTCAGCAGGGGCCCAGGTGATGAAGAAACTGCCTGCATTGCACTCGTGCTGTAATAACAGGGGCAGAAGAATAAAAGTAGACATTGGCAGCAGCATAGCAAGAATAGTTTCTAAGGCTTGTGACAGTAACTGGTGAAAAGAAAAGCTTAAAACTCTGAAGAAATGAGCACTAGAAGAGAAGGAGAAACACCATAAGTGGTTAAGGTGGGAGCTACAGCTGCTAAAGAGCAGGACTTGCAGAGCTGGGGGAGCTGACCTGGCCTCTGCTCTGGAGATGGAGTAATGAAGAAGCCACAGTGACATCTGCCACCCTGACAGTGGAGATTTGAGAGGAACAGGAGGAAGAGGTGGAGGTATAAGACTGATACTTTACTTTTTGTAGCACACATTGTGAACAGAGGTGGTTATAATCTTTTGGTTTATTTTGATTTTTTAATCTAGAATATCAATACTGATACTACACAACTATTACATATTTGCTTTTCTTTAATGTGTATTTTCTTTTCAAAACAGTATGTTTGGGTTTTGCCAACTGTGGTGAAGTAGGATTTTTTTAATGCATATGCATATTTGCAAGTTAAATTTCCTGCAAATATTGTGGCTTTCTTTGCTAGATACTTGAAATCCATATGGAACTCCAGCCCATACATTCCAAAAAACCTAAATTTATCAAATTAGAATTATGTAAATTCACAAAATAGGCAAAAAAAATCAAGCATTCTGGATCAAAATAATCTCTAAGTATAATAGAACAGATGATTACAGTTTAGATCTCATTACTTCTTTAGTACTTGCAACATACTCTTAATATTTGTGTGTAATATTTTGCACATAAAACAGCATTCCAGAAATAAGTTGCAATCTCTTTAATTACATGAATACTTTCATTGATTTATATGAGGAGCTTCATATAAATAACCATTAAAAGATGTATATCTATTCCCCATGCTCACATTCTAGGTTGTAGTTTTCTAAGGTTATGGTAGTGCAAAGTGCTTGATATTAAATCCTTACTGACAAATGAGGAAAAGGTTTATTTTATTGACCAAATTTCAATGTGTGCAGATTAATAAAAATATGACTTACTGGGTTCTGTGTCATGTGTGTAGAGGAGCAGGGATAATTTATGCAATCCTGTAGGGGGAATGCTGTGTTCTGAACAAGTTTATGAGTCCTCATCAAGTGGAAAAACCTGTGAGTTATGAACTTCTCTTTAAAGCACTGTTATTTGCCGTAGTAAAAATGGCCAGCTTTCCTGGCTGGCTGTGTGAGTTTCATGCTCTAAAAATCTGGGCAGCTGAGACAGAAATGACTGCAAAGCTGCCACTGAATGGAGATGTATTCTGCATGGAGGAAATGGCCAACAGGAACCTCATGAAAGTCAACAGTTCAGTGCAAAGTCCTGCACTCGGGGATGTAGAACCCCATCAGCAATACAGGCCACCCATATACAGGGTCTCACTCTGCTGTTTATCATGTGTGATACCTCTGGTGTGAGAGACATCAGCACACCAATAGCCACAGCCTTGTTATGCTTGTACTATGGCTTATGACACAAAATGAGTGGAAACTGTAGCAGTCGAGGTGGAAGGCCTTGTGCATGTCTTTACAGTCTAAAAGGAGAGAGGGGAACACTGCTTTACAAAAACTGCTTACTGATAGAAGAATCAAGCAGAATGAAACTTACTCTAAAGCCTAAGATATGTATAAAAAAGGAATATATGTCTGGGGAAAACACAAATGTTAAGCGAGCTTTTTTTGATTAGGTACATATCTTTGAATATAGAACTGGCATATGTAAGTCCATGATGCTGAAGTGAGGACATCCCTTATTGCTGAACAGAAATGGTACAGAGGAGGACTCCGTAAGGCTTTACAAGGTCCTTCTATCACCCCTGTGATAGCTCTGTGGCAGCTCTGGAGAGGCAAGAGCCTTACAGCTTTTGAATGTTTACTGAGCAAGCATTCACCTCTCAAAAACCTTCTCATGCTGTATTTGCAGGCATGGGTAACCTTCCCTTTTTACACTGTGCCAAGGGAGGCCTGAGGATACCCAGAACTCTCCATGTTTTTCGGGGAATAGGGGTGACCAAACAGTACACACATGGATCACCTGGTCATCCATACCAAAGGAATATGTGTGGACAGGCTATTCACAGTCACCAGAGTTCTGTCTTGTGAACAAGGGTTATGGTGATACCTCTTAAAACAGTTGCAATATTTATACACCTGGGAGATAAGGAGTCCAAGGGGTGACTGTGGTGAGCCTGTGTTAAACCTCAGCTGCACTGTCAAAGAGGTTTCAATCAGTTCAGTGCCAGCAGCTATTGCAGTGGGGCTGCCCGAGAGAGCACATACTCCCTGTTTGTTCCATGCTGAGCCAGCAAAGTCACCATTCTGACAAATAGGTTACATTGAAAACAGCATCATTATCAACAAAAAGCGTTGTGGTCTCCAAAACTGGATAAAACATGATTAGGTACAAATCAAAATATGCTCTCTAGAATATCTAGGACAATAAAGGATAGCCTGGCAGTACACTAGCAGGCACAGTAAGATACCTATTAATAAATTCTGATCAATTTCGTCCTTTCAAGTTAAATGTGATTCTTGCTTCA
>VXBX01003583.1:71931-85681 GCA_013400415.1 Scytalopus superciliaris | reverse complement strand
AAAAAAGAAATTAAATCAAAATAATATTAAAAAAAAAAAAAAAAAAGGTATACTGAAATGAATACAAAATCATATAATAGTAATCCAACTCCTTAATGATTTTTATTTAAAAATTGGAATAATCAGTTTAAGGAAAATCTCTTCCGATTTTATTTTGTTCTAGTTACTGGCTAAGTTAGATCTGTTATTTAGTCATTCTAAATAATAAGCCCAAAGGCCACTACATGAATGCAATTATACAAAAAGCACTGATTAATTTTGCATATCTCCCTGCTTTCATAATCTTTGTCAAGTGAATGGAATAAGTTGTGCCATTTCTGTTTCTTATTACAGCATAAGTCAATAGAATGAGGTGTCAGGAAGCATTTAGACCATCTCACGTTTTAGGAATTAAAAGAGTGTGCCATACTGTTGTGACCTTCTTAATTTTCTCCATTTTCCTCTATTCCTTGGCATTGCTCTCTTCCTCTGCATATCTTCTCCAGAGAGAGCTGGTGAAGGGTCTGGAGGGTAAGTCCTGTGAGGAGCAGCTGGGGGCGCTGGGGGTGTTTAGCCTGGAGAAAAGGAGGCTCAGGGGAGACTTAGCTCTCTACAACACCCTGAAGGAGGTTGTAGCCAGGTGGAGGCTGGGCTTTTCTCCCAAGTAACAAGGACAGGATGAGAAGACACAGCCTCAAGCTGATCTGGGGAGGGTTTGACATGAGGAAGAATTTCTTCACAAAAAGGGTGATTAAAGCATTGGAATGGACTGCCCAGAGAGTGGTGGAGTCACTGTCCCTGGAGGTGTTTAAAGAAAGACTGGACATGGCACTCAGTACCGTGATCTGGTTGATAAGGAAGTGTTTGGTCATAGGTTGGACTTGATGATCTCAGAGGTCTTTTCCAAAGTAATTGATTCTGTGATTCTTTGTTCTATGATGGGAAATGTGAACTTGCAAAGTATGAAAAAGCAAAGGAGACAAAACCATATGCCTCATGAAAATCATTCCGGTGTGGGTACCCATGCAATGTGGTATTGCTGACTTTACCTCAAAATGAGTTTGCAGGTACATCAGTAGCACTGATACAACAGTACTGTGCTGCACAGTGCTGTGAGAACATGATGTAATTAGGAGGCAGGACTCATTGCTGTAAGATGTGAAGAAATTTAGGACCTTTCTACACATATCAAGTTATAAAACTGTTGCTAACAAACACGGACAAGGTTAAACATTTCTTTGACGTTTAAACTAGTGTTTGACTATGACACATTAGGATGAAACCTTCAAAAAGGTAATTTATCTCACATTGGCTTAGTATAAGGCTCTTTTGCATTGAAATACCTAGTGCTTGTCAATCTTGGAGATAGAATTTGATGTTCAAACTGCAGTTTTTAACTCACACGTATGACTAACCAGAAAACAGCCTGTAATTGTGGCTGAGTCAAAGTACGTGCAATCATGGTCCATCTGTGACACTATTAAGGGGGAGAAGAACAGAATAAGCAGTGTAATAGATTATATAATTGCTATCAAGGTTCCTTTGATTTATATGTAATTTAAAATGCAGCCTGAAACAGACAATGTGACTTCTGTCTCACTGAGCCTTTCCTTCACTCTTCAAAGATGATGGAAAAATAGTTGCAGAGATCACAAATACAGTTAGTACATTTCAAAGGTTCCTGATTAAAGAAAAACATTAGCTGACTGACAGCAAGATGCTTTAGAAAATCCTGAACACTTTCATAATGTCTTTAGTCCCAGAATGGTCTTTTCTTACAATATGGATACATGACAAGAGGTACAGACTTAGTATTTCAAAGGAAATACAAATAACTCTGACACTTTAGCTAAGATTACCAAGGAGTTTGTCAGAACAAAGCAATAACCAAGTACCTATTCTAGTGGTCAAGACTGAATGATTGTGTTTTGTGTCAGACTCACAACTGGAAGAGACTGAAATGAATACAATTTGCTGCTAATTCAACCTGGGAAATATTGCATCTGATACTCTAAACTCATTTCATCATAGTGCCCTTGCTGATAGGTTACACAAATAAATATTAGAATTGGCTTCTAAACCATGAGTCTCACGAGTCCAGATCACAAGTTTCACAGAGGAGAAACAAGAAGTACAAGGCTCAGAGTGACCAGCTAACTGATGGCTGGTCCTGAAAAACATGTGGGACAGGGTAAAAAAAATGTATGGAAATAGAAACTGGGTGGCTGCAAAATACATGTTATCCTTGTGCTGAGCTAGACTAAGCTTCTTCTCTCATGACAACAGAATATGGATAATGGAAAGACTTTGGCTAAAGGTGGATGCATGGACAAAACTGGTAGACAAGACAAAGGAGAAGGGCCTAAGATACTCCTGTTCACAGGAGGAAATTATGGCAGGCATGAGCAGGGGAGACCTTGTTATCATACCTCCCTTCCTTGCAGAGAAGTAGTTTGTATTTTTCTTCAAATCAAAGCTTTTGCATATCTGCATTAAGCCTCCTTCCCTTTCTGATTAATCCTTTCAAATTATCCAATATCCTGTTTGATATTAAATGCACTGAAAATAGCCTAAATAACTGAAATGTTCGTTTAAATTAACCATGTATTTAAAAACAAAATTAAAATTAAATGTAAAAGTATGACACTCTAGAGATAAGGCCCAAAACTACTATAACCTTTACTATTTATTTCAATAAATCAAGTTATATTCTGTAACTATGACCTCCATCAGACATGATAATTAAAGGATGCATAACTATATACAGAATCAGAAGGTTGGGAAGCATTTACATTTTTAACTTAAGTCAGCTCAAGCTTTATAGATATATCCTAGTGTAATATACTACACGTATTATTACATGTAATGTAGTGCATTTCTTATTTTCAGTATTTCTAGTGCAGCAAATGTGGACATATTTCACACAAAACCACCAAAACTTTTTGAATACTTACATGTGGAAAATATTTTGCTAGTACTTTTCTTGTGACCTCCCTCAGAGCACATACTGCTGACTCCTGTTCAATTTGCCCACCAGGTCCTGTCCTGCAGGTCTGCTCTCTGCCCAGTCAGTCCCTTGCATGCAGTGTTCCACGGGGCTATTGCATCCTAGGTGAAAAACTTGGCTTGTATGTGTAGAGGAATTTCTCATGGATAACGGACATGTAGCAATACGAGAAATGTTAGAACAAAGACCGAGTTCAGAACAAGGTCTTCCTGCAAACATCTCTGATAGAGTTGGTAACATTTATGAAGAAGCTGACTATGTGGAACTGCTGACAAGATGTGAGAACGGGAACTGAACTAGCAGATGTAGGCATCTTAAGGAAACCTTGTAACACTTTATGGTTTATGTAATTTCACATGATCTTATTGTTTATTGACTATTGTAAGTTGATCATGCTATTTGTATGAGCTGATTGTATTTACCAATCAAGTTATTCTAAAACTGCTTGCTTTGCAAGTTATAACCAATCATCTAACGCTATGCTATGATGTATTGCTAACAGAAAACTATAAGAAGTATCTGAAAATATTAATAAATCGGAGCATACACGATAACTCTATGAGTAAGTGTCTGTATCCCGCTCACCGCAACATGTTTCTGTGCTGATTCTTTATGAGATTCCTTGTGGGCCTCCCAACCTACAGCCTGGGTAGCAAAATACAGAGGAGACCGTACAGAAAGGCAAGATAAATGACACCTGTCCATAGTGCTGGGCATTTCATCTCAGGAGGAAACCAGGTGGTAAAGCATAAATCCCCCTCTATAAATCCACCCTGGCTGTGCCCAATAAATGTTCTGTCCTTCCCATGCTTTGAGATGGTTTTCAGGAGGAACTGTTACATAAAGCCACCCATGCATCTAGGTGGGGTTGTCTTTCCTGTAGTTTTCCAGGTTCTTCCTCTTGCCTTTTAAAGATGGGTTTTACATTTGCCTTTTACCAGTTAGTGTTCCTTTTTCAAACTCCTCTTTTTAATATGTGGACATTTCCACTGGGTCTTCTTAGACTATTTTAAAATGCTACTTGCTACAGTTCAATTGAACACCTATTTCAATCCAAACGTAGTTTGACTCAAACTTAAAATGAGAAGTCTGCATGTAATTTAAAAATAAGGAAGTTACAAAGAATGTAAAAATGTAACAAACATGGATGAATTGTTGAGCACTTTCTAGAATAATTAAAAGAAAAAGGTAATAAAGTGAACAAATGTGTGTGAAACTGCAGAACTATTTATTTTAAATAATTATAGATATAAGGTGTAAATTTCAGCAAAGAAAGCAACTGAACAAGTGTAAAAGGTTTCATATTTTAATGTTTATATAAGTCAATGAGAATTAACAACTAATTAGGAAATTTTTGAAAGTACAAATGCAGAACTTGATTAAAATTTATTGTTTCCTGTTATCAATTCACTAAAAATATCTTTTAATTTACCAGCAATGCTTTAAGTAAGCAGGAAGCATCTATCCCAGTCTTTTAGCAGAATATAATTTCTCTGTAGTTTTCCTTATCATCATGTCTCATATTTGCTTGTATCTTTTCATGTCTCCATCTGCAACTTCTCATTGTAGTGCCATCCAGAGTACTGTCAATGTCCCTGTCAGTTAGTACACTTAATTTTGACTTAATATGTACAAGTAACCCATTTTTCTCCTTCAGTGTGCATTACTGCTGCATTTATCATACTGAATTCCCTGTCTTTTCCAATTCACTCCTACAGCCCCTGTAAAACACCTTTTGAGTTTTTGCTTTTCAGGCTTTCCTGTCTTTAAAAGTAAAATAACATGGTCTTATATTGGCTGTATCTACAAAATAGGTTGTTACAGGTTCTATTCCTATGGCCTAATGAGCGCTAACATGGTATCTATATCTGGAATGCTGTTTTTTAAATAACAATTTTGTGAGTAAACAACACTGTAGGGAAGCTGAAAACTAAATTCTAAGTGCTGATAGGCAGGTATTCAAAATGCTCTCACAACATGTGTGTCAAACTGATAACTGGTCAGGCAACAAAGTAATAGCATACATAGCCACTGGATATGAAACATCCTCTTAAGTGTGTGCAATTTAGTTGATGGGGGTATTTTTCTTTGAAGGAGAGGTATGTATCAGGGAAGAGTATCAACGTTGAGATCTACCATGATTACAAAGGCATTAACTAGTACTTTAAACACCTACTTAATTGACCTTAAAGATTTGTTTGGCATGCATTTGTCTTCTAGTATGCTTGATTTGTTTATCTTTAAATGTTGCTCCAGAAGGGAAATTGATTATGAAATCAGGTGTGTGATTTTTGACATTTTGTTTATGTTGAATGTACCTGAAGTCTCCTTTCCCTGAGCACAGCACAGGCAAACAGTCCCACAAGAAAAATTCCACGTAAGGGATCTCTCTTTTGTGATTGCTTTTGTTGCCTATCGCACAGTCTTGCACATCCAGGCAATCTATATCCCTAAAAAGAGCAGTGGAGAGGTTTAACTAGTTTTTAAATGGAATCTTGTCTTTATACTGGTAAGTTCATGGTATCTAGAAAAGCATCATGGCAGCATAAGAGACTGAGCTTTATGCAGCTTGAACCTATGACAGCTGCAGCTCCACCTGGGACATTACTGCCCAAACTCCTTTGGCTGTACTTCTCCCCAGACATTCCCCATCACATGCTGCACCTCTCATCAGATTTCCCATGTGACCTAGTGGTTATCACTATGTAAAAAAATGGCTTTGCTCTCTCTGCTGAAATTCAGCCTCCAGCTCTGTGACTGATGGTGGCAATTATCCTTTTCCCATGTAAAAGTAGCATGCAACACATTTTATGATTTTATGCTGAGACAGCTGATCCCTTGAAAGAAAAATCCATTAATCTGTCCTGCTTGGTTCCTGAAAATACAGTCATGGGAATGTATCTCTTGGTGCTCTCATATTCCTCCAGCTTCAGCACACAGGTACAGCCTAAAGCATGACTCTTGTCACTGGCTCACTCAGTTCAAAAGCAAGCAACAAAGAGAGGGGCCAAATTAGGAACTGCTTCGGCTGGACTTACCCACACCTTTGCTGAACAATAGCTGAGGAAGGAAGTGCACTGGATTCCTACCTGGCACCATTAGACAAAGGAGAAGAGAAACTCTGCAAGGGGACTTGAAAATCCCTGATCCTCATTAGTGAGCTTTTAAAATAGTCCAGCATTTCTCGTTCCATGTGTCTGCTGAGAATGATTTCCCCATTTCTCATTATGTATGAATGCCAGTGCACTGTGCAGCTCTATTGCACAGTTGATTAATAAGGTCAAAATTAGAAACTGAGAGCTTTCCTTTTCTTAGTGTCTGCTGCAGTTTTCTCTCTTCTTGGTAGATTTTCTATGATCTGAAAAATAAAGCTTACTTGAACAGAAGTTATGTATTTTATCATATTAGGCCCTGAACACTGTGTGGTATCCTACATTTTTTTACAAAGTTTATATTAGTCTCTTAAACAGTATAAAATATTTTGGGAAAACACATTAATAGCCACTGTATATTTAGACACCATTTTGTTTTCAGAGGGATAAGTCATGGCTTTATCTGAATTATGAATAAAGCAACTCAGTATCTTTCAAGTGTCACAATGCCATCAATCCACTGTGACTAAATTGCTCTTCCATACAGTGACTAAAGCCATGAATTTCAAATCAATTCTAAATTATTATAGCTGGCTACAAATTACATAACCTTCTTCCTACCACTGCAGCAAGGTTTTGCATATGCAGCTAGCTAATTCTTTTATTCAACTATATTTTATAAACATATCGAACGTGCATTAGTTCTTCCAAATAAGTAACTGGGTCCAGGATTACAAATGTTTGATAACTGGCCTGGCACTTCCAATTGTTACATTAATTAGCCCAGATTTTTAGTTTGAGAAATTTCATGGAAAAAAACCCTAAAAACTGTAACAGTCCCACCAGCCTGGTATATAAAATGAAGCAAAGATAAATGGAGATGATTTTATGCATCTGCATCCTCAGATGAACCTTGTGCAGAAAGTAGAATTTGAGAGAATCACAGACTCACAGAAATACTGGTTGGAAGGAACTTCTGCTGTTTGAGGAAAGACTATGGCAATGTAACAACTGGGCCAGCTGTGACTTTGTCCAGCTGAGTTTTATTTGAGGATGGATACCAATAACCCTTTCAGTATTGCACCACTCTCCTGAAAATGTTGTTCTTTATGTCCAATTTGAACTTTCAAGTTGAAAGTCATTGCTACTGCCTCTTGCTTTTCCTTCTGCTTCTGCAGAGAAGAATTTGGTTCTGTCACCTTTGAAACATCTGTTGAGGTCATTACAGGAAGGTATTAAAATACCTGTCAGCTTCCTCTTTGCCAGACTAAACAAGCCTATTTCTCTACACTGTTCCTCCTATATCACATGCCATTAGCTATTTTGGTAGATCCAGTTGGTAGTCCAGTTTCTCAACATCCACATGGAACAGCAGGCCCAAAACCGGACACCATATTCTTGGCAGAGCCTCCCCTCACCTCAGCCACATGGAAGAAGACAAACTCATCTTCTAAATCAAGACCTTCCAGGGTGTGGTTATTTTTTTGTGCATTTGTGATTGAGGTGTACTGTTGGCACAAACTCTGCTGTAACATCCAGGTCCTTCCCACCTGGGCTAGTGCTCCGTCAGTTGGCTCCCAGTCTTGGCTGATGGAAGGGACTATTCTGTCCCAGGTAGATATTTGTCCTCATTCTGGTAGAACCAGTGCCTTGTTAGTCCAGTCCTTAAGATTCTAAGGGTTCTCCTGGACTGAAGTGCTAATGCTGGATGTGCCACCACTCTCTCTGAGTTACTATTGTCCCCAGATTTGCTGCTGCTGGGTTCTGTCTTATCACGCAGGTCAGTGATGAAGCTATTGAAAAGATATTATGTCAGTACTGACACCTAGCTAAGTAGCTATTTCAGCCAGATGTCAAGCTATTGATTACTTGCCTGTGATTTTGGTTGTCCAGCCAACTTTCAGTCCACCTGTTTGTCCTGCCTATCTCAACTCAGATTCCAAATGAGAAAGCTGTGGAAAACAAGCCAAAGTTTTACTAAATTTAAGCTTCTTCACATCCAACCCTTTACCCTCACCCCATAGCCAATCATGTCATTGTGGAGAGCAGTCAGGCTGATCAAGCTTGATTTTCCCCTTGGTGAAACTATATTGACTTTTTCTGATTACTTTCTCATCATTGTCAAACTAAATTTGTAGAATGTATTTTTTTTACTCTTTGGAGAAAGAATGGCTCAGGAAGATATTTTCAGATCACCAGGTTGGCTTTCAGTTCCTGTCAGATGAGACATCTTCCAATGAAAAACTGGTATCATACAGTTGATTCCCAGGGATAAGAGTGTTACAGCAGTAGTTATGAAGTTGGCCGTGGGGACTGGTCACTGAAATTTTCAGCTGATACCTGGACTGCATGATGACACATTAATACTGTACCAAAGTAGTCAAATCACTATGTATTTAAGATAGTAAACTGGTTGGAATCAGCTGCAGAAATGCTTTACCAAAGTTTTGTCTTGCACAAATACTGCAGTAATGCTTGGAATGTAGGCCATTGGTCAATTCCCTGAATAATTTTCTTTCCTACTTCATTTATTATGGCTTTAAAATACATAATTCATTTTATTGCACCTTTCTGTATGCTATAGCCACAGCTATATATTCCCTGGTTGTCTCTAAAATTAACTAGTTAAACCAGGTGGTCTACAATTCTTACTAAAGTAAAGCATATGGGAACAGAAAATCACCCTGCAGTATCACCATCTTGCAGGCTTTCAGGTAGATGCACAGCATTGTAGCTGAAGGGCATGATGGAGAACATATTCTGCCTCACAATATAACATTCCTGACGGCATAGCAGCCATCATTTTATGTAACATCAATAAAGCTATCTCTAAATTTTCTGAATAGTGGGAAAACAGACATCTGTGCTGTAATCCAGGTTTCCAATGTACTTAAATTGGTTTGCAGGGTTTGGCACAGAGTGGTTTAACAGAGGAAGGTAAGACAGAATGCTACTTCTGAAATTAGACACAAAGTCAAACAAGACTCAAGGTAAAAATCCTTTAACTAATATACCTAAACAGAGAGATACGTACTTTGTATATTGTACCCAGTCTCCTGCTTTTCAAAAGCTTCTGTTGATGCTGAGGAAATAGTTTTCTCATTTCAATTTATTCATATAGTTTAGCCCAAAGACTTGTCCACAATTATAAAACCTGCATTAAATTTAAGAAGCAGATACACAATTTTCACCCCTACTTTTCTAACCTACAGGATGGAAATGTGAAAAGATAGGACTTCCTAGATTTCAAACACTTTAAAAGAATATAAATTTCTCCAGAGCCCTAAGTGTATGTTGTTCTCATCATATCAGTTCAAAATAAAAAAAAACCCAACTATAAAAGCCTTGGAGATCTCTGTGATGTTACTTGGATTATTTAAAGATATATTTCCAACAATGAACAAAATAATTTAAAAAATTGCTTTTTTAAAAATCTAATTTTCTATGTTCATATAATTTCTAAAGATACATATAGAAACAAAGAAAAGGTAGAAATTGTTCACCAGGAAAGTAGAGAATGATTTTCTAAAAATAAAACAAGAACAATTAAATGCAGATAAAATTTATTTTGAATTTTACAATTGCTTAGCCAAATGCTGTAAGCAAAACATATCATACTTACTGTAAATTCTGTGTTAGCCATAAACAAACTCTAAAATTAGTTTACCAGCCCATGAAACTCAGCTTTCCTTTGTGAAAGTAAGTAAAAAGTATTCATGAAAAACAACTTAATTAATTACAGGAAGATTTCCTGCTTATTCGTTTAAATTACGATTAAACTAATTTAAGTTCTTTCACCCTGCTTCTTTCCTTGCCAGGTTTTGCTCTTGCCATTGCAACTGTGGGGACCAAAGAAAATGGTTTTTCTCTTGGGCTAGAATCAGATAAAAGGTAGGTTTTGCTTTCAGAAGTGAACTCTTAAACAGAATAAGGACAAGGTCAGAAGTATGGGGTAACTTGGATACGTTACCAACTCTCTTCTTGTTCTGTCCATGTCACTTTGGCCAACAGTCGAAAAGACATTGAGAAATTATGAAATACCATCATTTCTTACTCTTCATTTCCATTTTGCCTTTGTTGTTCATTTCAGTAAATTTTTTTGCTATTTTTTTAAGATGACTTATACTTTGGCTGACAGCTCAATCCAGCTTTTTAAAAGAACGGTAGATTCTCTGCTGGTATGGGAGGTATTCACAAAATACTTCATCCCTCTCTGTAGAAAATTCAAAGGTCATTTTTCTTTCTGCTGTAAGCAGTCCACTGAACTTCCCCACTTGCAAGATGATCAGATCTCATCAAAGCAGTTACGATTCTATTTGTCAGAGTCCAATTCATGTTGGATATGATTTCCATTCCAGGTGGTAAGCTGGGTCTTAGCTTTCCCTCGGGGTAAACATGTTGTCCTGACCTCTGTTCAGTGAAGAGATGCTCAGTGCAGTGGCTCACGGCTAACAGAAGAAAGAACAGAGTAAACCGAGGTGCAGACTTTATAGTAGGCATTGTATTCCTGCAGACACTCAGTGTGGTGGTCACCAACCTCTGTAGGAATCAGCAACAGCAGGCATGTGATGCTCAAAGGTAAGAGATGGATGCACTTCAGGTACCAGTAATTAACTCAGGTCTGTGACTAATGAGAAGCACACATTTTTCCGAGGAATGACTCAGAAGGGAAGTGTTGCAAACAGCACATCCTCTGGTTAAGTAGGGACATTTGGCGATGTAGTAATTCCCAGAACAGCTATGGAAAACAGAGAGGCTGGGGCCCTTCATGTCTGTCCCAGCACAGACCCTCTGCATTTCAGTCACAGTTGGTGTCCCTGCATGAGCGTTGGGGTTTGAGTCAGATGTGCACTTCTGAAGTGGATTTCCAGCTCATCCCTATATGCTCTGGTTCACAGTTCCTGGACACAACGTGCTTCTTTCAGGTGATGCTAAACAAGGGAGGCAGCCCAGGGTTGCAGCTTTGGCAGTGCCAAGGCTGCTGGTCACTCAGGTGAGTGGTAATTGAAGTGACCCTTCTCCGAAAGGCATTTAGCACAGGTGACAGGGAGTGTGGCATCACAGCCTTTTCCCACTTCTCCGTCCACTTCACAGCAAAGAAGAAAATACCAGTGAGTATTTGATTTCAGGTTACTTTTCTGAGATTTTTCAGGTGACTTTTCCCCTGCACTGATTAAATAACTACACACGAAGTATGCATTTAATTTCTCAGAGTAAATGTACTGTGCCCTATTATCTTACTGTGTGTTGTTTGGGCACTTTAGCTAACTATTCCATTTCTGAGCTAGAGACCCAGTAAAAATCTTCGTTGTAGCTAAGGCATGGTGTTAACCCATAAAATTTACATACAAAGCACAGCTGTTTTAACCTATATCTGTGGTACCATGTCATCAGCAGTGAGAACAATTAATTCTGTCATTCCTCTTGTTTTAAAGTCCACCCCTTCATTTTGCTAATCTCTCCATTTGACATTTATGTTTACCTGGCATGTGGATTTAAAAATGTTTAAATAATATTTATTTATAGGTATGCTTAAAGAGCTCCTCTCTAGGGCAAAGACAGGAAAATATTTTTAAACTTTCTTGAGCATGCTCAAGACCATGATGCAAATTCTATATCACTGACTCTCTTTTATATTTTATGTTTACCTCTTTGCTCATAACTCAAAGGTTACAAACTACAGAGGAAGAGAAGTAGGGATTCAAATTTTAAACTCCAGTTACATTAAAAATACACCACCCACCTACATACAGTCATGTACATTTAATTAGTTTGGCTACAAAATACACCAAAGAAACACTTATTTTTATTTGCCATTTTCTTTTAGTGCCCAGGAGGGTTGTTGGTATTTTCATTATGTGCTGAATTCTCCACTGTGTCACAACCCTTGGGTGTCTCAAGAAGTTTTAGCTACACAGTACTGTTAGCTGTGGATAATTACCATCATGTTAAGCATGTGATTGTGTTGCCATTGTGAGTGCAATGGACCCTCACTACAACACAAAAAACTCTCATAAAGCACATTATTCTGAGATAGCAATACAGGCAGACCTTAAATCATACTGACACAAGTCCAGTTATCCATAACATTACTTTAAATTAATGCTTAAATGCAGAATGGGTAGTTAGGTGGACAGGCTGAAGAACAAGTGCTTTAATTTTATGAAATTTACTTGTAATTGAGAAAGACAGCAATGGGGTTACAGAACATTTTACAAAACAATGGTGTATATGATTTTATGTTTTACAAATAAATAATAAATTCTTATATCAAGTATGAAGTATGACAAAAAACATATGCTTTCACAGGATTACTAAATTATTTCTGTTTCATATTTCAATAATGTAATACATTGAAAACAAAACCCTAAAATTAGATGATTGCTTCATATATGTGTTCAGAAAAAAAATTACAACAAATATATTCTTCCTGTAAAGACAATGGATAAGATAAAAAGGACACAAATGTTATGGGTGTTTATCTTAGACTTCTGTTTCATTTTATTTGCTTTCACTTCTTCAGTTTTCTGGAGCAATTTACTGGACTCAACAGATTCTGAATAGAGTTGATGCATTTCAACAGTTTTCTATCAAATTATGAATGGAAATTTATTTTTAAATTATATTTTATATTATAGTTCCTTTTTTTTAACATATACAGTAAACAGTTTTAATCTTGAATGCTTTTGTTTAATTTATCAAATTAAAAAGATCTGGATACTTCATCACAATATCCATATAAGTAACATCTAAAAAGGAGTAAAAGTAATTCTATAATCAAAATTATTCATGTACAGTCATTCAAAAGAAAGTCAAGACTGTTTAATAAGAAACCAAATTTAAAAATCAGCTATAAAACATGTTCCTGCTCCCTTACAATTTATCAAAAAAGACAAGACACATACGTGTTTCCCCAGCAGAAACACAGTATGGTGTCCTAAGTCAAGGTACTGATATGAATAATATTGTTCAGTTCCTTGACCAATTTACCATCCTTAGAACTGATATGATGCAAAAATATGTACATACATGTGTACATGGATTTTACCTATGGCTATGGAATCTAATTAGTAATACCAATAGTGGTTGATGATAAGTAAATTTTTTTAAGGAAAAAAAAATTAGATCTTTTCCCTGATCTGTACTTCCTTATCTATGTCCATATCTATGCCTGTATCTATGTGTGTACCTAGCAATGCAAGCTGTATATACTTTATGGTTATTGTCAATCAGATATTTCTATTAATTAAGTTTGTTCACATTCAAAATACAGCAGGTTCCAGGAACTAGACTAAACTCTTATTGAAGGTTCTATGCAGCTGTATTTTAGTTAAAAAAAATAATCCTATTAAACTGAGAGAAATTATTTCATATTTATTTTGCATTAGTCAGTAGGTATTTTTAGCTTAGACTTATTTTCAGCCTTTTTTTGTTTTGGTTTTGTTTTTTTTTCTCTAATCAGTCATTGTGAGGTCCTTAAGGATTCTCAGAAATGTGGTTACTTCTTGAACAGTGTAAAACTATACAGAGTTCAACAGTGGTTAAAGAGGTCTGTAACACTTAGATGTACTTGTGGTTTGATCTAAATATTTCTTGGTTTTGGAAATGCAAATTAAAAAAAAAACCAAACCAAAACCAACCAACCAACCAACCAAAAACCAAACCAAACCAA
>VXBX01003583.1:17324-32854 GCA_013400415.1 Scytalopus superciliaris | reverse complement strand
TTCATACTTTCAAAAACATCACAGCCATTTCAAGGGAAACCACTAATTTTATGCAGAAATGTGCTCAAGGTATTTTTTACGTAGTATTTGAAAGATTTCTATCTGGTTGTTTCTTTTGTGCCACCAGGGGGCATGGGTCTACAGTCTGTTCATCTTTGTGGGTTTGTTTGTTTGGTTTTTTTTTTCCCCTTTTTTCTTTTCTTCTTTCCAGTATCCCATCATCTGCATATTGATTTCTTGTTGTTTTCAGTTCATCCATTGTATAAGTTTGTAGCATTTATCTTTAAACTGTTGGGATTCGAGTAAGTTGGCCCTACATCTTAATTCTCTTAAGATGGTTCCGTTGTCAAAATATTTGTCTGTCTTTTGGGAAAGCAACAGTTGTTTGACTGTGTTGCATTTTAAAGTCTGTTTTTGTTTTCGGGATGTATCAATCTAAGACAGAAAAAACCCCCAACAAAGCAGTGGGTCAGCTCTTTACACAGCCCACAAAATAAGGGGACAAACTTGCCAGCATGTTAAAAAAAAAAAACAACCTAAAATTTACTGCCTGCAAAACTACAAAGAACTTTCATAAAAGGAAGGATTAAAGGTAGAATTATGCTAAAAGGTAGAATTATGCTAAAAGGTAGAATTATCCTAAAGGTAGAATTATAGAAATGGCAGTTTGGAACCCAAAAGACTGATTGGTATCCCTTGGTGAGGGGTATTTTTTTTGTTTGTTTTTGCAGGCTTCTCAAAGTGAACAGAATTTAAAAGAATGTGCACGTCAATTTAGAAAGGAGGCTTAATCCTTTGCGAACTGCAGTTGCTGAAAAGGAAAATGCAAATACTTTCAAGGGAATTATTGTTAAAAGGGAAAAAAAATTGTCATGTACAGATGTTGTTTCTAATATTATACCATATTCGTAAGAAAATAAGGCATTGGTGCTAGGAAAAAGTCATTAAAGTCATAAGTCACAGAGTAACTGTCTATTGAATCAGTGTTATTTGTGTTGAATATAATGCTAAAATGTAGATGCCTGAATCTGCAGTGGGTTTTGTTTTAACAACAGCTGCTTGCAAAAAATACCTAATCATACATTGCATATTTTAGGGTGTGACCAGAACTTTAATGATAGGAAATGGTTGGGTTTTTTGTTCTCTTATAATTTCTTAATATTGTTATGTTAAAGTCGTTATGAGAAATTACTGCCAAGATGAAATATCCTTAAGATAATGTTAAATAATTTCACCTTTTGTGATTCTGTAAAAGCTAATACATTCATGCCTGGAAAAAAGCGTACCTCAAATAACTTGGAAAGAGTGGCTACTGCATAAGAGGGCAGTAGCACTTGGAGGTATCTTGTTCAACTCTGCTCCCTCTTGTAATCCAACAGTGCTGTGATTAGATCCTATTAAATTGCTATGTAGAATCTGTCTCTCCTTCCAAGTTGCTTTGGGAGATACGGTGACTTCTTTCAGTTCACACTGATGTTGTTCTGCAGCCTTCCTCTGGCGGTGCACTCTAGAATCGTCTACAAAATCCTGTTGTTTGGCAATTGGTGATGACCTGACTAAATGTGCTGTTAGCTTGATCTCTCTCTTTTACAGGATTTTCTTGGTGTCTGTAACGGTCCAATTATACAGATTATTCCTTTGGTCAGGCTGTTAAGGCATCTTTTACTGCCATTAAGTGCTTTTGTTTATTTCTCTCTCACTTTCTCTGGAAACAAGAAGCTTGGTATTTATTGAAATACATGTACAGGAAAACCCCAAAATGTTTGCATCCTGTTAATCCCATCATGATGTGACTGACTTGTAAAAACTGGCTTTCTGTTCGATGTTCTCATAAAAGAAAAGACCAGATTTTTGTGAATCTGTGACAGATGTGAAGGAAGTTGATGTAGGTATAATTGCTTCTTGAAACAGTGTGACTTT
This sequence comes from Scytalopus superciliaris, assembly GCA_013400415.1. Taxonomy (NCBI): domain Eukaryota; kingdom Metazoa; phylum Chordata; class Aves; order Passeriformes; family Rhinocryptidae; genus Scytalopus; species Scytalopus superciliaris. Next base: position 30,934 of record VXBX01003583.1, on the reverse strand, counting down.
AAAGAGTATCTTTGTATCGCTGATTAAATCTTGTGCTGTGAATTCAAGTTCATAAAGGAAAATGTATCTTTTGCTCTTTCCCCTTATATTGAAAAGGGAAAGTTTTGTCTGTTGAGTCAATTCCTTATTAGTTTGTCTTTATATAAAATAAATATATATTGGATTTTTTTTGTGTGATTACATACTATTGNGTCAAGAATTTGTTTGAGAAATAATTAAACTTTCTTTTTTTCCCTCCCCTTCCAGGGCCAGCTTTCAATATTGCAAGAAAAAATAGATCATTTAGAACGCCTGTTGGCAGAAAATAATGAGATTATTTCAAACATACGAGATTCTGTGATCAATCTGAGCGAGTCTGTGAAGGATGGTCAAAAAAATCCAGAGGCTATCAACTTCAGTCAAGGATCTGTTTCTGAACTCTTTCCTTCTGCTTCAGCTCTGTTTGCTGTTGATTCTGAAGATTGTTTGTTTGCTTCAAAAAGTGGAACTCATGGTTCGGATGTGCAGGTAAGCAATATGTCTTTCTGTCTTATTCTGCCAGAGTCCCAGCTGTCATTACCTTTTATTTCTGAAAATGTCAAATTGCAGCTGAAAGCTCTGTACTAAGCTCCTAATCTAAGACATAATAGAGTTGTTCAAGTGACTGTTGTGTTTAACAGATGTTATGGGACTGTTCCTTTTTACCCTTTTAAAAAATTGTCTAGAAACTGAGTAATGAGTATGAAGAGCCAAGCTGAAAAAGCTTAAAAGTTCTTAAAATTCAAACAAAGTGATTGTAGTGAGATTACTTTCCTATCAGTTCTTTGGAAATAATTTGAGAGACTCTTTCAGTTTCTCCAAATTGTTCTAAAACTGATGAAAAATAAACTAGAAATAGGGGATAATACTGATTTAAATAGATTTCACTTTTTATGAATGTATGTGTAGGGTCTTGATGAAGAGGTAAAAAATGTTCAAGAATTAGTATTTTCAAAAATATCTTGTGTCCTGTGTTCCCTTTTGAATGTCATTTCTGTGTTTCAGCTTTCCTGTGTGTCTCTAGTTTGTATAGGCACTTTGATCAGAAAGAAGGAACATTTACCATGTTGACTGGTTGCCATGAACTGGGGAGGTTGGAGTTTTTAAAGTCAGACACTTCAAGTTGAATTTATTTTTCTTTCTGGTGATGCTTGTGAGTTCATGCACTCTTATATATTCAGTTTTAATGGAGTGATTCAGGAGCACTGAGAATACTCTGTGAAGTTTGTGATCTGTACTGTTTTTGTGAGTCTTGTGGGAGTACTATAAATATTCATAGTACTCTAAAGTAAAGATTAAATTTTGAAGTCCAGCTTTCTCATTTTAGAATTTAAAGTATTTCTGTTGCAGGAGAAAGACTGTGAACTTCAGAAGAATAAGTGCACCTGTTAGAACAATTGTAACCTCTGATGTATCATGCTTAATGCCTTTCAATTTTTCAGGGATAGGCACCACCTTAATATGTCTTTTACAGAGAAAGTAGGCTTTTTAAAGGCAATATCTGGATATCTGTTCCTGTTTCTAATATACACTAAGACTGCTGTGCAGGGAAGTAAAGCATGTGGACCTACAATTGAATATGTTCAAGTTAGTGGATTGTTAACAGGTTATCCATCATACAGTCTGTTACCATATTAAGTGATGGGGTTTTTTATGTGCATTAAAAATCAGTTCTAGTAAATGAAAATCTTGAATTTTGAGCTAAAATATGTTGTCTTAAATTCTTGGGCATGTTAACTTTTTATAGTTATGACTTGTGTAAGACATGCTTTCTTAAACTGTTCTCATGTTTTGCTTCACATTTGCAGAATGTGCAGAACATGCACCTACTACCCACTAATGTGGCTACTACCTATCTAATGGGAGGCTGTAGTGGCTAATTTGATATTTTTGGATAATTTTCTTTACTTTAAAGGTTATTTGCATGAACTTAAGAAGCAAAGGTATTGTTTCCCTGTTCACACTTTCTTGCACAGGGAAGAAGGGCTCTAATGTTCTTTGTGTCATTGCATTACTATGTTGTACTCAGCAGGTTATCCACTGTCACCACTAAGTCACTTTAATGTAGCTTCTGTGTATAGTTTCTCATCCCACAAATCTGACCTGCATTTCAGTTATGGAATCTGAGACCGTGACTTTAGCAGAATTCCTGTCGCACCACATTAATGAGCTGATCTAAATTACTGTATCTGAATACAGTTTTACTATTTAATCCTTTGCCAGCCCAGATGGATTCTGTATGCTCGGTTAATTTATCTGAGACATTTTGAATAATTATTTGGAACATTAAAAAATAATATATATATATTTTGAATTCTAAATTTGCTTATAAATGTTAATTGTCTGCTATTTGTAAATGTTATCTTAAAACCACAGATTTGGACATTACTTTTCCCATGTTTGTCTCTTAAGGGGATGTATGAGAGACTAGAAATTAGTAAGTGCTAATATAGGTGAGACATAGTGTTTGGATAAAAAATAACTTCAGAGAATGAAGGGAAAAGAATCTTTGTTGAATGAAATATGGAAGTTCTTTATGCCACAATGGAGATACCATTGTAAGAAGGCATTCAAATAGGGATTAATAAACTTTGATATTTCAGTGAGAAATATTACTAGGATTTGCTTCTCAAAAAGATGTATTTTCTTTTCATTAAAAAAAAGATTTTCATCAAAAAGATTCTCGGATGGGGCAGCTAAAGGATTTGTTGTTCATGGAGGAATTATGAATCAAGAAGTTGTAACTTGGTACTTGTGATATTTGTAAGTAGGTGGAAATTGTCATAGAGCTAGTAACTGAAACTAACACTGACTTGAGAATGCTGTAATTCAAATCAAATAAAAGACTAATGTGTGCTTTTTTTCCAAACTATAAACACCAGAGACAGGTAATAAACCCAACAAAATGAAGAACACTTGACTAAATATGAGTGTGACCTGATACTTTTTTAGTTCAGTAGTTCAAGAAGTGTTTGGCACTTGTGCTCAGAGAAGAGAGAATTCTCAACAGCCACTGGGCTGAGCTGGGAGGTCTTTTAAATAATACAGTGGTGGTGTCTCCTGTCTTATCCTTTTCTACTACTGAAGCATCTGACACTGGGCTTAGTAATGTTGCTCCTTTTAACAATGAATCACTCTTTAAAAAGGTGGTCTGAAGAGGCACAAACCATGCATTTATTTTTTTCTTCTGTGCAGTAGTTTGGTATTCACTGGGGTAAAGAGTGTGATGTTTGCACAAGACTTGCTGTACTTCAGCAGTTTGAGTCCCTGAGTATAGAGAAAGATTAAGCCCATAGAGGAAATATAAAGACAACTGATGAATTTTCAGATGTTTTCATGTAAAGCTTGTAGCAGCACAACTGTCTTCTGCAGCAGCCATAATGAAGACAGGCAGCATCCTTTTTGAATTTCAGTCTTCTGTTTTCACAAAATCCTTGCTTTCTGTATCAATATTTTATACTTAGACTGTGAAACTGAAATATGTTCCATGAAATACTTTCTTTAACCTTTTTTGCTTTCTACTGACCGGGGACTTGGAACTTACTCTTCCTTGCAGTCTTGTAACTTGTTCAAGTGCTGATGTAGTTTGTAATTAATCCTTTGCATGATTCTTACTGATACTGGTGTTGTATGAAAGACAAAAATGACTTAACTTCTGTCTTTTGGATGTCTTGGCACAAATGTAGTGATTTCAGCCTGATCTGCCTTTAGTTTATTAGAGCTGAAGTTTGTGATTTTTTTCTCTAGGCTTTTTTAACTGCTTCTGGTTAACATTTGAATCACAAAATGACTGAATTTTTGAGGTTGGGAGGGATCTCTGGAGGTTATGTGGTCCAACCCACAGCTCAAGCAGGGTCACCCATAGCTGGGTGCCCAGGATCATGTGCAGGTGACTTTTGAGTATCTCCAAGGACAGTGCACAGCCTTCACAGGGAGAAAGGATATGTTCAGGGGGATCGCTCTGTGTTTCAGTGTGTGCCCATTGCCTCTGGTTCCATCACTAGGCACCACTGGAAAAAACCTGCCTCCACCTTCACGTTGATAAGATCCTCCCAAGCCTTCTGTAGGCTAAACTGTTTCATCTCTTAGTCTTTCCTCCTGTGAGAGCCGTTCCAGTTCCTCATCATGTTAGTCGCTCTTTGCAGGTCTGTTTCCAGTGTGTCCATGTCACTTGTACTGGGAAAGGTGGAGTTCAACACAGTACTCCATGCATGGCCTCATGAGTGCTGAGCAGATGGGAGGGCTCACCTCCCTAGGCCCACTGTCAATGCTCATTAATGCAGCCCAGGATGCCATTGAGCTTCTTTGTTATAGCAAGGAAAAAAAAGAGCACTTTCCTGTCTCATGCTCAATTTGGCATCCACCAGGATTCTGGTCATTTTCTGCAAGTTGCTTTCCACATTCCAAGGATTCAGGGATGAGGCTGTCCAGACTGTAGTTCCCTAGGTGCTCCTTTTTGCCATTCTTGAAGAGAGCAGTGATGTTGCTTTCCTCCAGGCTTAGGGCACTTTCCCTAATCACCGTGATCATTCTAAGGTTCTTAAGGGCAGCCTTGTGGTGACAACAGTGAGCGTTTTTGGTTGCATTCCACCAGAGTCTGTGGACTGAGATATGTCCAATTTTTTGAAGTATTTCCTGACCTGACCCTCTTTCAAGAAAGGACACATCTTCCTCATTCCACTTCTTTCCCTTGGTCTGTGGGCCCTGGGATTCCTGAAGGCTGGTCTTGCTGGTAAAGACTGAGGCAGAGAAGGCATTCAGCACCTCAGCCTTTTCCATGTCCTGTGCCACCAAGTCCCCTGCCTCATTCAGCAGCAGGACCTGGTCTTCCTTTTGTCATCTGCTTACTCTGGATGCTCAGACAATGTTTCTGTATTCCTCCCTCTGTTGGGTTTGTGTCGCCATGTTTCAGTGGGCGTGGGGACTACAGGGGGACTGCAGGGGTGGCTTCTTTAAGAGGCTGCCAGAAGCTTCCCCCATGTCCAACAGAGCCAGTGCCAGCTGGCTCCAGGACAGATCCACTGCTTTACAAGGCTGAGCCAGTCACAGTCATAGTAATACCACTGGGATAACACATTTAAGTGGTAGAAAATAAAATAATGCATACAAGTAATTGTGGCCAGAGAAGATCAGAGTGAGAGTGGAGAAGCAGAGGGAAGAGGTGCTCAAGGTCCCAGAACAGAGATATGCCAGCACCCCATCCTGCAGACCATGGTGAGACAGCTGTGCCCCTGCAGCCCAGGGAGGTCCTTGATGGAGCAGAGATCCACCTGCAGCCCCTGGAGGACCCAACTGAGCAGGTGGATGCCTGAAGGAAGGCTGTGACCCCGTGGGAAGCCTGCACTGAAATGGGCTCCTGGAAGGACCTGTGGCTCTGAGAAGAGAGAAGCCCACTCTGGAGCAGCTTTCCTGGTAGGACTGGTGACCCTGTGGGGGACCCATGCTGGAGCAGGCTATGCCTGAAGGACTGCACCCCATGGAAAGCACCCATGCTGGAGCTGTTTGTGAAGAACTGTTGCCCATGGGAAGACTCACACTGGAGAAGTTCATGGAGAACTGTCTCATATGGGAGAGACCCCATGCTGGAGCAGGGGAAGGACTTCTCTGTGGGGAGGAAGTTTATGCAGCAAAAATGTGTACTGAACTGATTGTAACCCCCATTCCCATCTATCTCCCTGTGCTGCTGAGGGGTNACCAGATGTGTCAGGAAGTTCTCTTCCACACACTCCAGGAACCTCCTAGACTGGTTTGTCTCCACTGTGTTATATTTCCAGCAGATACCTGTGAACTTGAAGTCCGTAATGGGAACAGTGGGTAGAAATTGTCTGACTTCTACTTGGAAAATAATTTATCTGCCTCTTTGTCCTGGCTGTGTGGTCTGTAAGACTGTCACCATGGTAGGCAGGTCTTCTTGGCCTTCCTACTGATTCTTGCCCATAAACACTTGATGAGATTGCCATCATCATAAATCTCTAGACAATCAAAACACTCACTTGCATACAGGGCTACCCCACTGCTTTTCCTTTCTTGCCTATCCCCTCTTAAGAGGTTATAGCCACCCACTATAGCACTTCAGTTGGGTGAGTCATCCCACCATGGTTCTGTGACAGCATCTATGTCATAGTTTTCCTGCTGCACAATGGCTTCCAGCTTCTGCTGTTTGTTTTCTATACTTTGTGCATTGGTGCACAGTTGATGCATTTCAGTTGGATTATTGTTCCTGCTACCTTTCTGGGGGCAGAAGACCTAATTGCTGTGCGACTATTCTTGGGTACTCCTGTGGTTTCTACCCTTGTGTCTTTGCTGTCATGTGGATCTTCATCCTCTGCTCCACTGAGATGGCAGACTGAAGGATCTCATGAGCACACCATCCCTCAAACTTTGGAGTGCTGTGTGCAGGCTACTAAGCCTGATTTTATCCCTTTTCAACTTCAAATCCATAGCCAGAGCTCCATGCACACCAGCTAATGCTCCTCCTTTGTCTTTCTGGTGTGTCTGTCCTAAAGTCTTGTGTCCCTCCATTGCAACTGCAGTCATCCTGCCATGTCTCCTTTATCCCAACAAGATCACGGGTTTGCAGCTGCACACAGCTCTCTTAACTCATCATGTTTAGTCCCTGTGATGTGGTGCTTTTGTGTACTTTAGAGAGGCACCCCAGCATGCTGATTTCTGAGAGAGGGTTTTGGGGATTTCTGTGTAATTGTGCCTTGTAGGCACTTTCTTGCCTACGTACAAATGTTGGAGGTGACCCTGTTTAAGCCCTGTTTTGTTGATTTCTTAAATTATTACATATTTTTAAAATCCTTTCGTGTCACATCATTCCTGACCACTGTTCCCTCACAGGGTTGCTGGTATCTCATCCTGTCCCCATTATTTTTAGCCAGAAACTGTCCTTAACAGGTCAGCCATCCTTCTGGCAAAGCTGCCTCTGTGCACTTAGTGAGTTTGGATCTCATCTCTCCTAAGCAGATCTGCAAACAGGTCCTCATTGTCATAGAACCCTAAAAACTGTTTCAAACATCAGCTCTGAGGCCAGTTTTTAAACTATACTGTCAGTGTTCTCTTCTCACAGCCCTACTCATTCCACTGGTGGGATAGAAGAGGATACCACTTGGCTCTCCATGACCTTGATTACCACCCATAGAACTCTGCAGTCACTTCTGATGCAGTCTGGGTTGCCTCTGGCAGTATCATTGGTACCCACATGGAAGAACAACAAGGGGTAGTAGTCATCAAGCCGGACGAGCTTCAACAGTTCCTCTACAGTATCAAGGACCCAGGCCCTGGCAGGATGGGGGGTCTCAGGTCATTGAAGCAGTTATTTCAGACAACTCCTTGATTAAGATTCCAAGACCTGTTTTCTGAATTGCAGTTTCCATCTCTTGAGCTTGTGGTCGTATAAACATGGTTTGAGAAAACTGTCAGGTTGTAGATATTAAGGGAAAAATTGTCTGCGTTACAAAATTTGGCATCTTGCAGACTCCAGAAAGTTTCTTCTTTAATTCAGGCTCCATCCATGAGAGAACCTCATAGGAATGTGTGGAATTCCATGGATTGCTTTTTAAACAAATACATTTTCATGGTTGAAATGTCCAAACAGTTTATGAGTCTTAAGGTCATTCATTTTTAACTGGCAAATTNATGTGTAAACATTTCCACTTTTTCCGTGTTCTTACATCATTTTGATTTTAGTGTCGGAAGTGTTTTTTGTAACTATAAGTATATATAAGTAAGTATATATATGTAAGTATAAGTATATATATGTATATACTTGTATATAAGTATATATATGTAAGTATAAGTATATATAAGTATATAGAGTAAGTATTTTCCTGAAACCTGTGGAGGACCCCATGCCAGGGCAGGGAGGTATTTTCATAAGGTGCTTTCATAGGGGACCCACACTGGAGGAATTCCTGAAGTACTGTAGCTTGTGAAAGGGACCCCATGCTGGAGCAGGCAAAAAACGAGAAAAGGAAGGAATGACTGAGAGGAAACAATAGGGAATGACCTCTCACTATCCAATTCTATTTTAATTGGCAATAAATTAATTTAATGTTCCTGAAATCAGATCTGTTTTCTCTGTGATGATAACTGGTAAGCGATCTCCCTGTTTTTATCTTCACACTTCATATTTTAATCCTATTGCTTGCCCTCTCCTGTTGATGATGAAGAGTGAGAGAACAACTGGGTGGGGGCCAAAGTCAACCATCACAAGCTCTTATTTTCTTTAGTCAAGTGTTTGTTTTGTTTCAGATGTCTGTAGTTTTTTTAAGTTTCCTAGCAGGACAGAAACCAGCTCAGCAGTGAAAAGTTTTAACTCTTGTGCTGTTCAAGTAGTAACTGACTCATAAAGGCTTTTTTGTGGAGAGAAATTGTTGTAGAAAGCTTGTCAGGTGTACAATTGTACTCTAACATGCGATTAGAAGTAATTGAAGTTTAGTTTTTAAACTAGAATCTTGGGAAAAGTTTTGTCCAATGACAGTTCATGCTCATATCTTTCCTTCTTTCTTAAAAGCAGACCAGAGTATTAAAAAAAAACAAACGCAAAAGCCTCACACTGGTGGACTCTCTTTGAAGCTATGTGGTGTTCCCTAAATTTCCTAGAAATTTGTTAAAGCAACTCTAGAGTTGCTTTATTTGGCTGCAACCTTCTTATCTGCATTGAAAAGTGAAATATGTCCCTTCTTGGACAATTATTGTACTGGGCAACAGTAAATATAAAAGGAGATTTGTTATAGCAATTGGTAATAGTTATGAACGTTTTTCCTTCATAGTTTCTTTCAGTATGTTTTGTGAGTTTGACTTTTGCCTTGCTCTCTCTCCTGCTGTTATTCCTTCTTAATGCTTGCTTGTTTTCTTCATTTTCTGCATTCCTGTTTAGTGTACTGTGCTGTTCTGTGTAATCCTCTTCATACCCTCCTGCCCAGTGCCATTGTGAGCTGCCATAATTTTTGTGTTTTAAGGCTCTTAATCCTACTGTTTGTCTAATCAATTTCAGTTTCCTCAGAACAGAGCCTGCCAAATGCTCCTCTTCCTGCCAGCTGTGTCTTGGGTGTCCTAGTGTGACATGAAACTTGCTCTCATTTGTCAGTTTTCTATTCATTTGGCACGTTATCTCTCCCTCTGTAATGAACAAGCTGATCCATTTTTGTTGAAAACAGCTTTGGTTTTTAATAGCAGGACTGTTTTTGTGAATTCATGTTTTATATTCCTGGATTTTTGGTTTGTTTTTTTTTAGATGCTGGATGTCTACGACATTCTTCCTTTTGATAATCCAGATGGTGGCGTTTGGAAACAAGGATTTGATATCACATACAATGAAAATGAATGGGACAATGAACCACTTCAAGTTTTTGTTGTGCCTCACTCCCATAATGACCCAGGTAATATTTTAACTGTAATGATTTGAGTATCTAGAAGCTCTTCAATTAGGAAATATATTGCCATTTCTGTTGAGCTTTGGGGTTTTTTGAAGCATGCTAGTTAGTATGTTGGATTTAATTCTAGCAAGCCAGTTAAACAGCTGTATAATTCAAGTACCATTGACTTCAAGTGACAACTGTTATGGTACAGGTTGTATGTCTACTTATTTATTAACCAGAGTAGAACTTTGAAATTGAAAGGTAAAACGAATTTTCTGTGTTCATCCTTCTGGTAACCCATTCAGTTTAATCATTGCTGCATTAAATATGGCCTGTTCTTATTTTGACTTTTTTTGGATTGTTATAGATGTGTAACCCTTAGCCTGCACTAAAGAGGTGTGCTTTTGGAAGATATGACAATAGCAGATGAAATTTTTGACTGTAACACTTCCTTTATGTGCACACCTCCAGCTTCCAGTGGGATAATACATTAAGTCTAGGTTTAAATAGAAATCTAGCTATGCCTACGTAGTTTCACTTCTGCCCAAGTGGATATTAACTGTGTAATAAATTAAATGGAGAAATGTTCCTTTATTTTGAAATTACTGTAAAATTTACCAAAAAGCAGTGAATTATACTGCTACAGTATAGTCCTGGTTCATGTATACTGAACATGAGAAGCTGGTGACACTGGTTGTTTTTATAGAAAGCCACAATTTCAGTGATACTAAATTTTTTTACTACTGTGTATCACCCTAGCAATTTAATTTTTTGTTTGAAGTGGATCTGAGTGAAGATATGGTTGTTTGAACGTAGGTGGCTTTTATTTGTTCATATCTAGCATTTTCAAAGAAACTCAACACTGGAATATGGAGGTACTGTATTGTCCAGTTATGACAGCTAAATGAACGAAGTATGGATATAGTAAAAATATTCAAAGAAAAGAATCATGGTATTTACTTTCATCTGCCTGTCTGTAAAATTGTCTTGAAACCTGTGTCCATTTGTTTTCTCTCTGGCTGTAGCTCTTCTGAAAGCTCTCCTAGAAAGAAGCAACTCTGTACAGACACTTAATGACTCAAAAGTGATCCCAAAGGAATATACAGAACTTCTCATTCTCTTGGTTCTCCTTTGAAAGGGGTGTGGAGCTTACCTGGCTCCTTTCTGTTGAAGCTACTAGGATCATATCTTGATAACAGGCTGTTGGCATCCCACTAGAGACCAGTTGTCTGCTGTCACATCTCTTATTCTGGGGTGACCTGAAAGACCCTGTGCCTGGGGTAACTTTTCTGGAGCATGAGAGTTGGGAGCTTCAGAATGTCCTGAGGAAAGGAGAAAACTTCATGAGGTTCTGCAGGAGCTCCGTGTTGTGACACTGATTATTTTATTTTTTTTATATTTTATTTCTACTGGTACTTTTTCTACAGGTGCTAGTAATTTAATTTTTAAAAATTATTTTATCTTTGTTTTATTTATACACCTTTTATAACTGTCTTCCAAAATAGAATACATTTGGCTGGTTTCCTCTGTGATGCCTGATCTGTCTCATCAGTACCCATATAGAATTCACCAGTTTCTATTGCCATTATAGAAGGACTCTTTGGAGCTCACCTTTAGTTTTCTGACCTTCAGCCTTCTACTCTCTTCTTCACACCTAGCTTTGAGTCATGTCTCCTACAGTCAGCTGTGGTAGATTTTTCACAGCTAACACCTTTTGTGTATAACACTGAGTGCCTGAGTAGTGTTTGGTTCGTCCTGTAGCACCAGTTCTGCTTCTCAAAAGGGACCCACTGAATGTTCATTTTGAGGAATTTGAGAAATTTGAGTTTGCCAGACCTCTTCTCACATGAATATTGCTCTACAGGGCAAACTGGACAGGCTGGATCTATGGACTAAGGCCAGTTGTATGAGGTTCAAGAAGTTGAAGTGCCGGGTCCTGCCCTTGGGTTACAACCCCCTGCAGCACTACAGGCTGGGGGAAGAGTGGCTGAAAAGCTGTCTGGGGGAAAAGGACCTGGAGGTGCTGGTCAACAGCAGCTGAACATGAGCCAAACTGTGCTCAGGTGGCCAAAAGGCCAATGGCATTCTGGCTTGGATCAGCAATGGTGTGGCCAGCAGGACCAGGGCAGTGACTGTCCCCCTGTGCTGGGCACTGGTGAGGCCACACCTGGAGTGCTGTGTCAAGGTCTGGGCCCCTCACTACAAGGAAGACACTGAGGTGCTGGAGTGAGTCCAGAGAAGGGCAGTGGAGATAGGGAAGGGTCTGGATCACTAGTCTGATGAGGGGTGGCTAGATTTGAAAGATGATGTTCTGCTATGACCCAAGGGGTCCCAAGACACTTCAGGCATCTACTACTCTGTTGGTGGTGATGATTTTGGTAATGACTTCTCATTAAACAATTTAAGAATTGGGACTTGCGAGCTTTGTAATATGTGTGTGGATCAGATGAGAGTATTTTATTGCTGAATGTGGTGATTACAGACCTAGTATAAGCAGCACTTACATGTTATTAAATGTAAATAGAGTAGATTTTTCTCTTGCCTTTCCACCCCTGTGAAAGTGTATGGACATGCATGTCAGGACTAAATACTACTTTTTAATTCTTCATTAATTATTGGTGATGTCAGTAACTTTGCCTTACTAACACTCACATTAAGCTCTTTTATTTTTTTAGACAGTCTTCATTTTTCAGGTGTAAATCTGTATAGCCCTGTGAAGTTAACTGCAGTGTTAAGATAAAAGAAAAATTAAGCATAAAAGTGCAGTGTTGTTAATACATCGTGGAGTTTCAGGTTTGTTTTGTGTTGACCAGATCTGGATACACGTTTCATGTGACTTCTTAGTTTTTGCTGATGTTTTTTGTAACACAAGTTGTGTTGTCTGACCCACAAAAATGTAAGAAATGGGTAGCTCACAAGTTTTTCTTGACATGATGAGTTAAGGGTATCAACATTGTATTCCTGGCTTATTTCTCAGTATTTCTTTGTGCTTTGGAAAAAGGGCTTGGGCTGGGAAGATGGTCTGTTAGAAGAAGCAACTGTCCTCTTGATGTGAGAGATAAGGCAGCCTAGTGAAACTTCTCAAGGAAGATCAATTTGCTGATATGTACATTTTCCTTTTCAACTACTTAATTTGTCCTTAAAAAGAAAATTCACAATTGTTTGAGTCCATGTATTCCGTTGTTCAGACTTTCTGTTTTACGAAGTAAAATGCCTAATAATCCATATATTTATAAATTTAGGAAATAAAACATGTAAATTCTGTAAAAGGAAACTCCTGGAAGTTTAACACTGCAAGCTGTCCACAGCACATAAAGTTCAGCTTGTTAAGGAAAGCCTTCACTCAGTTTTTTGTGGGGAGTGGGAAGAAGGCAGTTCTCTAAGCCTGCTGAATGCAACTTAAATTTCTTATTTTCTTTTTCTTAGGTTGGCTGAAGACTTTTGATGATTACTTTAGAGATCAGACACAGCATATTTTAAATAACATGGTTATAAAGCTGCAAGAAGACAACCGAAGGAAGTTTATATGGTCTGAGATTTCTTACTTTGCAAAATGGTGGGACGGAATAGATAGCCAAAAAAAGGATGCTGTTAGAAGGTTTGTACTGAACTATGTCTTGTCTTCATAGATTGTGTTCTGAGACTTTGTGTATTTGTCTACACTGTAAGCCTAAGATTTCACTTGCTGTGGTGCAGAATTGCTATCATAATCATCTACTTCAGTTCTGACCTTTTGGCCTTGGTTTGTTTTTTTCCCAATTAGAAAATAGAAATCTGTTTAGAGAAGTGAATACAAATTACCGAGTTGCTTAAAAATGTAACTAAAGGTTTCTGTGGACAACCATGAGGATGTCATTCAAGTTATAATGGAGTTGTGATTGCAAACTTTATTTGAAATCACACTAAAGTATTGCCACTGGAAGAAATATAATCTTTCCTACTAGCTATTTATATTTTTTTTTCAGTTATAACAATTATGTTAATAGTTATGAGGTTTTTTGTGTTTTTAAATATGCGGGTTTTTAATAAACGTTCAGCTGCTTTAAGGGTGAGGTAGTGCATACTCTAAATCCTTATTCTTCTTACTTACTTTTTATATCACAATCAAAATGTAACACACAGAAGCAAAAGGTTTGCCTCGATGTGGTGACAAGAAAGCAGGCTGCTTCGATGAACCTGAAGTAAATATCTAGTTTGGAGTTTTCAGAAAGTGGGGATTTTTTTTTT